>VZRS01010067.1:24061-51309 GCA_013398055.1 Ifrita kowaldi | reverse complement strand
AAAAAAAAAAACAGGAAGAGAAGCAGATAAAAAAAGAATTTTAGTTAATATCATCCTGAGAAAAGCTGACATGCATAATAAAAATGTAAAGTACAGGCTCAAAAAAGAACTAAAAATCTAAAGTGAAATGTGTTAAATGTGAAAATTTTGGAGGGACATTTTTATTAGTAATTTGAATACCTGAATTTAGCAGTGAGGTCATCCTCCTGCAAATATTCATGTCTACGATGAATAATGGTACAATTTTTCTCCACAAAGTCATATTTTTGACAGCACATCATTTTATGTGAGATTTCACCTCTTCACATATTAACTATATTTGTCCTGGTCTTGTAGCACCAGTTTCTGGGCACATCCTTGCAGGTCCCCAGCAATTAAGAAATCACTGTGCCTCTTGATGGACAGAGCTGATGAATTTCTAAACGAAAAGAAGAACCAATTGTTTTCAGTTATACACAGTAGGTCTGTGACTCTGCTCAGCAACCAAACAACTGCACCCTATAAAATCAGCAGTGAATACAGGCAAAATTCACGATTGTCAGAATTAGCCAAAACTCAAAGTTCAGTGGGAGGGAAGAGGAAAAGCCCATTCCTCTGGTACTCAGTGGTCTGAGTGTCTGGGAGGAAACCAGACCTCGTGGAGCTGTTGTGGTGTGATGTTGTGATGTCTGCTAAGGCAGTGGCTGTAGAACTCAAACAAGCCTCACATTCTCAAGCAGATGGGACCATGGAATCGTGTCATCATAGGATTGTTAGTGTTTAAAAGGATCTGTGAGATCCTGGGGTTCAATTATTAACACAGCACTGCCAGGTCCACCACTAAACCATGTGTCCAAGAGCAATCTACACATTTTATGAACACTTCCACACTCCACCACTGCCCTGAGCAGTCTGTGCCGGTGCCTGAACACACTTCCAGTGAAGGCATTTTTCCCACTATCTCGTATAAACCTGCCCTGGTGAAACTTGAGACCACTTTCTCTCCTCCTATCTCTTGTTACCTGGGATAAAAGAGTGGCTCCCATCAGGTTGGTTACAAATACCATCCAAGGCCATCTGATATCTACATGGGGTCTCCCAAAAAGATAACAGTTTTTTTCCTGCTCACAGGGGACAAAGTAAGATTAAAATTGCTAAAAGGATTAAGCCAGGTAATGCTGTTGGTATTGATCTAGCTACAGCTGAGCAACTTGGTCTAGTGGAAGGTGTCCCTGTGCATGGCAGGGAGTTGGAATGAGATGGTCTTTAAGGTCCCTTCTAAACCAAACCATTCTATGAATCTATGACATTTACATTTTCTCACCCAGGGGCAACTTTAAGCCGTGTTGACCAATTTTTGAGTAGATGGAGCTGTCAGTGACCATCACCAAAGTCCTGCAAGTACCTACATGCCTTTTTTTTCCCCTTGAAAGCCTGTTGCCACACATTGCTCACATTGCTGTATTCCTGAGTTGTTTTGGCTAATCATAGGAGTCAATCAGCGTGTTTCAAATGTTTCTTACTAGTTGCTATAGAGAAACTGTGAAAGTACACATTTGGCCTTGAAAACAATATTTCAGGGGCCAGAAGGCATTTAATTCACATCATATTGCAAGGGCACCACATGTTTTGACAGGCCCTAAGAGAGGTAATTCAATGAGCATCACTTTAATGATATATGATTTAGACAGCTATTTTTTCCTTTTGTCCTCTCTGTGACCCTGCTCCTTCCCCCTTTCTTTTCAGTGCTGCTGCAGATTCACTGTCACAAAGATGTCAAATCTGCAGCCAATTGTGTCCTTGCTCAGGAAATAATAAGCAAAGGATAGAATTAAATGTGCAGATTATTGCAGTTTGCAAAAGGAGGCAAAGGCAATTAATTCAATTCTCTAATTCTACTGCTTGTCCAAGACATAGGTTAGACATGCAGGGCCAGGTTTATCCCTGCCAAAAACCCATCAAAATCAAGGGAGTTCAACAGGAAGAAATTTTTCTCAGTACCAGCAGATGTTTAAGAGAGTGGAATAATTTGGGTTATCACTTAAAATTGGTTCAAACAGTGAACCAAATGGACAGGTAGATTGTATGTTTAAACATGAGGAGAGATTCTATTCTCCCTTATTATTCTTGCCTTACCTCACTACTGAAAGCCAGAATGGAAATACGAGAAGCACCGTGCAAGAATAGAATGAAGGGGGATGTCCCCATCTTAGAAAACTTCAAATTTGACTAGTAGTAAATGACACGTTTCCTTTTATCTGCCTGAAATTCAAACAACTGGGGTTCTCTCTCCCAACATGTGATGTCATTCAAGTCACAAAAAATCCGAGAGATGTGAAAAAATAGCAGTGGAGAAACTTTTGAATCTTTTCCAGAGACCTGTGGACTCTGTGTTGAAACAACTGGGTTTCCCATCCTTTTGCAACTCAGTTTTGGTGTATAAAGTATTACTCAACCTAAACAAGGAGGCTGAGGTCTCAGGTCTCAGAGCAGAGGCTGGTCAGGATCCATCACATTATTACAATCCTGCAGATAATCAACACTTCTGTGAAAGCAAATCAATAGGCCATGCTAAATAATATCATTATTATTTTCTAGACTTAGGAAAGGGACAGTCTGCAGCATATCTAGTGCATCTACTGAGAAGCTACAACAGAGGACCTTAGAGATTATGTCCTCAAAACAACTCTGACTGATGTTTTCCTTCTTCCCTCAAATATTTATTGAAATGAAGGATGGATTGCTTATGGAACCCTGCAATATTTTGCATTGCAATTTAAGAGAGCATCTGGGTAATTTAATGTCATTTTCACCTGAACATTGTATACATCCCCAAGACTTAAGTCACACACCTCTCATAGGGTCCTGGATAAAGAATTTTGAGAAGATAGAGTTGAAGCTGGTTTGTGTTGGGTTTGGGGTTTTTTGAGGCATTTTTTTTTCTTGTTTGTTTGGTTTGTGGGGAGCTGTTTGATAGATTTTTTGGTTTTGTGGAGTTTTGTATTTGTTGTATGGTTTTTTTTTTTGTGATTTCTCTGCATATTCCACTTTCATTAGTACTTTACCTCTGTAGCACACAGGTAATCATCCAAGTCAGTTTGAACACTTATGATTTGAATGTTTTTTATTATTACTTTTAACCACACCACCGTTTGAGTAAATAGACTTTCTAGTTTATATTGGCTTGGCTGGCATACACAGGAATCGGTGAAATGGAAGGAGGTAAATATGATAATCAGCAAAAAGAGAGTTACAGAATCACAGAATACGCTGAGTTGGAAGAGACCCATCTTGATGAGGTTTATGAAGGACAGACAAGAAAATGGGTTTTGCAGTTAGTCATGTTCTACATCTGTGCTTCTCACCCTTCTCCAAATCTAGCTCTCAAAATGCTTCCTTTTCTGTAAGGCCACTGCTGGTCCTGCTAATCAAGGGTGATAAGCTGGTGCAGTGGAATCAGAGAAAGGTTTGGATTGAAAGGGATCTGAAATACCATTTCATTTCAACCCCTTGCCATGGGCAGGGACACCTTTCACTAGACCAGGTTGCTCAAAGCCCCGTCCAGTCTGGCCTTGGATGCTTTCAGGGAAGAGGCATCAATGGGCACGAGAAAGAGTCTTTGTCAAAGGCAGAAGTAACCCTATGGAAAATTTTGGTGAAAATCTCAGCCAAGCTTTACTGCCAAAGAGGGTAACAGCAGGCCTTACAACCAGGACCAATGTTTCAGCGCTTGGCAGAACTTTCAGAATTTGTATTAGTAGGTCATATGTTAATTCCTCTGTCCTCATTCCTGAATATAGCAGTTTGCAACAGGCTTAGGTGGCATTGCCTCACCTCTCCCTGTACAATTTCAAGTGAGATTTCCAAGGTACACTGACCGAGTGAAATAGCTCCACTTTACTGATGAAGGGAGTCTACACTGACAGACATCCTGCATCAGAGAATTTCCTGTTATTTTGTCATAGAATCATTGAATCATGGAACCACAGAATCATAGATTCATAGAACCACAGAATCATAGAACCGTAGAATCATAGAACCGTAGAATCATAGAATACGCCAAATTGGAAGAAAACCCATCAGGATCATCAAGAGCAACTTCTGGCCCTGCAGAAGACACCCCAGCAATCCCTCCATGTGCCTAAGGGCATTGTTCAAATGCTTCTTGATTTCAGACAAGCTTGGTGCTGTGATCACTGCTTTGGGGAGCCTGTTCCAGTGCCCAACCTCCTTCTGGGTGAAGAACCTTTTTCTGATGTCCAACCTAAATCTCCCCTGACTCAGGTTCAGGCCATTCGCTCGAGCCCTGTCACTGGTCACCACAGAGCAGAGATCAGTGTCTGCCCCTCTTCTTCATCTCACATGAATGTTGAAGACCACCATAAAGTCTCCTCTCAGTCTCCCCTCCTCCAGCTGAGCAGACCAAACGACCTCAGCAGCTCCACACAAGGCTTCCCCTCCAGAACTTCTACCATCCCTGTGTCCCCTCCTTTGGACACTCTCGAATGGCTTAATGTCTCTTTTACAGTGTGGTGCCCAAAACTGCATGCAATATTCAAGATGATGTTGCCCCAGCCCAGAGCAGAGGAGGTCAAATCCCCTCCCTTGCCCAGCTGGTAATGCTGGGCCTGATGGCCCCCAGGACAAGGATGTCCCTCCTGGCTGCCAGGGCACTGCTGACTCGTGTCCAACTTGCCATCAGCCAGGAGTCCCAGGTTCCTTTCCATGGCACTGCTTCCCAGGATCTCATTCTCCAGTCTGCCTGTACACCCAGGGTTGCCCCATCCCAGGGGCAGAATCTGGCACTTTCCCTTGTTGAGCTTTACACGGTTGGTGATTGCCCAACCCCCTAATTCACTGAAGTCTCTGTAGGACTTCTCTAACCCCAAGGGAATTGACAGCTCCTCCCAATTTAGTATTGTTGGAAAGCTTTCTTATTATTCCTTCCAGTCTTGCATCGAAGTTGTTAATGAAGATGAAGAGAACTGGGCCAAAGTTGGAGTCCTCTGGAACCCCTATAGTGGGAGGTCACCAGTCTGATGTCACTCCATTCTCTGTCACGCTTTGTGCCCTGCCCATGAGCCCGTTGCTCATCCATCTCACGATGTGTTTATCCAGCTGTGGGACGGACATTTTCTTCAGAAGGACACTGTGAGAGAAAGTATCAAAAGCTTTGCTGAAGCCCAAAAAGGTGACCTCTGCGGGTTTTCTTAGATCAGCTTAGGTGGCTTACCTTGCTGTAGACAGAATCCAGGTTTAACAAGCAGGACTTTCCCTCATGAAGCTGGTTGGCTGTGATCGACGACTCCATTGTCCTCCCGGTGTTTTTCAACACCTACCAGAAAAACCTCAGAAAAATTTACATGAATCTTATCTCTTTTCTAAAGGTTTTCCAAGTTAGTTATTTGGGGGATACACCTCCAGAGAGGTATATACTTCTCCAGAGAGAAGTTCTCACACGTGAAACCCCTTGATTTAGATTGGTAAAAACAGCCACTTTGCCTCCTAGCTGGCACTGGAGCAGCTGTTGCTATTCTGGAGGTGACTGCATCCCTCCCTTAGCCATATGGAGGTCTAGAAACCCCAAAGACTTCTAAACTCTTAGCCTTATAATTTCTAATGGGGTGATGTAAGGAAAATAACTGGTATTCTTACATTTTCAGGAACAGCCATGCTAGCAGACATTCCTAGGCTTGTGTCGAGCAGCGTGAAGGTGAGTTTCAGCTAAGAAGCGATGGAAACAGTGATTGCCCCTACACATTCTCCTTGGGCAGAGACCATATCTGTCTCCTATCTTTTTCTTATCTATACTGCCTACAGAAATGTAGGATCACAGTCTATGAAATCCAAATTAAGTATCTGGAAGATACAATCTCAGTGCAGACTTCAAGAGGGCAGTCAGGCTATGATCTTAAAACCTACAGATGGATTTGTTTGGTTACAAGGAATGTTGTAGATTAACTATGAAAGTTATACAGTCACTATCAGATTTTTCTTATGTATATACAACTACATTTTCTAATGTTTATTCAGAGAGTTATCAAGAAAGCTGGGGTTCAATGTAGGCAATTTTCTTGCTGTTAAAGTGCTATGGACACTCCAAAATGGGCTTTTGTAATCACCCACATCAGCTTCAAAGAACAAATAGATAATAGAGAGGAAAGGAATTGTGTGACAATACCCAAAGCATAGATTCTGAGGCAGAGGGAAGCGGCTGTTATCAGTAACTCATGGGTTTCAGCTGCAGGAAAGGGTGTGGGAATGTTCCTCTGCACCTCCTCAGGTCAATAGAGATGAACGAGGTGTTGGAGACCATAGGTAAGTTTTTGTCTTCTGGAGATGGACACAGTCTACTTCTGCCCTCCTACACATTTTTCTCCAGTGAATGCAGCAGAGGCTCTATCAGTGCTCTGTTACACAACCTGTTGCAATTGTTTTCAGAACATTTCCTCAGGAGAAAAAAAAAAAAAGAAAATTAAGGACAATTAATATCTCTATAAAATTTTAAGTATTATCCTTATTTACTGTGCTCCTGTATGTAACCTTCTCAGCCTTGATTACAATTTTAAATCTTTTTTCCCTGATACTCATATCTTCACTGACCTCTGAAATTATGATGCACTAATCTACATTTAAAATAAGCTTTAAAGTGTCTGGGGAGTACAGGGACATTATACTCAGGCACTTCTGCTGGGCTAGATTATGACTTCGATGGCATGGAGGCAATTAATAGTTTCAATATCTAGATACAAAACACTCTTGGTTTCATATCAGTTCATGGGATAATCACTGTAGGGACCCATAAAACCTTATTGTTTGTAGAATTCAAATTAATGATGCAAAAGTACTGGCAATGGTGATTGCATCACTGTTGTTACAATGCAGTACAGTTAGACCAAGACCAAATCAAAGGCATCCCATATTCACCAATTCTAGTGAGGATAGCTTTTTTATTAACATCTGTGATTGTTTATGTGAGGAATAAATATTTAAATGGCAGGGGCAGTACGTCAGAATTCGCACCTTTTTCCCCCACAATTTAAAAAAAAATCGTATGACTTTCCTTTTCTTTTTCTTCTTCCCATAAATAGTTCTGTTCAAGTTCGGTGGACAGGGTAGTAAGTATTTGTTTATGGTCTACAACTTTATTTTTAAAAATTACTCTGTGTCTTTTTGACAAACAAAACCAGATCAAAAAGGAAAAAAAGCCAAAAAAATGAAAAATAAGAATTTTATCATTAGCTTTTTAAAAAAGGAAAAATAATGAAAACTGAAAATTTTAGTGTGGCAATTTGCACTATCATTTATGTGAATATGGAGGACAGTGGTCAAAACCAGCCTTGGTATGGAGGTGTATTTTGGTTACTGCACATGTCTAAAATGAGGCATAGTCCTGGTCTCAAAGGGCTTTTTGTCTAAAGAAAGAAAACAGGTGATGCAAACAGGGAGATATTTTTAATATAATTTTTCAGATATAGGGAGGGAAAACTGCAATAGAAAAACAAGGTTACTGTGGCAATGAATCCTTGATGTTATAATGACTTAAAAACCATCATAATTTAAAATTAATTTCAAATGCCATGAGATTCTGATTTTTTTGATTTTGATTATGTTCTTATTTTTTTGTTCATTGTGTCTGTGTGCATGGGAATACTGGAAAAATCTGAAAGACATTTTCGGTTCTTTAGATATATCTGATTTAGTCAGAGTGAAATACCCACTGGATGTAAACACTAACAAGAATATTAAATACCTATCAGAAAATGTGGTCAAAGTTTGTCTGCAAATGATTAGATTTTAATGTTGTCATTTCTTCAGGAAACAAAGCTACTACAATTTTTGATAACACAACTTTTGCTACATTTTTCCTTTCGCCATTTACAATTTTAGCCCACTACAGCCTTCCTTATCAGTCCTTCCTAACTGCATTTGCAATATTAACAGGTCACAAAAGTTTGAAAATGCCATTTTTTGTAATAACCAGGACTTCAGTGAAGCACTATTAATAATAGCAACCCAAGCAAATTTAAGAGTTCAGTCACTGAGCAATCTTAAGACATACATGTTGACTATAGTGAAGAAAATTATACCAGACAGAGGCTCTTATTGTTCCTATGACCATGAATTATGTAAAAGCCAAGACAGCATTCGAGGCTAGGCAGGATGGGGCTTTGAATGTTCCCAAATCAAAATAAAAAGGCTTCACATGTTTATGAAGGGAATAACACAAGTGATTCACATGTCTGCAGTTACAGGGAGCAAGACCTGGTGACTCACGTTCCCTCCAGTCCCATGCTGATGTGATTTGGAAAGCAAGAGTGAACTGAAACTGGGTCTCCTATGCTACTGGAGAGTGTGCCAGCCCTTGAGGTGCAGGGGAGAAGGTGGGACAAAACTTCCACCTCAACCTCTTGTTTCACTGCCGCAGAAAGAGTGATATCCTCCTTCTCCATTATTCTATTTCTACTCTGTTTATACCTGCACAGGATGAGAGTAAAAGCTCAATCATTGAACTCACACGACCTTCAAGCGATGGAAATGAGAACTCAACTTCCAGATCATCTGAAAATGAAGACTCAAACATTTCTAATCTGATTATAGAAGGTTTTCAAACCAGAAGACAGCCAAATAGACATATGCTGTCTATTACCTTGGTTACAAAACTGCTGCTGCTGAAGTTTAAAGTCTCTGTAAACTTTCTTTCCTCACTACATGCCTTAATTCCTAAATAAGAAAATAGCAGGCCTCTCCTCTCCCTCTCCTCTCCCTCTTCTCTCCCTCTCCTTTCCCTGTCCTCTCCCTCTCCTCTCCTCTTCCAGTTAAGATATATTTTTAACAGTTAAAGGAAAATAAAAATCTGTTTGTTGAATTTTCATCTACATGGCAGACCTAAATGAAACAATCTGCATTTGCACTTTGTCAGAGGATAGATGGAAAGTGCCATCTGTAACATAATAACTGTGACCAAAGTGATGCTGCCTCAGAAGCTTAGCAACATATTCTTTCAAACTGATTTTTTCCCTCATTTTTTAACAAGTGGCACTTGCTAGTATTTACAATCAATTAATTTGGGATTGTTTTTAGAAAATATTTTACATTAATAGAAAAAAAACATAACTTGAAAAAATCAGAGGAAAATATACTTCGATTTACTCTGTTTGCAATAAAACACATTTTGCTCAAAATTAAATGGAACAGAAGCCTATTTTCAGGAAGAAGGAAATATTTTATCTAGTTGAGCATATTTTCATATTTTTACTTCCTTAAAATCAAGAGATTTGAGGGAAAAAAATCTCTAATTAAGTATCTTCACCTGTATGCTTTGAGTAGATGGTATTTATGTAGGTAAGAATATCACATGGCCCTAAAAAAAACGGGAAATTTTCTTGCCATTCTTTCCACTTTTAGGAATTGCACTATTCGTTGTATAGTGTTTTCACTGAAGCTAAAAGCTTATAGGTTTATTCTGCTATGAGATTCATAGAAGACCCCTGAAAGTTAAAGTCCTGTTTATGACTAAGAGAGAGGGTAAGAGATGTAGAAATGTCTGTGTAGTTTTTCCGCATTTAAACATTTATGAAGAAATTACATAACATAAAACTTTAACCATGAAAACCTAAGATTCTGCCTAAATCTCATTATCGAGAATGGGGAATAATCATTTATTGAAAGCATAACATCCTAACTAAAAATTGTTTTTTTCTTGAATATTCTTGACAAAAATTAAATTTATAGAACATAGATTGCTTCCCTCCACAGGTTTTCTTTTCAAAATATGAAGACAAAGAGGCAGGCAAAAGGAATATATTCCTAAAATAAATCCCAAATTTTATTATTTCATGGCTGATTCCTCAGACAGCAGTAGCTGATGTTACAGAATCAAAATAAATGGAACTGTGTCAGCTTTCACCATCAAAAGATCTGGTTCAGCTAGTCCTCCCGTCTTCACTCTCTTGTCCTGGATTGCAAAGCCTTCTTTCAACAGCCTTAACAGCCACTGTGCTGGAAGTACTGCAGGGAGCTGCTGTGTTAGAAGCTGTCAGGGCTGTGGATTTCCACAGAAATACGGTTCTTGAAGGGGAATACAGACTCTCCCACAAAGGAGTAGCTTCCAGTGAGTGCATTGAAGCTGCTGCAGACTCACTGCAGGGCTGCCAAGGAGACCTCTGCTCCAGGAGCCTGTGTTGTGCAGGGGACTGCAAAACCCATGTTGTGCAAATGGCCACAGAACCGTTGTGATTTAGCTTTGCTGTGCATCTTCCTCCTGCTCAATATCAAAGCTGCATTTAAAAAGGCAGCAGAAGACCCTTACTCAAGGCTTTTAATAGCAGAAAACACGCATCACTACCAACTGTCCTCCAGGGAGCAATGGTATTCTTGCAGAGGACTAAAATACATCTCCTTCTCTGGTTTCAATCCGTAATTCCTCTGCTACCACGGCAAGTGTGTCTCAGGGGAAATAGATAAAATTTGCAGCGTGCAACGGGCAGCTTAAAATAAAGTAAAGTATTGAGTGAGCGTCTTCAGTTGTTCTTTCAGATAATTACACATATTTAATAGAGCCTGCCAAAAGCAAGTTTTCCCTTCCGCTATTCACCATAGTCTAGTTTTCCTTACCTACACAGAACGAGGGGATTAAAATCTTCTGTATAATCTTATACATAATCTGAATATATAAACAAAAAGATCACTTTTCCTCTCAATCGGTAGTAAATGAAAGTTGAAAGGAAAAGGGGAAGAGAAAGCATTTGCCAACCACATAGGCTTAATTATTGTGCCATTATTGTGTTCTGACACCATGAAAGCTTTATCTCATCAGCAAAAAGATGCATGAGCCTTTGGATTGCAGAAAAAAGCCACTCAATATTGCAAAGAATTTCCGACTTACACTGAGTTACATGGTAGCTGGAATGCATCTATCAAACACTATTTCTTATCACGAAATTTAAACTTTTGCCATTTATTTATCCATATTTTTGTATACGAACAGAAGATGAGTGAGTATTATTCGCTCTGCACAACCCCATGGTGGGATATCCAAGGTAATAATGTGGATACTCAGTGTTCTTCTGGGGGTTATTTTTGTCAGCCAAATAGCAGTTCATGTAAGGTAAATTGTTCCTCTTCATTTTGTGCTGAGTTAGAAAGTTGTTACTTCCGAAGACAGTGCCATAAAATTTAAATATCATGGGCTTCCTTGGCATTGTGATTCATGAGGCAAATAACAGCACCATTAAAAAAGAGTGAAGTAGTTATCCCATTCAAATGCAATGTCCAGGATTCAGAATACTTGAAATGTGTTCATGAATCATCAACGAAAATATCTGACTCTGGCTGATGGAAGATGGAGGGCACTGGAGATGGGCACGTTGTTGCTGCCTATTACAGCATTACAGAAGCTGTTGAGAGGTTAACACAGCAAGAGGTGATGTGGCAGTATTGGGCAAGCTGATGAGTTACTCCTAAATTTTGAGTTTTTCATGAATAATCAGGGACAGATATTCTGCTGTTGCCTGCGGCAGTATGCAAAGCAGGCATTTCATCAGGCTGAAGCCTTTCCACTGAGGTCACCATGTAAACAGTTAATGAAGCAGAAACACTCCAAGGATTCATTGACTGAGCACATTTAGATGTGTTCTGTATAACTGTTCAATTGGCAGCAGTGAAATTACCTCACTGATGCTTTAAAGAAACTGTGGACACTGTACTCCTCCAGCATTAAATGGGGTGTTCATAATTAATTTCTTACTTTCTAAGCCAATGTAGCAGTTTCAGTATAACTTTTATTAAGCATTGCAAAGTTAAAAGGGGAGGAAAAAGCCTAGAGGTCATAAAGTACTTCACACAATTTAGAGCGCAGTACGGAGTTATTGCTGCACTAGTGCCTGTTAATGTATCTGCAATTTTCCATTGGGTTAATATTTTTTGTCCCAGGAATTGCCTTGTAACCAGTTACCACAAAATCCTACATCACTGTGGTACAACTTAACACGAAGATATTTTGAGATGTAATTCATGATCCTACAAATGGATGTTGTCTTGTAGTATTCTGCAACGCCACAAATATTACTGCAGCTAGCACAGCATTTTGTGAGTCACAGAGCATCTTCTTTAAACATGTTAGTATTTCCTGGGTTGCAAAGTCTAATAAACCTTCTATCACATCTCCTCCAAAGAGCTCTACTATGGCCAGCTGAAGAGTAAAACTGCTAAAACCTTCCTGGTACTGATTTGTATTTATGCAAATCACCCTGTGAACCCTCAGGTTGGCAATGAACCGCTTAACTTCACCATCTTCTCCCCGTTACAGAAATAGAAACATATGTCCCATAAGAGTACTTCTTTAGGAATAAATGCCAGATGTGGAGATTTTAGGACCAGGAGGAACTATTATGACTTCTGTGTAACAAGCCATTGGTTTTTTACAAAGTGTCAAGCCCTTAACTTGACTGTGCTAAAAACACACATTATGCATGTAATTCATCTTCCAGTGCAGAGCGTGGAACTGTTTCAGTGCCTTTATCACGTCTATTGCTCTTCCAGGGAACATACCTAGGGATCAATCCTCATGCTCAGATTCATCTGCCAGATTCCTCCTGGAGGCTGGGGATTATGTGCCTGTCCTCCTTCACTCATGATTGCTTCCTGGATGTACATTATTGCATCAGCAGCTTCTTTGAGCTTCTCCTGTTTAAGTGACAGCAAAAGTCTCGATGTGCTCTTTCATGAGTAAATAACAGCTCCTCATACGTGGCATCTGCATTTTACACTTAAAAAGTTTAAAAAAGTGTATACCAAACAACTAAAAGCATCCTTTATCTTTAGGCCTTGGAAGCAGTGCCTTTGAAATCCATGATATGAGTTCAAACAGTTAAAGCTTCCTGCATTCATGGAGAAAACAGAGAAGAGTGGCATTTCCATGGCTTAGTAAAGACATCCAGTAGATGAAGTACTGTGTAACTCTTAGTGGGATGGAAACTGTGATGATTAATATGTGGCTAGCAACTTGTTTAAAGGAATCCTGCTATTTCAGTTTCACTCTACACAGCTGCTCTTCTCAGGCTGCACAATCACAACTGTGCCATGGGAGTCGTTTCAAGAACTGGTAAATTCTCTCCAGCAACATTAAGTTGATAGCCTTGAAATGAAGGCTCTAATTGTCTAATAGGTAGGACTTCCTACTAAATTAGGCAATGTTTTTCATGCTTAAGTGTATTGACACTGGACATACTCCAGTATTAGTAAAAGACAACTTAAACGTAGATTATGAACCATTTTTTAATGGAAACAGAAATGATTTTAAAATGCTAGTTTAATGAGTGTGTCTGCAGTGATATTTGTACATGTTTGTGAGTGCAAACATGTACATACCCATACACCACATCCATATTGCTCAGATGTAAAATAGGATACAGGAAAATCACCCAGTACTTAAGCGCCTCATAAACGCTCCGAGCCAAGGGGCAGAAGACCCATTCAGGTCTGGTTAATCAGCATCTTGCTATCCAGCTAGTGCCATAAGAGAAGTCTGTCTCATCTGTTGGTTTTCAACAACGGGAAGGTTTTGATCCATCTGTCACACAATTCCTCCCATTTCTATTTAGAGAAATATGCAATCTGTTCCATTAATAAAATGTCGCAAGTCGTTTCCTCCTTCCATGCAGCTCTAAACCCACTTGACAGGTGGATATTTTGACCTGTACGTGGTGCAAAGCATTGAGTCATTTTAGTAAGTGTATGTCTCCACAAAGAAAAGAAAGATAGACACTAATTAAAACCTGGATAAGTCATCTGGAAGACTGGTAGCACACTCTGGCATTTGTTAATACAATACAAAAGTCACTAATTATAGTAGTATTGTTAGTACCATTGAAGTTATAACAGCCTGTCAGAGGAGCCATTATAAACCACTGTATTCAGGTGTTCATAGCGACAACTATAAAAATTAAAATAAAACTGAAATTTGGCATGCGTGATCTTGGTTGGGAGTAACTTTGTCCTCTAACAAACTTGTCAGGGGGTTCTTGAGGCTGCACATATTTATATCTAACTTTGGTGTTTTAAAACCTTACTTTCAAAGCCACTTATAAAGAAAGTTGTTTGCTTATTCCTAAAGTAAATACTTTGGGATTAAAAAGATGTCAGTTTAAATGCTGTTTCTTCTGTTTACTGTGGTCCTAGCCACACATCTTCTGTTTTGGTTACATAATTAAGTATCTCTGTATCTCTAAGAGCTGAGGAGTTCAACAGAAATAGCCAACTAGGAAAAGTAATAGGATAAATATTTTTCTACATCTGATTACTAATTTCTCAGTTCTTCAGGTCCCATCTTTAAAACTCTACTTGAAAGACTGAGGAAAAATACTTCCTTTTCTTGGTTCCTTTTTGTCCTCAGACACTGTCAGCTACTTGGGGCAGGAGTTGTTCTTCACTGATGTTTATACAGTGCTTGTCCCAGTGGGATTTCAAACCTCACTCAGATAAAGAACAATGGGAACGCAAATACTATATAACAGAATGCTTGCAAATATTCCTTGTAGGGGTGGCTGCTTTCAGGGTTTTACAGGAAATCAATTGCTCCTGTACATCTGCTAAAATGGGCCAGTTCTACAACAGCTGGAAAAATTAAAGATCCCAGCCCTTAGATTCTCATGGCATGTTAGTTCACAGACTTAATGAAAGAAAACTGTTTATACGTTATACCTACATTAGTACGGTCAGATCCCATAAATTATGCAGGACATCATTAATGAGTTTCATTATGCATCAGATTACAATGTCCTCATTCCGGCAGCAGTCTCTGATTAATTACACAGCAGTCACTGCGGAGCTGACGTTGCCAGAGATGGGGGATTACCCTGTGTGCCCCTTGGTGCAAGCAGTCATTAATATGATGGCACAAGGATTTGGGATAACAAATCAGCCCAGCTAGAACAGACCCAAACTCATTAAAGTTTAAAAGTTGCATGCATTTAATCTTTATTTTAAAAAGTAAACACAGAGGGGATTTGCCTGATAATAGTACCTTGGGTTTTCCTTTATCCAAATAAATATTCTTGCGGCAGCAAAGCAAGAAAATAACAAGATGACTTAATAAGATGCAGCAGGTAAGTATAAAACACTTGGCTTCAGGACATTTTCTCCAACATTTTCTTAATTTATTGGTTTCTTCCCTGCTTCCTTCTCTTCACACAAATACAGAGAAGAAAAGCTATCACACATGACTCCAAAATCCAGAGCCAGCTGAGCCTGGGCCAGGCTGGTTATGCCTGAGCCGTCTTTGTTATCCACATCTTTTACAGTATCTTGGTTCTTAGCCGAAATGGCATAGACTGGCTTGAATCCATGTGATCCCAAGGCTGTGGGATCTGAAGCGTGGTGCTCTGCTTCATGTCTGCATTTGCCATCCAAGGGAGCTAATTTGTTCCTTATAGACCAAATCCAGTCTGAATTTATTTAGGGAACACATTCAGGTACGGAAAATCAAGTGTCTTCCCTGTTGATCTTTGTGGGACACTTCTGTGAAACTCAAAAAAGTTTGTGGTGAAAACACAGAGTGAAAGATGTAAGTAAATAAATATGAAGTAGATAAGAAATTTCCTGAAAACAAAAAAAAAACCATAAAAAAGCAATCAAAAATCAAAAAACAAACAACAACCAAACAAAAACCCAACAAAAACCCAAAACAAATTACCAAAAATAATAAAACAAAACAAACGAAAAAAGTATTTGTCTTGCCAATGCTTACACTCCCAGCTGAATAACCTAAATGAGGATGTCACTCACTGGCAGCTGTTCACATGGGAAATGGATACTGGGATACCTCTGTATGGCAGCTTAGTTCTTCAGTGAAACAGATCATACTCTGGGAGTACTTATTTCACATAATCATGGAACGGTTTGGGTTGGAAGTGACACTAAAGATCATCTCATTCCAACCCCCTGTTATGGGCAGGGACGCCTTCCACTGGACCAGGTTGCTCCAAGCCCTGTCCAACCTGGCCTTGAACACTTCCAGGGATGGGGCAGCCACAGCTTCTCTGGGCACCCTGTGCCAGGGTCTTAACACCCACCCAGGGAAGAATTTTTTCCTAAAATCTACTAAAAATCTCTTCTCTTACATTTAAACAATTCCTTTTGTCCTATCACTATGTCCTTATGTAAAAAGTAACTCTATATCTTTTTTATAAGTCACCTTTAGGCACTAGAAGGGGCTCTAACGTCTCCTTGAAGCCTTCCCTTTTCCAGGCTGAAAAGCCCTATCTCTCTCAGCCTGTCGCCAATAGCTGCTTCACTTGGAACAACTCCATGGCCTCCTCAGGGCTTACTCCAACAATTCTGTGTCTTTTTCGAGCTGAGAACCCCACACCTATTTATTTTCCTGCATAACTAAATACTGCACTAACAATAAAGTAAGTAGGGTGACTTCAGGGTAGTGATCAGACATTTTTATATTCGCAGTTCATTAATCACCTGCATGAGCCACTCTTTAATTGTGATGTCATGGACTGTTAGGCCTGTTTGTGTAACCAGTCCCTTCCTCTGCACCAGCCAACAGGTACTGCCAAGGCCTTTCCATTATGGCTCTTCTGTGTAGAAGAAGGGTTTACACACATCTCCTACATCATTTCAACATTTACACCTCAAGGATAAAAAAAACCTTACCTATATTTGACTACACATGCAGACTTGTATCAGTCTTATAATTTCTGGGACCCTGCTCTGTGCTATTTTTACACGGACCTGTAAACAGTAAGGACAGGTGATGATCCTGCACTAGAGAAAAGTATTGGGTAAGTCTTGGTCCTGTGCAAAGCCTCACCCTCTCCAGTGAGACCCGTCTGAGATGCCCAGGGTGTTCTCACCTAAATTCCTCAGGAAAGAAAAAATGCCACACCAAACTTAGACTAGACACTGAGGCTGAAATTGCCAGGGAAACAGACACATTTCAGGATGCTGAAATGCTGCCAGCACATTTACTTCTATGCATCTATTTCTTGAAAGATTTTTCCATAACCCTTTACTGGCCAGAAGCTTTGAGTCCATGAAGCTCATGGAAATCACTGCCTTTGTTCATCTTTCAGGGACAGTGAAAAATACAATTCCCAAAGCATAAGAACAGTTGAGCAGTAGCTCTCTTCCTCCAGGGCTCTGTTTTAATGTATGCAACCAACAGGAGAAAGCACAGCTTCAATGTGCTGAGGTGTTAGCAGCTGCTACTCGATGGAACATCAGGAAGGCTGTACTGAACATGGATTAGACACCGAGTTTTTTGTATTTGTTCTCTGTGGTTTTTAAGATAAGTCCGCTTAAAGCTCAGCATGTTCATGATGTTATTCCTAGTCTTGGCCCCATTTTTAAATTATTTTGTTATTCTTTACATATTTATAACTTCAATTCCTCAAATATGCTAAGGGTTTGGACTGGGATTGGACGAGGAAGTGAGGTTTTTAAAGAGTTTATTGAAATACACAAAAATCTATCTCAAAAATAAATGATTCATTTTTACAGCATTGGTGTAGACACAGAGATAATCTGAGGTAGCATCTGGTTTATAGTCCATTAGTAATTCTGTGGCAAGGGCAAGGGTGTTGGATCCTGGTCTCACTCAATCAACTTTCCACAAACTGGGTATAGGAAGCCAAGGTGTCCTTTAGCGTGCTAGAAAATTGCTCGTTTCATAAATATAGGTTACACAATATCTATTTGCAATTTTTTTACTCCATAAAACACAAACAATCACACAAAATTGCATCCACAAGCCCTTTTTGAGCTTACAGAGAAGTAGCCAGCAGCATGAACTCTTTCCTCCACTGTTTTAATAGAAGGCAGAGTAAAACACAAAGAAAAGAGCAAACAAGCCTGAAGAGCCTCAGGTTGAAAGCATCCTTGTGTGGCTAGTAATGTTTGCCAAGGATATCAGAGATATTGAAAAATAAGGATCTGCCCTACAAAAAGCTCCTTGCCCAACACACCCTGCACCAGCTTGCTAATGCTTAACCCTCTTGTTCCATCCATCCCCTTGTTTTTGCTTTCATCTTCATGCTTGTTTTATACTTCATGACAGCTAAAGCAAAAATATTTTCCTTCCCAATCTTAGTCCATATCTGCAATTTTTTAGTTTTTTTTTTTTTTTTGTTCCACAGCGTTAGAATGCTTCAAATCTTTGATTATATGCAGGTTTCATAAGAATGGTGCATTGTTCTTGTTGTCACATTAAACTCTGAGATTCTCAGTGAGGTAGTGCTTCCAAAAATCTAGGAAACCTGAAGAGCACGTTCCTCTGAGTAGGGGATGAGTGAAGCTGCTGAGCAGCATTTTCCTCCACAGAGCACCTCTGAGTGTCCCGAGAAGTGCTGTACTCTGAAAACTCTGTACTCTTGCCTGTCCATGGCTCCATCGTGTTCATGGCTGTTTTCTCTGTGGTATTTTGAAGGAAGCAGGCTTCCTTCCATTCTGCTGGGTACTGACTCTGAGTGAAGGCAAAAAATTACCTTGTTATTTCTTACAAAGATTCTGCCAGCCTTGTGGACTGTTACAGCCCTCGTAATTTAGTGACAATTATGTTTCTGAGACAAGCAGTCCCACCATCTCTGTTGCTGTATTCCCCCACTGAAAGGGCTCTCAAAGCAAGCTTGATACTTGAATTTTCATATCTCCATTGGGCAGATGTAACTGCTGACTTCACTACATGTCTGTCTTGCTGTGTCTATTGAGATTTCAGCTTTATATCTTGGATAAGCTTCCCCTTGCTGCCTTCACTTCCTACTCCAGCTGCCAAGACCATATCAAACATTCTTTCAGACCCTTTTTTGTTTTTAATTCATTTTTGAATGTTCCTGCCTTCTAGGTATTTTTTTTTTTTTATGTCTCCTATAAATTGGCCTCTCTGCAAAATAATGAACAAGGCCATAGCCCTGGCAGAAAGGAATGCAGTAGTGTCCCTGCACTTAGAGGAGCAGATATAACCACTGCGGGAGCACTTTGAACCCATTCATAAATTGAAATTTGTCCTTTGACAGTTAGACATGGTCACTAGGAGAAAAAATTTCAAAGGCAAAAGGTGACCTGAGAACAAAATAGCTTTTATGTTTTGCAATAAGAAAGCCCAAAGGAAGGACCAAAATGGCCCTGTGGTGACAGTGTTAGTCAGATCAGCAGTTGCACCCTACCTCTGTTCAAACAGCACTGATAAAGTCAAGCAGGTCACCTCGTTAATCCATATGTGCCTATATTCATAATTTTTCTCCCTTAATGGAGGAAAAGAAAGCATGAGATTTTCCCCCAAAAAATGTGACCCCTGGCTGATGGTACAACAGCTTTTCTAGACTAAGTATTACATTTTTAGTTCCTCAAGCATAAACTAGTGATGATAACATATCCCTGTTTTTCAGGGGTGTTGTAGAGTTAAATACATTAAAGGTCATTAGGTGCTTACCTCCCAGATGAGTATTTAAGGCAGTGCCTGCAGAATTCCCAAATGTTTTGTCTCCGAAGATCTATGAAATTGCTGCACGCAAAGCTTCCTGCTGTACATGGTCTTAACATTTGTCCTCATTCAAATGAAATGGGAGTAAAACACTCTGTTGGATTGTGCAGTATTTCACACTGTCCCCCTGAGGACACTCCCAGCCTCCATGGCAGTCTATGATACAACAATACAGTAAAAGTGATGATAAAGGAAGCAGAACAGGCCTTATCACTGCTTCTTACTTGGCCTCTGAGAAATCACTAGCATATTCCTTCAGAGAAGCAGTATAGTATTGAAAAACATTTGTGTTATGTAAGCTTGGAAGGATCAGAGATGACATCTTCATTGCTTCAATTTTCATTAGCTGCAGGTCATTAAACAGGCGTTTGTGGGCGTAAATCTGTATATATAAAACCACTGAAACATTCATTACACACAAAATGAGTGAAAATAGACCCCAGTCATTTCTGCGTGCGACATTCTGTATCATAACAATGACCAAAGGTTTTTCTTTTGCCCACTTCTCCTGTTACAATTCTGATGTACACTGGTATTTATTTCCAGGCCTAGGTAAGTCTCATGACTTGTCATCTCTTGTAAAAGTTGAGACTTTCCAAAGAGCAGCTGTACCTTACCCACAGGAAACTGAGCCAGGCAGTGATAAGTTATCAACCAATCCAACCAGTCTCTGAGCTGTTAAGGAATATCTTTTAATGGATTTAAAGCTAATCTAGGTCCCATTAGTTTGCAGCTGCAAACTAATCTTTTATCAGTGGAATGGGTTGCCCAGGGAAGCTGGGGCTGTTCCATCCCTGGAAGAGTCCAAGGCCAGGTTGGACAGGGCTTGAGGCAATCTGGGATAGTGGGAGGCGTCCCTTCCTATGGCAGGGGGTGGAATGAGATGAACTTTAAGGTTGGTATTCTATGATGATTTCTTTCCACGTGACTCTCGTGTCAGTCAGCCAGCACTAAGCAAAGGAAAGGAAGAATTTGCTGTGTTTACATATTTAGTGTTAGCACTACAGCTTCCAGCATGCAATAGTGGGACCAAGAATAACTTGTATGGTGGAAGGGCATTGGAGAAAATCAAAAAGTCAAAAAAATAAAAAACCTTTTGCAAACAACATGTTTATGATAATCAGTTTTCCCCCAGAGTAGCACATGGAAAAGACAGAGCTGATGGTGCCTGGTTGCCTACTGAGAGCTACAGAGCTTGCACGACAAAGTTTGATCCAGTTTGCAGAGCTGTCAGTCTGGCAGCAGTAGCAGAAGTTTGTCATGAGGAAGGGAGTGGTGTAAATAACGAGTTTATGGATCTCTAATCTCAGGCAGACGCAAGCTTCTTGCGCCAGTTTTGGTCTTTTTTAATAAGCTGCTAAAGTTGGTAAGTGAAACCTTTACTTAAACAATTAGATAAAATGCTAAGCTTTCAAAAAGACTTGATCACATGTTGAATGACTTTAGTGGGAAATGTCTCTGTGTATGGATACATAAATCAGAGTTTTGTTTGGTGGATGAATGCTGGGACATGCTAAAATTGTCTTCTCAATGGCTAAAGGACTTGAAACTTTTTTCTTTTTCTAACTCCAAGTAGCAATGAGAAAATATTTACTTCTCAGCTTGTTGTAATCTATTCAAAGGCAGATTTGAAGTTCAAGAACTTGGGCAATATGGATTGTATTCATTCAAAGCTTGGAATTGCATATCTAAGATCAATACTATTTTAACATTCCAATCTAATAGGTCTTCTAAAATCAAAAATGATGATCTTAAAAGCAGTTTAGTTACAGCATGTAGGGAAAGAAAAGAAAGGAAAAATAGCATGTTTTAAAAGATGTTATTCTTAAATGTTTTAGATAAAAGAACATGGAAGAAGCCAAACAATTCCTTCCTTTGCTGCTGGGGAAAGAAAAAGAAAACACACCACTTCACAATAACACCCCACTTCCAGAACAGACCAGAACATATTCTTAATTAGAATGGAAAAAGAAAATAACAGGAAAAAAAGTCATGCTCCCAGAAAGTACCGTGCTAGGAAAACATCAGGAAGCAAATGACACACATTTCCATAATGCATAGTGCTTTGCTGTGATTTTGCTGAGAGGCATAAAGGACTTGGAGCCTACACAAAACATGTAAGGACATCAAAGCATATTTTAGCATCCAAATCAGAAGTCATCCCTCTCAGTGTCAGCTGGCATTTAGAGAAGCATCAGCCAGCCAAGGAGGTGAAAAGAAGAGCAGCAGTGGCAGCAGGAGTTTTCTAATAATTCCTAAAGGAATATAAGGTGCTGTTCTAACTAGGGTACTGGCCAAGCAAAGGCATTTTTCCCTTGAAGGAAATATTTTCTGTCTTTACCTTCTGCATTAAAACATAAATCCACATATAAAAGTACTGTCTTAGACAACAGAAGTGACAAAACTGCAGTTGGACAAAATGCCTTGGCTCCAGTTGGAAACATACAGAAGACCCCAAAGTTTACTCTATTGAAATAACTGTGTGTGATAGCATCAAATCAAAAACAGGTGTTGTGCCTTGGAATGCATTTAGTGGTACCTCTACCTGCAGCCTGTCAGTGGAGACTCCTTTAGAAAGCAGAAGATTAAACTGGCTATATTAATTCAGGGATGATAAAAACAACAAAATCCTTTGGCAGGTTGGTGTTAGCTGAAGGGCTCTCCCTTTAATTGGCATAAATTTAGATAAATAATTAACCAACACCATACATGGATGACTAGGTATGATAATAGAGATGTTTCCTTTTGAGGTTAAGACGGTATTCTTTGTAACACCAAATAAACCAGGCGGCTTGTAGGAGCAGGTTGCTCCTTCCTGAATTGGACTGGAAATGTTCACGAATCATATTCTGCTAACCAAGACCCTCAGGGCAAGGGATGGAAAAGGGCTGTGGTTTCCAGGGGAGGAAAAGAGAAGACTTCTCAGCCTGTGTGCTTTTAGGATTGGTTATCAGCACAGCATGTAAATATTTTCAAACTAAACTGGATGCCCAACCTGTATTTTTCTTGTAGTTTGCAGGTAAACATTGTATGTAACATAATTCATTAAAAAAATAGAAAAAGGTTAAAATAATGCTGATAGAAAGAACCAAAATCTGCCCTGCATTATGTATAGCTCAGCTGGGTAGGACTGCATGATACTTGTATAAAAGACACCAATTTTCCACCTCTTGAAAAAGGGTGTTTTGTCAATTTTTTATCTTGTTGCAATCTTCTGAGCTGATCTTCTGGCTCAGGGCAGAGCATGTGCAGGAATATGCACACATATATTGTCACGTGTGATGGCTTTTTTCTTTCCCAGAAGAAAAGACATTGAATCAGTAGAATAAAATAGGCTGAATTAACAGTTCCATGGACAGTTACCAAAGGATAGAGTTTTACTTCAGAGACTTACTTTTTTCCAAAAAAAAAAAAAAAGGAAAGATGTGAGCAATCTCTCTGATATCTCTCTGATATTTTTCATTACACCAAATTTCACCTTAATTTAACAGGTTCTAAAGCTGCAGAAAATTGATTTAATGCTCCTCATGCAAGATAGAATGAGACAATAAAGCAGATTTTGCACGGCAGTCAAATCATCCCCGGTAATGAGAGGTTTTCTAAGCCAGGTACCACTCCTCAAGTCTCTGTGCCATCTCCACAGTGGTTTTGAGACTCCTGCAGGCTGCTTCAGATTTACTTTTGTGGTTTCACTCTCTGTGTGAAGTTCATTGTGTTATCAATCCCTCACATATGCACACATAAAGGCCAGGGGATGAAGTCTTCTATAGGGCTTGTGTGTTTAAGTCTTGTCCAGACTATAAGGAGATGCCTTATGTCCCTCTGCTGAAAGCTCAGACAATTCTTACCTATCCAAATGCCGTTCTCTTTATTTGATGAACAAAATTTCAGTGTTTCCTCCACTGGCGCTCTACAATTATGTAAGTTAACATGAATTCCCTCTGATCAGCACCTTACCTCACAGCCTTACCTCACAAATTAGGAGATCAGGCTGTTTTCCATTTTACTTGAGTTTCTCTGGTGCAGCTCATGATGATAACTTTTCATGCATTACATGGAAAAAATTCTTCACTCTTTTACAGAATTAGAAGGGATGCACAGCTTGTCCTCAAGCTTTTATCAGCTTTTTCTTCAAGGGGTTCTCCCTTGTAGCTTTATTTCTTTTTCATTCCTGTCCTTTGCCTGGGTTATTTGTAACAGTCACCCAGTACACCCTGTATAATCAAGAAATGTAGGTAATCTTCTCTATTTATTTGTCTCTCTTGGCTCCACCCTTTTCAGTAATCTTTCTGAATAACTCATTCTGCAATTTACAAATTAAAAATACCAATTTACATGGTCTCACCAGAATAATACTTTAACGACATGGTGGGGAAAAGAGTCATTACCTCTTCCGTGACTGTTCATCTGCTCTTTTCACCTCTCACCTTTCCAACAAAGCTGCTCCATTTACCAGGCCCAGGATCTGTTCTTTACCCTTGGTGTTTCTCCATTGCTTACAGTTACAGAAATCCCTGTGTGTTTTCTTCAGCCTGTGAAAGGGGAGCTGCTAAACTCTCCCTAAAAGTACAGTGTCACAAGAACACAGAGCTTGAAGGGACCAAAAGAGGGCAATGTGTTCTGTCCCCACCAGATCAAATGTGTCTTTCCCTAGGGCTTTCATTTTTTCTTAAAAACATCCGAAACCACAGAGGAATAGCCTGTACTCTGTTCTTATTTAACATACACAAAATTATGAAATTATGATCATTTCATTCATTACTGTCTTTGCTCCCGATCAGATTTGCTTCTTGAAGTGGCTACACAGTCAAAATTGTGGGATTTCTTCTTCCTACTGAAAAAAACTACACCCAGGCTCTTCTTCAAGCTAAAAAGTCTTGTCCCTACATTTTCCATTCCAGTAATGTTATCTAAATTCAGATCATTTTCTCAGGTTCTCAAGATCAGCTTGAATTCTCATCCTATCATGTAGAGTACTTGCTTTACATTTCTCCACAGAGCTCCTTGTACCACCTACATGGGCATCCGTCACTGAAGTAATTCATAATGAAATTGAACCCTCTCTTGGAACAGACTCAAATTAGACTCCTGGATGCAATATCTTCACAGTCTGGCACTTTTCTACTGATAGATAAACATAAGAGTACAACTTTTTGAGAACAGTTGTGCAGCCAAACTGCCCTTGAAATGTTCAAGCATGTCACGAAGAACCAATTATAAAGACATATTAAAATCAACGTGCCTCACATCTACCACCCTCCCTACCTACGCACGATAGGGACACCATTTGATGTTTTGCCAAATCTGCTACAATTGTAACCTCCTTACTACTCAGATATATAAACACTTTTTTTTAATTTGCAATTTTTTTTACAATTTCTTTGATTCTCCAAAAGCCTCTTTTTATTCCTTTCAAGGATCCTTGTTAGGTTATACTCCTTTAAGTCATCTAGACCTCCTTTTTTTCCAAAAGTTATTAGGAATAACTCTTTTTACTGCAGAGGTTGTTCTGACTGGTTTCTTTAAGTGCTGTAGAAACTAAGATAGCAGATCATGTCATTGCATGCAGATCTGAACATCAAGCTAACAAAAAACTTTGAGCACTGACTGAGTCCTTCCATGAATACTTGGTCTCCCTGCAAAATTATCCTCATCTCTGCATCATCTCTTTTTTTAACAGATTCTTGCTACTATTAATCCCCCACTCACACATGTTCTTATGTTCTCCACGAGATGTTAGACACAGGGCCCTCTCTCTGAACTGCCTCACAGCTACTTCCCTTCAGGTTTCCCTCTGAGACACATTTTTACATTGGGTATTAGGAAGAAATTCTGGACTGTTGAGAGTTTAAGGCTCTGGAACAGGTTATCCAGAAAAGTTGTGGCTGCCCCATCCCTGGAAGTGTTCAAGGCCAGGTTGCACGGGGATTGAAGAACCTGGGCTTGTGTAAGGTGTCCCTGTCCATGGCAGGGGGGTGGAATAAGACAGTCTTTCAGGTCTCTTCCAACCAAAACCATTCTATGATCTTATGTTCTTTTGGGATGATTCATAAAAGAAACTGACCAGTGAGTATTCACTTAAGGAAAGGATGAGCAGAAATTATGCTTGCCAGCATCGACAGCAGGGTTTTTTTGTCATTTTACCTAGTAATGCACTACATTTGTTGTGGATGTAGCAAGAATTGTATTGCTGCTCAGAAGGAATCACATTCCTGAAGAGGATACCTGAAGTTGACTGTGAAACTTTAAAAGCTGTATTTCCTTTATGAGACCTGCAGTCACCTGTCTTTCATGATGAGTTTTTTAGAGTGAGGCTATTAAGCAGCCAAACCGATTTTCATCTTGAGGTATAGCATAAAAATTGCAGTTGTTTGCAATATTTCTCATTGCACTTGAAATTATATTTTATCCACTGATGACAAAAGAGCAGAGTTTTTCTATTTCTGTAGCTCTGCATCCCTATTGCGGAAAGAAAACCTAAATTCTCTGCTAATTCAGCACTTTCTGCTAAATGCTCCTGAATGGCATGTGCCCAAAGGGGATCCTGAGACACAGTGCTCAGAAGTTCTGTAGCCAGGAAACTGTCTCTTGAAGCAAAATTTCCATTTCCAGGTTAGATGTGAAATTTCCCAATCAATGAATTATATGCTGAATCCAAGATTTCCCTCCTCGTGACTGTCATCCACATCCTGGCACATACCAGGTCCCAATCCTCCTCCCTGTGTTCTTCATCACTTCCTTGTCTGTAAACTGACCCACTTTCAACAAACATCACCTTAGCTTCAAAAAAGTACAAGCACCACTGAACTGGCTGTTTGGGAGGCTCAGAGTTATTATTAGTCACATCCAGAGATACCAAACCTTCAAGGGTCAGTTATCAACAAGATCTAATTTCCTGAGGAAACAATGTTAACGTGTTATTGTGTTGTTTATAATTAACAGATTTGAATACATTTGTAAAACTTCTTGCTGTTTACCTTCCTCTTATTTCTATCCCACCCTCTGTCTATAGTTAAATATCAAGAATTTTGGTCTACAGATCTCCCTGCCTTGAGTCTTAGAGTGAATCATAGCATGGCTATAAATAAAAGAATAATAAATATATACAGCCATTTATAAAGATGTAGGAATAATAATCCTCTAGGAGATAGCCTGCAAATATCTGCCAGATGAAATGAATAGTCCATGATAATCCTCTTAGTTATTAAAAGAGATTTCATCTAGCTATTTATTTTTCTCCAGAGTAAATGAACCATTATGAGGCCAACTTGTTTTTGTGGTTTAATGTTTTCATCATTGATGTTGCTTACAACCTGAAGCCATTATGATGACTCACATGCTCTCAGACTTCAGACACAAATGCATACTACATGTACTAAAACTTGGTGCACATCATTCTCAACATCCTAAATTGGACATGTCCTAAGAAAGGCTCGAAAAAAACAGCCCACGAGAGAAGAAATTAATGGTCCTTCATGACTCCAGCAGTTGAATTCATAAGATCAAAAACTAAAATGTTTTGTAGTGATGTAGTTGTTCTTTTTCAGGCCTGGCTAATCTTATTACGGAGAACAAGCACAGGAATATTGCCTTACTGAGGAAGGATTTGGGTTTCCCTTTACGGATTAAGAAACGTGCCCAACTAGTTGCTTTCTGTAAAATTATAGTTTTTTATTTTAAATGGTCTATCAGCTAAAGCCCAACACTTGTTTTTTCTGGGGTTCTTTTTTGTTTGCTTTTTTTTTTTTTTTATTTTTTTTTTTAGGAGTTTCTCAGAAAA
>VZRS01010067.1:0-23963 GCA_013398055.1 Ifrita kowaldi | reverse complement strand
GTCTATCAGCTAAAAGCCAACACTTGTTTTTTTTGGGGTTCTTTTTTGTTTTCTTTTTTTTTTTTTTTTAATTTTGTTTTGAAGGATTTCCGAAGAAATTTACAGTTCAAGAGATCAAATATGGGATTCCAGACTTCACAGATCAAGAATAAGAAAACCTTCAGAGAACACTATAGCAGAATGATTGGCTTAGAAGCTTCAGGAAGATTTTCACATATGTTTATGTGATTGACTTCAAGTGCTTCAGGATCATAATATGTATGAGTGGTACAATTTGTAGTGCCTAAGCCAAAAAATCTGAAAATAACCAATACAGTCGTCTTCACTCATTTACTTACTCACACATACAAACGCACTCGTTTTGCTTCTTGATTTGGAAAACATTAGTTACAAATCTAGATGGCTGCTGTGACTAGCAGGCAGCAGACCATTCTTTTCACTTTATAAAAACATGTGAATGATTTATCAACATGTTCATCACAAATTACCGAGTTTCAGATTAAAAAAAAACAAAACAAAAACCATAGAGCTACTGGAAATCTAATCACTCGTCTGTAGTGGAGTGATGCAGTGAAAAGGTTTCCTGGTCCAATATCTGACTTGTTTCAATGTAGGATGTAACCCTGCCTACCCCTATCCTCAAATCAGGCAAAAAGACATTGAATTATATAATCATTAAGGTTGGAAATTACCCGAAAAGTCATCAAGTCCAACCTTCATGCAGTACTACCATAACCACTAAATCATAGCACAAAGTGCCATCTCCACTCATTTTTTGCACACTTCTGGGCATGGTGACTCTGACAGGAGCCTGCTCCAACGCTCAACTTCTCTTTCAGTGAGGAAAGTTTTCCTAACCTCCAATCTAAACCTCCTGATGCAATTCAAGGGCAATTTCCACTTGTCCTGTCGCTCGTACCCTAGCAGAAAAGACCAGCCTCCACCTGGCTTCAACCTCTTTTCTGGCAATGGTAGAGAGAGAAAAGGTTCCCCCTGAACCTCTTTTTCTCCCAGTACCCTCAGCTGCGCCTCGTAGAACTTTTGCCCCAGAGCTTCCCACCACTCTTCGAGTCACCTGGTTTCTCTGCTGACTCGCTCCTGACTGGAAATGGGAAGGGTTTTGTGACCATTTGTCACCCTGTTCTCCCGAGCTGCACTATGGACACTGAGTGCCATATCTGCCATCCCAGGTGTCACTTCATGCTAAGCAGCAGAGAAGACAACGAGGTGGGTTTAATGATTTATTTTATTAGTGAAAATAAAGCAGTGGTCTGAACAAGCAAGTGTGTCAACATGAACCTGCTGGCACCCTGAGCAAGGGAAGAGATACTATGGTCTGAAACATGAGAGTAATCTTTGCTTTTCGTTGCAATAATGTCCTTTGTTTTAAACAATGGTTGGGAGATCTGATGAAAATAACATCCTCCATCTCCAAACGTGCACACCTGACATAAGGTTTATCACTTGTTTTGCAGAAAACTGAAAACTATTGTTAGAAGAGGTGTGTGAGAGCCCTTCAGGTCTATTACTGGGTTTATTATCTTTATTTTGCTCTTATTATCTGAAGACAATCTTGTGAACTTTTTATTATTAAAGTTTCTAGTACATGAATGTTTCACCTGCTACTGATAACACTACAATAATTGAAAGACATCTGGAGTGAAATGCTGTGTCCTTTTAAATCTACATGAGATTTTTACACCACTTTAAATGAAAGCGGACTATCTTTCTTTCTTTGTCCCAATCACACAATGTATTTACTTTAGGATTATTAAGTGTAGAGTAATGCCTGGAGGCACATTTAAATATCTACTTAGTGACACTCTGGTAAATTTAGGAAGGAAAGAAAAATAAATGAAGAAACAGGCTCAGTGGAACAGAAATCCTGAAGTCTTCTATCCAACACCTTTTTTTATGCATAAAAGAAATGTATTTTTCTTCCTTTTCCCTGTTTTCATAGGTTGTTCTCAAGCATGTCATATTGCCATTTGGAGTAATAAATACTGCATCAAATTTGTCACCTTTAGAGATGAGAGAATGAAAATGAGGAAAAAAAAAAGGAGATTTGCACTAATATCAGTATTTGAAAAGGTAATTTTTTCTATTGTCTTATTTTAAGACCTAAATTAACCTCCCCTAGTCTCTTTAAATGCTGCAAATGGAAACTGATGTGTAAAAACCATTCACTTCGGTGATCTTCTGTATTTGCCTTCAATCACAGGAGCAGAGTAGATGTTCCCCACAAGGAAATGTACCTTGCAGACATCTTTTGGGCAGGTTAATTCACCCAAAGAAATCCCTTCTCTTGTAAGGACAAGTGGTTTAATGTTCTGTTCAGTTTAGTTCCAGTGGTGTAATTAGCAGGGGTGTAACAAAAGACAGTGAAGGAATACAAATACCAAATTCTTCCCCCTCTTTAAGGAAGACTTACTCCCTAGAGGCAGGTATGCCTTACATGAAGGCACAAGAAAGACACTTCAGAGGCACAAAACACCCGTAAAGCTGCTGGGTTCAGCCCCTGGAGTGGGTCCCTGAGCAGCATCATGCACTCTCAGCAGCCTCTGTGCCAGCTGCTCCCAGCACCCCCATCCACAGCACAGCACCAATCCAAAGCCTGGGTTTCCTTAAATCCTGGCACAACTGGACCACCAGGAAGGTTTTAGCAACCACAAGCAAGCCACAATGTCTTGAAAAGAGTTATGTCTTATTCCGGAGATATGATGGTTGCTATGCAAAGAAAGATGTGCAGGTAATGGAGATGAGGCGGCTCTTGCTGTCACTGGCTAAGAAAAGTGATAGCTTTTTATTTTCCTTTCCTCTGCCTTTCTTCAGTGGACTGTAAGCCAGCTCAGAAAGCCCACACATCCTCTTCTGTGACTTCTGGAGACCAAGCAGAGCTACATTTGTTGTCAGTTAAATAAAAAGAAAAAGTTTTCATGTACGCACACACAAACACACACTCTCATCCTCCTCCCTCAACACACATCATACTGCATCATTTATGTTTCAAAAATTAGAGTCATGAATGTTTTCCTGTACAGCCTCTATTTTGTAGGAACTCAAAACCTTATTTACTCAAAGTGATAGGATTAAATTGATTTTAGATGGCATGATATTAATCTTTCCTGTCTGCTTTAAAGCCATGGCTCTAGGGCTAATTACTGAACTCACGTGTTTTGGAAAACTGGTCTCATTTTTTCTCCCACTCTCTGCCACCTTTCCTCTCAGAACCAAGCTCCTTTCTCCTCTATTCTGTATTTTGAGTTGTTCTTGTGTATGCATCTCTCCATCAGTTGAGAGTTGTCTCTTAATTGATGTTTTAGCACACAAGTCCCTTCAGTGTCTGGATTACCCCCACACACTGACAGATGAATTAGAGCAGCAAAGAGAAAGGAGTTTGGCACATAGCATGTTAACAAGAATTTACCAATTGCCATGCAGCTGTAGTGGATTTCCTTTGTTGTGCCCCAGGGCCTCAGTAGATGTTTAGGAAGAATGACATTTCCTGACTTTTTAGTTTTTGAGAGCCTGCCTTGACTTGTCAGCTTGTGACTTCCAGGCAACTTTGGTGGCATCTTTCCTCTCTCTTCAGCTTTTCTGAATGTTTTCTGTGTTTTTGAAGAGCTTTTTCCATAGCTGCTTTGAGACATTTGTCCTGAATTCTTTCTTCACTCGCTCCTTTCCCACTTGTATACCTCTTGCTTGTGAATAGAGTTCTTTTCATCTCAGTTTTAAAGCCTTTGCCTTATAGAATCTTCCCCTTTTCTCAGTGGCTGTGAGCACATTATATTTTTCCCCGTTAAGGTACCATTTATTTGTGCTATGTTTTGGTCCTTTTAAATGAGGTTTTCTTCCCCAGGAGTGTTTGAAACACTCACACAGTTGTTCGTTGTTTTGTGTCTTAGGACACAAGGTGACAAAGATGAGCAGCCAACACAGCAGGACAGAGATCACACCTGCCCTGAGGCTGAGACATGGTCCCCAGGTCTTGAGCTGTCTCCAGGAACACAGTACAGGCACCCCTGGTCTGTGCCTAACTGACATCAAAAATAGAAGTATAAGATCAAGGAGAAATTAATAAATGTATTAATAATTCTCATTATTCAATGAGAACCTAGTCAAAAACAATGCATTAAATAGAAGCAAGAAACACACCCAGAACTCAACAAAAACAACTTAGTTGGAGTTTGGATTTTGAAGATAACTATATTAAATTCTATTTAGAATATGAATAATGTAAAAAGGTAAAGTGGAAACTTCTTAGATAAAGTCATTTAAACTAGCTGCTAATCACAATCTGTGTTAATCAGGAATTGTCAGGAGAAGAAAGATAAGAAATTACCGTGCACTTCTTTTCCTCCAGGTCTTTCACCATAAGGTAGGTAAAATGTAGAGCCAATCTCAAAGATAATTTTCTTTTCTATGAAAAATTTAAATTTTTCAGAAGCCACTGTAGGGTAAAATGTGGGGGACAAAAGGATTTTTCCTTGCTAAGTATCATGTGAGATATGGTTCTGCCAAAGAATCAAACCACCATGGAATAATGTAAGAAAAAGGCTTCTGAATTATAAGGTCCATAAACCACTGTGGAAGAAAATATATCGGGTTTTGGCTTCAGTATTTCAGTTCTGGGCCAGAGTATTCTTGTTTTCAACCAAAGGCTGGAAGATTTCAATTTATATGGGTTCAAAAAGTTTCATTTTTGTTACTTTTTTCAATATTAAACATTTCCACAAAGCAGAATCTTGTTAAAATAGGAAGCCAACTTTATAAACACCTAACTCTGACCAAACTCTACTGTCTCCAGCCATGGTAAGCTCTCCTTTATTTTCCCAATCCTGTAGTTTTGTTGTTGTTCATTTGTTCAAATAGCAGGTTCTGGTTGCTTTTATTTTGGCTTCTTTTCACTTTGTTTTTCTTTTTCCTTTTCTTTTTTTTTTTCTGAGGGGCTGCTGGAGTTGTTGATGCATTTCACTTTATAGACCTTGTTTACATTTATCTCAGAGATGAACACCAAAAATCATGTGCTTATGGTATACACATATATGTGTACACACAGACACTGTGTCTCTCACACACACTTATGCATGTATTTTTATATAAAAACATGTATTTATATGTACATACTTCAACTAATGGTGTTCAATCTGTTCCAGGGACGCATACATTCAAATGTTTATTCTGCTGATATTGAAGAAGACTGGCTTTCTTAACAACAAAACTATTGTAAATGTCTTAAAATTAAACAACAAGCTTCGGGCAAAAAGATGTATGCGCAGCAAAAAGCTATTACTTACAAGACCATATGTGCCAGAAGGCAAATTCTCCCATGTTCAGAGACAGAATGGAGGAGACAATGTATTCCAGTTCTGAGTCCTTTTAATGCATCTCCCTTACACACACAATAAAGATTTTTGGATCAAGCTGACTGCTTTCTTTCTACCAGAGTAATCAAGCTCTACATCATTAACCTTTCAGTTTGCCTGGCAGATAATCTGGGAGAGTAGCAAGTGACTACTCCTCCGGGCTTTGGAGGCAAGCCAACACAATTACTCTCACCCTGTTCTTTGAGGTGGCAGCTGCAGAGAGATCGGGATGTAGAAAAGAACCATGAAATCTAAGGGTTACAGACTTTGGAGCCAACTCTTCATTCATCTGCCGATCAGCCAGAGCTCCTAACTTGGACGACAAAACCTCGCAGCTCACTGTCCACGATGAGCAGTTACAAACCATCAGTCAAGCAAAGAATGCCTTCACAAAGGTCTAATGTTAGCCCTACTGTCCTTCCACCTGTCTTTATTTTCTGGTGCTGGTGGTTGTGGCAGTAGTATGAATATGTAACAGAGCCAAAAGTATGCTGTCTTGCAGATTCTGTTCTCCTAATATGTCTAGTTGGATAGTGTTATTGTATAAAGTCTACTGACATTCTGCCAAATGCCAGCTTAGATTTTTGGAAATGGTTTGCGCTCAGAAATTTTCATGCGCGGACTAAAAGCGCTTCCCTGCCCAAATGCTCTCACTGCTAGGTAGTGAATATGGCAGCTCTTTTGTGTGGGTGATGAACACAGTTAAGGAGAAGGTGATCACCTATGAAAGACAGGTAGCAAAAGGAGGTGACACCCGAGTCATTGTCCAGGATCTGCTGCTTCACAGGAGATGAATAATTTCATTACATGAAGGCTGTGATATCTTCAAAGGAGTTGCTGAAGCGTTTGGTAGGAGACAGAATAAATAAATGTATAAAGGGAAAGAGGAATACAGAAAGGTGAAGTAATTTATCCAAGTCATGCTAATCGCATTGGGCAGAGAAAAGATCCCATACTCTCTACATCCTCAGCCTGGATCCCAGTTGCTAAGCAACTGTCCTGAATATGAGGGTGCCCAAAGCACAGTATATCAGATGCTATAACACTGGCACTCTGACACCTTCTGCTTTGATTCACGCTGTATCTGAGGTCTAATAACGAAAAAGCATGGGCCTCCTTGTCCGTCTGTGACTTCAGCTCTTCTGCATTTAGCCTCTTAAATGAAGTCCCCAAATTAGGGGTCCAATTGAGCTGTGAGCTTCCTTACCGGCAGACGTAAAAGACCATCGCCACTGGGTGAGTAGTGCCAGCTCAGGTCTGAAGGATTGCGAACAGGTTTCTGCCTCACATGTCGTAAGGAGGGAAGGAAGGGTGATTAAGATGATTAGGCTCCTAGCTCAAGATGTGTCAGCCATAGGCATAATATCACATGAGACATATCTTGGCTTTTCTGCCTTAAAATTCTGGTGAAATACATATTTCATTGCAGTAAAAAAAAAAAAACAAAACACTGAAATGCTTAATATCCAGGAAAAAATAGCTGGGGATGTTTGGATGGACAGAAATGGATTCTTAAAATTACCAGGCCAATGTCTGGAATTCTTCCTTGACAGTGTAATTACATGGCACATCTGCTCTAGCTGACTTCTGGGTGATTTTCAGTTGGCAATGTGGAGGCATCCATCAACCAGCAAATATAGCTCATAGGCCTAAAATGACAGCCCTGCCTTGCCTGAAAGGCATCAAGACCAGAGAGATGATCTCCAACAATGAATTCCACATGAATTTGCAAGGGAGCCAAAGAGCTGATGGTGAAAGTGCTGAAGGGCAGAGAGTGAAGTGGTCCAGGCAGCCCTGCTCACAGTCAGAATTTGTCAAATGGCTTTTGTTCTCACAGTTCCCACGTGTTGCACTCCTGAAGCAGGAGTCACAGAGCTTTCCAGGGCATCATGGCTGCACACAGTGGAGGAAAGTTAGAGACTGAGGTTGGAAGTCACCAGAGCAGAACAGGAACTGGAGAACTGAAGCTGAGAAACAAAGAATTCTAAGGATATCTCTCAAAGTCTAGATGAAATCTTCATAAATCTAAATTATATCATATATTTTTTTCACAACCACCAAAACTTACAGGCATCTAGACTTATTAGACTTTTTTCTACTCAGTCTAAAGACACATTTCTATGTGTACATCTCTATACATGATCATAAGAACCTAATGATGGAACAGAGGGAATGGCTTCAAAATGAGAGTGGGTTTAGATTAGATGTTAAGAAGAAATTCTTGTCTGTGAGGGTGGTGAGGCCCTGGCACAGTCTGCCCAGAGAAGCTGTGGATTCCTCATCCCTAGAGTCTTCAAGGCCAGGTTGGATGTGGCTCTGAGAGACCTGGGATAGTGGAAGATGTCCCTGACCATGGCAGGGGTGGAATGAGATGAGACTGAAGGTCCCCTCACACACAAACCTTTCTATGGTTCTATGAAACTCACATCTGCCTCCCACCAGCCGTTCTCTGGAGGAGTGCTGGGAGTGCTGCCACTCATGTGGGACTTGATCTGAGATGGATAGTCCAGCTGAGACTGAGTGAGTTGGTTGGATTTGATGATCCAACCCTGATGATTCTATGAGTGGAATTCTGAGCATTATTTCTTGCTCCAGAGTTACGATTATTCGTGTGCATGCACAAATACCATAGAGATTGAAAATATACGCACATACACCCACGCACACATACATATGTACACACGTATATGCACATATATGTTATTAAATGAGGGTTGAAAAGAGAATGCAGGTATTACATCCGTACAGGTGAAATTGAATCAGGTTGCCCTTCTTCGGATCTCTGTACTGCTGCAGTTCTGGACGCAGAGAGACTCTGTCTCAACACAGAGGACAGTGGTTGCCAATACCTCTGTCAAGAAACCCTTTAGTCAGTCCAGGTTCAGTAGTTTCTCTGGATTTTTCTTGGGATGATGGCACGGTTGGGTTTGATGGGTTCCGTGGAATGAAGATAAAAAGAGATAGGATCATGTAGGCAAAACAAAGGACATTTTAACATTTAAACTAAGGGGTTTTTCTGTATTCAGTGACTCAGATTTCCTCTTTGTGTTCTCTAAAAGTCTTCTCTGTTTACCATGAGAGTTTTTTTTAATTATAAGATTAGTTAAGGACAACTAAATGTTGGAATAATTTACTTAGATTCTCCACCTACTCGAGCACCTAAGTAGAAACTCCATAGCTTTCTCAGAGATGAGGTCAGGAAGACATTAATGGTTTGGTGCAAGATTATTCACCCTTTGTCTTGGAAAAAGCTCACCAGATACAGAGGAATTCCATTTGCTTTTAATCTCTTTTCTTACTTGACCTTCATTATGAAAGAGGTAATTGTCAGCTTCAGCGAAGCTACAGCACTTCCATCAAGCGAGAAAGGCATCCATGTCCTATACATATTTTACAGAACAAAACCATCAGAATGAGGGTTAGAAAAAACTCTGAATACAGGATCCTAGAATTCAGCATTTAAAATCTTATTTTGTAGAGCTAAATCAATAACTGAACAATTATCAATGAGTTTTGCTATCAGTGAAATTTTAAATAATGCTAAAATATTGTTTGTTTTTTGTTTTTAATTGTTTGGATTTGTTTTTAAAGACTTGTCTTCTCTGCTGTTTGCTGTTTTCTACTGTCTGCTATTTCCATCATGATGCAGCAACAACATAACAATGTTGGCTGAAAGCCAGCTTGAGAATAGACTGAGCCTTCAACGGATTTTTGATGCATGAATATTTTGAGGGGGCATTTAAATGATGTTTGTGCTTCTCACAGTGTGAAAAAAACAACACTGCCAGGTTTCTTTGATCTACTGGAATCAGGCTATCATAATACAGACATAGTTAGCTGAAATAAGTACATTCAGGTAGCTTCTTTCTACTTAACTGTGCATCATTTCCTTCTATGCTCACAAAGGAGGTTTTCATTCAGCTGGGGCAAAGTGCACACAGTTATTGATGGTTCAAGTATTTACTCTTTGAAATGACAGTTCTGAAAACATATTTCTCTCACCACACAGAGAGTGGGAGGGCAGTGGAAAGGAGGAGATAATTGAGGGAGCTGGAAGTGAAATGATGTTCATGTCTGTCAGATGCTATTTCCATTTTAATGGCTGTAAAGAGGAGTGTCAGAGAGCTGCCAGACAGCAGAGGTTTGGGTCACCACTCACAGTGTCAGATGTTGGGGTACTCTGGGCTGGCACTCACGACTGAAAGGAAGAACGTGTCTCCTTTGCTCCTTCCCTGGGATGGACTGACAGCGCTCCAAGTTTCTGATGTTTCACAACCTGAGGCTTCAGTGGGGTGGAAGCCGTGTTGTGTTGGACATCCTACAAACGCAAGGACATTCATCATGCCTTCGGTCGGCAAACCTGCAGTCTGAAAGATAAATATTGACAATCTGGTGGAACAAGCAGTCCAGGAGAAGGGGAGGACAAGTAATAGCAGGTTGTGCCAGTGCAGGCAGCCTGGCTCTGTACATTGTTTAGAGGAAGACACGTGTTGTTCTGACCCATCCTGAATCCATGTAGCCCGGTGTCTCACCTCGATCATTCATGAGCACCGTGTCTAAAAGAATTTGGGACACCAAACATGGGCCAACGCACAGATCCTTAGTGTCCCTCCTAAATGCATGTGCTGATGCCAAGGAACTCTCCCCAGCTGAATGACTGGAAACAGATATTTGGTGCAAAGCTGAAGCAGCGTTCTGTGTGCAGAGCATGAAGACTCGTGCTCAGCATGCAAAACACTCAAATACAGAAATCACTTTATGTGAACTAACCCCAGTATGAGCCACTAGGTCCTCAGGGTCTCTGTCCTCCAACGTTTGTGGTATTTGGACACAAGACTGGAAGAGCTCTTCAAAGGAAATTTCAAGTAATCCAACTTTAAAAAGAGAGCTTTCAAATACCTCCCAAAAAATATTTGGCCTTTTTATTTCAACTTTAGGAGGTCTTGTTATCTGTTTAAATATTTATTTGAAATGTCCTTTAGTTATCACTTCTGATGTTTCAGAAGGTTCCCTAGCTTAATCATTCATTGTAGGAAAAAAAAAGCAGTTGCCTTTTATCTGTTTTGAACTTGCCAGCCTCCTTAATTTTATGGCACATTCTCTTGTCCTGCCACTAGCTGAGAAGAGAAGCACCTACTATATCTTCTTTAAGTCATTCATTTTTATCCTTTCATTATGTCCTTTTGTCTCTCTCTTTTCTAAGGTAACTCTTCCAATCTTTTCAATCATTCTACATGACAGATTTTTTTTTCTCTTCTTTTTTTTTTTTTTGTTCCCCAAAGGATCACTTTCATTTGTCATTTTTTTCCGTATTTTTTTTATTATTTTGTTTTTACAGTAGCGAAATGATACTTCACAAATTTTTCCAGATGAGACCACATTTTGATTTATAGGTTGGCTGTGTAGTATTCACTGTATCAATCCCCATCTCAGTTCTTATGAAGCCTCACATCTTGTTTGAATTTTTTTTCTTAAAGCTACAGCTGCATATGGTAGAGAAATCTGTCTTCATTGATACCCAGATTCCTTTCCTGGGTGGAGACAGTGAATGTATACCCCTGTCAGATGTACAAGCAGTTTAATTTATTTTTTTCCCTTCAGTATGCCTTACTTTGCATTTACTGGCATTGAACTTCATTTGCCCTCACATGGTTTAGCTAAGTCTCTTTGAAGTTCCTCACAGATCTCTCTGGTCTGTGCTTGCTAAATAACTTTGTGTCATCTGCAAGTTTTGCTAACCTCAGTATTACCCTCTTTCAAGATCATTAATACAGATTTCAAACACGAGATCTAATGCAGAACAATGAGGCGAGGCATCCCACTGTTCACCTTGTGCCACTGACTATTTATTCCTTCCCTTTGTTTCCCATCTTTCACAGATTTTCAGCCCATGTTTGATGCACTCCATGAGCACATCAAATAAGTGAGACCATAAGTGTGGTTTAGCATCAGCACACCGAGTTTTTCTCTCTGCTTTGAATACAATTTGTGTGGTAAACACAGTGTGTTTTTTCCCTTTGTCCAAGAAATCCCCTTTTCTTGGGGGATTTATTTATTTATTCACTTTCAAACATGTCTAGAAATTCCGTTTAGGTAAACCTAAACTTTGTCACTGTCTGAGAAAGAAAAATAACCTGTTTATAGTTAGGTACACAGTTCAACGTTTTCAAAAATTTTCAAATTTCTACCTGTGGGAGGACTTTGTCATTTTTATCTCTGAGTAGTTAAGGGTTAGGGAGCTGCATAAAAACATATTTCATCACTCGCCTTTGTGAGAACTTTACTCCTATCTCCAGAAACATCAGCACATGTGAAAGCACATCTTTTTTGCGTAAAAGATTAACCTTGATTTTGCCCCCTATCTTTGGAGGAGAATATAAGATAAGACAGCTTTCAGCTAGAAAGGATGCCCCTCTCTCCTCTATCTTCCGGATGATCAGGCCTGTGCTGCTTCAGTGTCTGAAAGGTCCTTCCTCTACTTTATTGTGTACATCAGACTCATCAAAGTGACTCACTCCTACAATGTGGATACTCCCCAAAATGGATACGAAACTTTTTTTTTCAAATAGTTTTCAATATGAGCTTAAAATTGAGCTGGTTTTGCAAAAAATCTTTCCAGTTATCTAAATAGCCAAAATATCAAGACAAAGAGAGTATAAATGATGCATGAGCTCAGTCGAACCAAGCATATTTGTTATTTGGAAGATATGCTTATAGAAAATGTTTAGTTGCCTGTTTAGACCCTCTGCTCAGGAGCCTTCGCAATATACTGAGAAAAAAGGGAGATGTCATCACTCGAGTATCAGAGAGCTGACACTGGTATTGATCCTACTTCCTCCTTTCATCTTGGAAGTCTTACTTTACAATAGCAATTTACAATCCATAAACATTTAGGCATTGAGTTCTTGTGATGTTCCCTGGGAATGCGACTTCTCATATGGCAACGTCTTGATTCTGAGCCATTTATTAACATATAGCTTAATTTTTTTGGTTCCTAGTCACTGCGGCAAGATCCACAGAACGGATTTTGTATGTGGGAGGCGGAGAATTAGTAAGTTTTTTGGGGTGATCTGCAGGGAAATGGTGGTAACATCACCCTTGGAGGTGTTCAAAAAGCATGTAGATGTGGTGCTGGGACTATGGGTTAGTGGTGGACCTGACAATGCTGAGATAAAGGTTGGACTCAATGATCTCAGAGATCTTTTCCAAACTTCTATGATTCTATGAAATGCTGAGACCTATCCTTCTCACTTCAAATTTTTTCCATCTGAACTTTGCCTGTAAAGAGGAATTTTCTTCCATTTGAGGTGTTCAAACATAATCCCCCTGTCTCGTCTTTATGAAAACAAACAAACAAGCTCAGGCAAGAGCCTTTTTTATTATTATTGTTAAAGTTGGAATGAAGGGAATTAACTATGTTTTTATGTCTCAAGTCTTAGATCCACCTTCCAGCGTGTGGGGGATCTGAGTTCAGATCCCCCCTGTGCCTGGGGAGGTTTAAAAGCACTCTGCTTATCTCCTGATGCAGAAACATTTCAATGGCAGGGATTCACAAAGCCTAATTTTCAAATATCCAATTCAAATATCCAATTGCTTGTCAATTCAGCACTTTGCTAGAAAGGTAAGAGAACTGATTTTAAGTCTCTGCTTCAAAGTAGGCTGGATGATCCTTCAGTTAGAGGGTTTCTCACTCATCAAGCTCATGGATGGTTTTTCCATCACTTGCAATGGAGAAGGAGCATCTCTGGTTCCTCTCTGTTGACACCTTTCATGTGCTCTGCTCGAGGAGAAAGTTAGGTATATAGATAACTATTGATAAGGGGAGTTAATTTCTGACTTTTCTTCCACATTTCCCACTAGAAAGTTTAGAGAATTCCTACATAAGCTTGAGTCCTTCCCTAAAAACGATTTTATTCACTTAGCTCTCTCTACATCTTCCATATGAAGCCAAAGCACTCTAACACTGCTGAAGTATAAAGATTTCTCTAAAATTCAGGAAATTAAATGTGATTTGTCTTCGGAAACTTTACACTGGGTTCCCAAGTCACAACTTCAGTCACAAAGTGACATAATGACTCGTGGGACCCAATTCAGTTTTAGGATTCTGCGCTTGTCATTTATCTTGAACTTTATGAGAAACTAATGTCACATCTCCAGTTTTTGTCAAGAGTGTACTTTTGAGGAAATCTGATTGCTCCTACTTGCACACACAGAGTGGTCTCAAAGTCTTTCAAATCAAAACTAAGAGATGCTCTTGAAAAATATACTTGATGTCCTGCAGAACCTGTTGCATGCCAGTTCATAGGTCTAGGCTAAAGATAATCTGAAAAAAAAAATATTTTAAAGTGTAAGATGGCCCTCAACTATAGCTGTTTCACTCTACAGAGCTGCTCCTCTAGCACCATACTCATTCCTTGCATAGACAAATTGTTGAACTAGAATAGGTACCTCAGTTTATGTCAGGTATATTTGATAGTTGCCCTGATCTTGCTAAAGCATGGCAATTTTCTTCTCTCAAGTAGTGGATGACCATGCCTTTCTCCGTGAAAACCTGATTGCACATCACTTGATTGTAAAAGAAAAAGGTTCTTTGTGCAACCTAGATTGCAAAATCCCTTTAGCCTTTTTACTGGGGGAAAAAAATTAACTAAAATAAAATAAGTGTTAAATCAAGTGCCAGAGAAACTATTAAACAGATAGTTATCTAATTGTAGTTCCTTCCCTGTAGGTTGAGAGTCATTTAGTACAGAATGAATAGAATCAGTGAGATTTACAAAACTGGAATAATTCATACTTGGCAAGCTTCACAAATATTCCTTTTTTTCTTCAAACACACTTTTCACCACAGACCTCTTTCCCAAGCCACAATCCCCAAATTAAGAAATCTAATAAAACATATGTAGTCACTTCTCTTTTAGGAGTGAAACAAACCTCTGTGGGATTATTTTTTTTTCTCATTTTAAAGAAAGAGAAATTAGACTGAACTAATCAGCATAAATTGTATGGAGAACTTTATGACTCATCATGAGGAAATTCTGCTTCATCTTGATTTAAAAAGAAATAAAAAATGAAGATTTTTAAATTTACTGAAAGAAAAGGAAGATTAATGGTGCTCTGAATGCAAGAGCTTTCCAGGAGACCAAATAAGTCTTCTATAAACTGATTTGCCTTTCTGACTGCGATTTAGTAGACTGACACCTAATTTGTTCTGAGAGTCATTGATGCCTCCAACACAATGGAGGATGACAGCTTGCATAACCTCTCTTTCAGCTCTCATCTCATTTATTCCGTTTGAAGTCGAGTTCCGACAAGCGAGAGGCACAGAATTAATATTACCTTAGATCAGCTCAGTCTCCAGAGGGAGCAGCAAAAGCTTTTCTGGAAACAATAAACCCTTTAAACATGACAGGAGGAATAGGACCTTAGGAGGTATCTGAAAGTATCCATTATTAAAGAAAGAAAAAAAATACATATATCTATGTGGGTCACTTTGATTGTGGGTTGTATTTTTTTTTTTTTTCACCTTAACAACAAAAGATGAGCTACTGCCAGTCCTACAAACAAATTTAAAGATGTTGGATACTTTGTGGTTAACATCTATATTATACACACACAACACACACACATACATACATATGTTTTCTTTTTTGTTATTGTAGCAGAGTCCCTAGCCGTGGATGGTATTTGTTTTGACTTTGAAATTCCCTGCTTGTTTGATCTGGTTCCTTTCCAATTTAAGATAAAAAAATCAGGAAGGGAAATTCCCATCACATCTGATAGTTTATAAGGTCAAATTTAATTATTGCAATTTGCATTTAAAATTAACGTAACACTTTTAAAGTGAATCAGAGGAAGCCAAAGAGATTATTTGTGCAGACAGCTTTGTAGAAGGAACAAAAATAAAGATGCACGACAATGTCTGTGTACACTTTAATCTGTGGTCTACAGAACATCAGCATGGATAAAACTGGCACAATTCCATTCAAGTAATAAGACTACACTGAATTATGCCAACTAGCGGTCAGTCCTCATATATATATATTTAAAATTTACATGTATTTAATATTTATGTTATATCTATATATGGATAATGTGTGTGACTTCGGTTGACAATTGAGATACTTAAAGGTGAAATATATATATATATATGTATGTATGAATGTATATAAAGACTAGAAATGCTGCTGTTTATCTAAAATTTTCACACCAAGCTACAACTGAAGAAAGGAAATAAAAATCCCCCTGGGGTTTTAACAACTAAGAGCAGATAGTATTAAAACAAGGGCTATCCATTAATAAATTATCTACCCAATGGATAAGCCTTGCAGCATTTTCTTTTTGTGAATCCTCAGTGGACTTCAGATTTCTATCAGCAGACATCAAATTTACATGTGAATCGTGATTTCATCATATCATATCCTGTCATTCCACTAGGAATAATTTCCTGTCATTCCACTGTGAATCATTTCAGGAAAGTACAGATGACTTAATAATTTACAATTAAATAGTTCATGTCATGCTGGAGCAAACCATGTGAAAAGAATCAGTGTATTTGCCACACAAATGCAAATACCTCTGGGAGATGCAGGGTGGAGAAGAAGAGAAAAGAAGGGAGGAGGAAGAAGAGAAGGAAAGGCAATAATTTAATGATGGACAGAACAGCAGCATGTAGCAGGACAGTGGAGTAGGAGCCCAATTTTAATAGAAGTCAGAGAGGTGGATGTAGATGAGGATGCTAAGTAGATTGGAGAGAAGGCAGCCCAAATATCTCTTTGATAAGTAGAGTGATGTAAACCTTTCCTGTTCTGCTGAATACAGGAGAACACTTAACAACCTCAAGGGACAAGCTATAGGCCTTCTCACTGAACAATCTACTAAATGAATATCACTTGGCTTCCCCCCAGTCCCTTCTCCTTCGCATATCCACCCCCACTATTTATTTATTATTTTTTAGTAGGCTTTGAATTTCAGCATTTTGTTAGAAGTTCAACATTATTTGTCAGCAGCTTTGAGAGGTTCTACATATGGCTTTGTGCTAATCTGTTCACTTTGGCTGTGTCTTTTATCTTATTTGTGATGTGTGGCCAGCTCCACGGCATTCTCCTCCGCCTAGAAGAGAAAAGAGAGGAAATATATTCTTGTGGTCTTTGATACGGTACTATTGGTTCTCTTTTCTGGATGGGTTTCATCTTCTTTAGCTTTAGACGGCTACAATACAGATGTCTCTGTCTGAGATACTCATCACTGTCTCTTTTTATGGTCTATGGGAAGAAAAAAAGTGCTTTAAAAGGAGACTATTCTGTCATACATTAAACACTTTTATTCAAGATGAGATAAACTTCACTCTAAAACTGCCTATTTCATACAATCATAGCATCACGGGATGGTTTGGGTTGGAAAGGACCCTAAAGATCATCCAGTGCCACCCCCTGCCATGGGCAGGGACACCTTCCACTACACCAGGCTGCTCCAAGCCCCGTCCAATCTGGCCTTGGACACTCCCAGGGATGAGGCAGCCACGGGTTCTTTGAGCCACTCATGACAGTCATGGTAAAAAATTTATGTTTAACCTAAATATACATTTTCCTTCTATAAATTTTTGTCTATAATTTTGGCGTTTTTTTGTTTGCTTTTTGGTTGGGGCTTTAAAAACAAAACAAAACAAAACAAAACAAAACAAAACAAAACAAAACCAAACAACATATGAGCCCAGATGGAAACATCTACAAGCTGGGTGTTCAAAACGAGGTGCAATTAATACAATATTCCAATTCAGCTTATTTTTGTAATAATATAAGAGCATATAACAGATAACAGGAGGGATGCTGGAAAGGGTTTTTGAGCACAAAGATGAACATACCTCTGCAAAGCAAAGTAAACAGCAAAAGGTGACCTTCTAACCAAGATTCAAAATAAAATCACTTACCTACTAGACAAACATCCCTTGGGAAAACGTTCTACAAGGGTCAGTCATCATGAAGAAGGGCAAAACTTACAACACAAAGGCAAAGGAAGACAGATAGAAAAAATTAGTCCTTTGATGGCATTTAATAGTCGGGGTAAATTAATTCCTTTTCTTGCATTAATTTACTCATATACCACAAGGGCAAGGCAAAAGGTGTCGCACATTGCTACAACCATGCTTTAAACCTGCTCTTTAAAAATGCTTTCGGTGTAAAAGAAGAAATAGTTAAGAGTTGATGAAAAATGCAAAGTTTCACTAGGATAATCTCTACTGTAAGATTTGTCTCCAGCTTGTAACGAAACTTGAGCAATCTTATGTATAAACTCTCAATCAATTTTAAGAGCAGAAATCATACGAAAAAGGGGTGCCTGGTTAGATACTTTTCTGGATGTAGGGTGCATTGGATAGTGGAAAGGTTAACTTCCAAGGGAGTTAACTTCCAGTTACTCCATGAAATGCCTGAAAATGGTCGAACAAGTTACATCAATAAAAGACCTCACATATTCAGTGGAATTTACACCAAAGATCACTGTAATTTACAAATAGCAATTAATTCTCATTATGTCGCCCTGAGACATAATTGATAAAAGCAATTTCATCTGTGGGTGGACTCGTAGCCCCGAACAAAATAAATAAGAACAAAATAAAATCCCTGGCTCTCATGGCTGTATTTCAGAGGAGTACATACAGTGAATCCAAGTTACATTCTGTAAGTCTTTCATCTAGCTTCCCTCCAGAGAGTGAGATTGAAAATGTAATGATAGAAAGTGTCTTTATAACAGTAACACTGTGGTTGTAGAAGCCCTCCAGGACTGGGAAAGCTATGTTCAATTCCTCCCTGCAGGAATTTAATCTATTTTCCCTCCTTACATCTGAGGAATCTTGAAAATTTTTTGTGCTAAATGACAAACAGGGCACCAGGAATGTGCAACCGCCCTCCTTTATTCATAATAAGGAAGTATCCTATATGTTATTTTTCAATAGTATGTTATTTTACAAATAATTTTAGATTTATAGGCATGAATTAAAGATTAATTAGTTGGACTCAAGGAAAAATAATAAAGCTGAGTGAATGGGTATGTCCTTGGATGTTCAGCTAGAAATAGACTCTAGTTCTGACTCTTGATTCTTTATCTCACCCAGCTGATAAAAACCCCCCTCTCATTCTGTTTATTATCAAACTCACCCAGGAAGATGGAGATGACATTTGAAATATTATGAGAAAAAAAAGGAAATTACAATAGGGCAGACCATTTTTTTAAGCCTTTCCTGAATCACCAAAATTTCATATGAATGTCACAAAAAGATACCAAATGCCTTAAAAAAAAAAAAAAAAAAGAAAAAAAAAAAGAAAAAAAAGTGGTTGTAAACAAATGTGTTCCAGAGATAATGTCTCTAAGGTGTATCCTTGTTTTTTATGCTTCTCAACCAAGTGTGTAGGATGCTTTTGGTATGAAGCAGATCCAAATGCACTGTGCAGGGATCTCAGGTAGCTGACACGGGATTCCAGCTTTTACTGTAGCCGTAGGATCTACCTACAAGACCTGCAGGCCCTTTGATGTCTCTTGCCCTGATAGTTTTGCAGGTCTACTGCCAAACCACCTTCCCCGTGCCTCTACACCCGTTTTTTACCACACAGTGAGAGGGAAGTGCTATGATCTGTATTTGAAAAGGCAAATGTGAATTACGGGTAGCAAATTAAAATGTCCAGCATGGCATATTAGAAACTTCTGCCTCAGGTTCAGCCTTGTTACTGCCTTTTCTGTGGTGTGGGATCTCTTTCTGGTGTATCTGTATCACCAAGGGTTTTTCTCGACAGCTCTGGCTAGAATGCTAACTCATGGCCACCACATACAGGCTGGATAATTGTATTTCCTCCTCTTGGCAAAGTCTTGGACATGCTATTTGTCTTAGAAAATATTAGTATTAATTATTAGCAGTATTTCACATCACTGTCCATTTCCTCATTAAGGAGTGAAATACTTAAGTGCACGTACCCACATTAATTTTCATTAATGATGCCAATTAGCAAGCGGTTATAAACTTTTAACAATATTGTAGCTATATAAATCCTTATTGGGATTAATTTTTATCGGCCACATAACCAGCTAAATTACTGAATTATTCTGCTGTGGATTTGTCACTTCTACCACAAGTTCATTAAACAATGTTTAGGGTCTTAGGCAATTTTCTCCCAAAATAAAACAATAAACTGCAAATATTTGGACTGGGGAGAGGAAATGAAAAGATTTGGTTCTCTTTCATTTTGGAAGGCAGGGAGAGACGGGAGTGATTTTTCTGCTCAACACCCAAAATACTCTTGAGTAGGACAGAATTCTTCAGTGACTTCAAATGCGGTGAACTGTTTCACTTTTTGTGTTTTTCTTTATATATTTGTTTTACGATGCAGAAAACAAAACACAAAAGGAATAACAAAAATTAAAAATGTTATTGTGAAACCAAGAACTTTGATTCCTTGGGTGATATTAGGCTGCAAAACCTTGTGCATCTCCTGTCCTCCTGCATGCTCTGGGCTTCCCCGCTCCACCTCCAGCTGTCACTTTGCAAAGGTGTTGCCCTTCAGTGGCTCCTGGGCTGCATCCTTCAGGCTCTTGCAGATGTCAGACACTCCGATGTTTCTAAATGGATTTAGACATCTCTGTTCAGGTCTCTATTGTGGTGAAGTGAAACATTTCCGTTCTCTCAATAAAGCAACATATTGTGGATTTCTTTGAGAATTGTCATTTTCTGCTCAGATGTCTGTTTTCAGCTAACTGAAATATGTCAGTTTTGGAGGGGTTGGTGGGGAGTTTATCCCTGAGTTTTCATCCAGGTCCAGCTGTGAGAACAAAGGGTTACCCTGGAATGGCTCATTTCAGGCTTCTCTGTTTAAAAATTTTATTTGTATCCAAAACTTACCAAGATGATGACACAGAGGAGAATGGATTATAAAGTTTTTCCGGTGCTGTTATAGCCTAACATCTATTGACCACAAAAATTTTACCAATGTTTTTCTGCAAAAACCAAACCCAGCAACCATTATTTTTCAGTTAAAAATTCAGAGGGACAAGAGTAAAATAACTCACAGAAATGGAGAAAAAGGTTCTGTGGAAAGCATTCAAGACCACAACTGGTGTTCAACAAGTACAGAAGACAGCTCTGCTTTATCTGACAGAAATCGAGGCAGTAGGTTGGTAAGTAAGCACAAAAATTCTTGTCAGAATAAGTGTGGAGAGACTTCTGGAAACATGCATTAAATTATGGGTGTTCCCTAAAACTTCTCACACTGCATTGCCATGTCCATGTGAATGTTACAGCCTAATCCTCTCACCACAGAAGGAGCACAAAGACATAATGTTGCCATTATTTTTAAACAAGACCACATTTTGTCCCTTATCTAGGTTTCCTCTTTTCCCCGCCATATAATACCCTCGTGTAAGTTTTCATCCTGCCACCTTCAACTGAACAAGCTAATAATCAAAATTATTCAACTATTGACACTGTTCTCCATCTACGCAGGTTATTTAACACCTGTAATATGCTTCACCTGGTAGCACTGTGACAACCTTGCTTGTTAATGGAACAAATATCAGCTCCCAAACGCCCCTGGCTTGGCAGAGAGAAATGGTGCTATCACAGTTAGCATGAATCAGCGCATCCAGCACTGTTCCATGCACCTCATTTTAACCCAACAGTAATTTTAATAATAGGGTTATGGCTGTGGCGAGCAACTGGAGAAATCCCAGAGTCAGTGCCAGTTGAGCTGATGTATCCACTCAGACAGGTGAAAAGCCACAGACAAGGACTGGTTCATGCCCCTGAAGCAGGGGAGCTTCATTAGTAAAGGTTTCCATCAGGTAGAAGGACCCACAGATGTGGCCACGGCATGTCCAGCTCCAAAGGCCACACTGCCCATACTGCCAAGTAAAGCCTCTGCTCCCTTGGATGTCGTACTTTTGCAGGAACATTTCTGATCAGATGTTCATTCCTCTGCACACATCTTGCAAAAACAGAGGTTTTGAGTGAGGCATGAGACAGGGAGCTTCATCACCCCATGGCCTTTCCACAGGAGAGGGAGAGAGAGACAGTGCAGTTTGCAGAGGCTGAGTCAAATCTTGAATGGAGGGCATTGTCCCGGCGATGCTGAAGTGACCTTGTCTCTCCCTCTTTAGGACTGCAAAGGAAGCCTGGGATGAACAGCAGCATAAACTCAAGGCCTAAATTAGTGGAAATTAGATGAAGCTTTTTTAATTTTTAATTGCCGTTAAAGGCAATAACGACTGAAAGAGCTGCTAGCTCTCAGACTGCCGTAGGTTTCTCTATGTGACCATGACCTTTTTGTTTGCTTGCATTCACTTGCAGGTCACCTGGCTTTAATTCAAGCTGGGTAGTTTAATATTCAATGGAAGAGCATGTAAGATGCCTTTTCCTGCACTCTCACATCCTGCACCAGGTCACTGCCTGTTTGTTTACCTCGTCGGGAACTTTATGCATGTTTTTTAAGCACCATCAATTACCATTCACAAAACAACTAGCACATAATTGTGCATATTTTCAGATCAAGGCACAAACGCTTGTGCCAGTACCTGTTAGATTTGATTGGACAAGGTCACACAGAAGAACATTAAGAAATGGAGACAGAGATGTCAAAGCATTTCCAACGACAACAGCAACCGCCCCGCTCGTATCAACAGGGGGGAAATGGAAGCATAAACCAAATTGCATCCAAATGATTGCAATTGGAGCACATGTGTTATGGGAAAGGTTTGAAGTTAGCACATGTGCTGATATAGCAATATGACGATGAAGGGGGAAAAAATTCCAGCATTCAGTGTCTTTGCAGCACAGATGGTTGGGTTTGCTTTGCTGGCCTAGTTGCTCATTAAAATGAATCAGATGAATCTGGCTATCCCAAACTGTTAGTGTATGTCTCTGCCTTATTATTCTGTGCTTTGCAACAATGATGATACTATTCTGCCCATGGGCCAAATAATGCTTCAGTGTGGATCACACAATACTCTGGTGGTGGGCTGTTGATGTCTTAACTAACAATCCACTCTGCAGTGAAATCTAGGAAAGGCTACAAAGCACCAACTCGGTCATATCTGGGTGAGTCGTGTTTTACAAAATCCCTCAGTAGGTACTACACAGACTGTAAGCAACTATGTGTGATTAATTACAGCATCACAAATGGCACCCACTTTTGGGAACTTACTTGCCTTTCATGTTTGGACAGTACTGAGTGGTAAACTAGCAGAGTATCTTTTATTTTTATGTTCTTTTTCCTCTTTAATATGGCAAAGCATCTGTGTAATGGAAAGAACACCACAGCTTTCCTCTTCTTCTTTTCTTTTTTTTAAATTTTTTTTTTCTCTTTTTCTATTTCTCTTTTTTTTTTCCCCTTCTGGAGAATTAATAACAGTTATGAAGAGTGGGGTGATATATGGTCCCTCTACACAGTCATAAAGTGTAAATTTCCAACATGAGATGCCTGTGGGGAGGGTAGGTTTTCCTTCAGCCTCACAAGTCCCACTGATGTTAATAAAGGAGGCATGTCTACAACACCCCTCTCTGAATAATTTACATCTGCACAGACAGAAAGTCAGAAGGCAAAGCTGGAGACACATCAGAAAGCTGGCTTTAAATCAAGTCAAAAGTTTGCCTGTGTTTGTGGGTGGCTTATTATTATAAAAGGAAATCAATGCAAATTGAAATTAAAGCTGTCCGCTCAGCTTTGAGGGTTTCAGGATGGGGTTTAATGGGAGGGGTAGGAAAGTAATATGTATGAGGCATGGCTGAAAGATAAAGAGAGGTTTCAGGAGGAGAAAGAAAGGCAAAGGTTAAATGAACAGCAAAGAGTGATATGAACTACAAAGCAAAGTAGTTCTTTTGGAACCTCTTTCTCAAATACATTATTTTGTTAGTCAACAAAGGGGAAAAAAATCCAGTAAGTTTGTTCAAAATAATGGAGATTTGAGAATAAAGAATTATTTTGAGTTAGTGGCTGTGTTTTAGACCTACAGTTAGTACCAAGCCTTCAAAAGAATCCAGATGCCAAGCCATCGACTGCCAGGGGCATCATTAAGAATACATTTTATGAGATTATGTTCCTAGAGGCACAAAGCAGAAGAGGCACATAATATGGTGGTACCTTAGCCAGCCCCAGGTGGACCAGCTGAGGTGCAGAAAGCGTATTATTCTGTTAGTGCAGCCAATTCTTACTGCTCTGAAGATGTACTTTCACTGAATACTCAGCATTAGCATTCTGACCCAACCTGAACTAATTTCCTGTGGGTGACTTAAAGTTACTATGAAGAGCTCTAGAAATTAGTCTAAGTCAGTGGGTAACAAAGGTCCAGATACCCGTAAGGGATAAAGTGTTGGATCCCCTCTGCTTTTCTGGATAGGGAGGAACGATTTCCTCCCTGTGGAGGTTTGGCTGATCCATTCATTCAAGCCATGGGTGAAAACTGCAGCTTCTCAAAAGACTTAGGAATCTATCCTCACAAAACATTTCCCTCTCAGCATCTAAGCAAATACAGACCGAGAGCTCTCATGAGAACCGCAGTGTCACAGAATCACAGAGTGAGTCAGGCTGTGGGGCCGTGTAGTCCCACCTCCCTGCTCCAGCA
>VZRS01010066.1:102815-127487 GCA_013398055.1 Ifrita kowaldi | reverse complement strand
CCGTCCCGACCGTCTACACCGACTGGAGCTCCTGCACGTGTGCCCACACCTCCGTATCCCCACACCTCGCTGTCAGCGAGAGGTCACCTCTGCAGGACTCAGATGAACCCTCCTGCTCCTCAGCTCTGCAGGGGCTGCCTGGTGGCAGCGTGGCGAGGTGTGAATGTGTGGCAGCTGTCCATGAGACACTCTCTGGGGTCATGTTCTGGGGAGGTGTTGGGAAGCTCCAGCCACGTAATTACTGTCAATGTGCTCCAGAGTGTGGAGATCAGAGCTCAGACAAACCCCTCGATGGAGCAAAAGGGAGACTTCTTGCTGGTTACAGTGAGCTGGACTGGAGAAGTCTCAGAATCAGCAGCCTGCTTGGACCACAGCACAGCAAGATGCACCTATCTGGAGGCAGGTAAGCTAAAATTAGGAACAAGGAGGTGTCCAGGTGAAGGCATTTCACACGCAGCACAATGGGCAGGACTCCTTCTGTGCCTTTGCAGCACTGATGAGGGGCTGTGGAACATGGGCTCAGTGACAGCTGCATTCCTGGCACCAAGGGATGGTTAATTGCTCCTCAGGGAGCTGCTGGCTCTTTCTGGAATAGATGTGCATTCTTTCTAATAAAAGCTGTGCATGTGGGGATTGCTAATTGCTATGGCTTTCAGACAGCTCTCTACTCTCTTCTGGAAGCAGAAAAGCTGAAGTTCTTGGCACAGGATTGTTAGTAATTATATCAATTATACTAAACAAAAACCAACCCAACAGTTCTCTCCTTTCTTCAGTGTGTGACTCTGGCTCCGTAAGTGTTTTGTGTTATGATTTATACCTGAGGTAATTGGGCCGATTAGTGGGTAAATGAGACAGCACAGGCTGGGGCTGGCTCCTCACCTTCCATGGAGATGTTTTAATCTTTATTTCACCAAATCACTCAGTTGATTTTCCTTGCAAGCTTTAACCCATTGCTTGCTTGCAGAGGAAGATGCCTCGGTCACTGCTGGATGGTTTAGGAGAGGGACTCATCCCACGGCTGCTGCCAAGCAGTGCTGTGGGTCTGGAGAGAGGATGACACGCAGTGACTCCAGGTGACAGCAGGGACAAGATTTCCAAGTGACTTCACAGGCTCAAGCAAGGCTCTGCAGAGCACTGGCCTGTCTGCTGCATGCAGGAGGAGGTGATTTTAAGTGGGACATTCAAGAATAACAGCTTATGAAAACCAGCAGCTGCTGAAAGTCTCAGCTTCTGGCTTTGGAGCTGCATCTGCTGCTGAGAGTTACAGGGTGTATGGACAACTTCAACATGACACTGACTCAAAAGTCCTAAAAGTGCCTGCAGTCACCTCAGACTTTACTCCATTTTCCCTTTTAGGAACTACAGGGGTGGGGAGAGAGGGAGCTGCCTGGAAGAACATCCACAGTCTGCTGGTCTGAGGCATCTTTTTCCCTGAGCAGATGTTCACATCTGTGCAGAGCCATGGTGAGAGGAGCAGGCCAGCACCAAATGTGAGTGCCTGAGCTTCCCAGTTGCTTCCTTTGCTGCTGCTGTGGAGTGACAGCTCTGGGGAGGCAGAAGAACCTGTGTGGGGTGGGAAAGGGAAGAGTTTCCTTGGGCAGGACATTTTCAGGTCAGCTTCATATTGGGTTCCAACATGCCTTGGAAGAGCCCCTTCATTGCTTTGAACCTTGTCTGTTTGATAAATGCTTGAGGAGAAATCAACTGCCTTCTTGTCAGGAGCAGTCCAGAGAGGATGGTGGGATCAGGAACACTTCTAGAAGGAACCAGGCAAATAGAGAAGTCCTTTCCTAAGGAGAAAAGGTCAAGAGTGGGAGATTCCTCCTTTCCAATGTGCAGAGACAAGCCAATGCCACCAGTGCAGCCCCTCAGGAGGTCTGGCCGGGGGTGGGGTACGTGCAGCCATCGGTGCAGTGAAGGTGTAGTGAGGTTTGTGTTAATCCTGGGCTATAATCTGAGATCTTGCATTTTCTGTGTCACAGACCCAGCAGTTTCTAAGAACTTTCTTGTCCCAAGAACTGCTTCCAGAGTGTTTCAGAGGATGTACAAGTGCATTTCTGAGCTGTTGGTAACATGACTGGCAGAATAACCAGGGATTAGTCAGAACCAGTCTCTCTGTTCCCTAACAGATGTGGTGCAAATCTCAGGCTATGACTGGCAGAAGCAAATTTACCCATATTTTACCATGTCCTTCTGGCTGTGAAGCATTTACAGGGGGAGCTGCAGCCTGGAAACCAACAGAAATGCTCAATACCACGCTGTCAGGAGACATCCCAAATTTTGCTGCTGTTTTTTCCTTCCTCTCACACATCAGAGCCAGTAAGAGCTGTCTGTCTGCGTGTCTTAGGCCAGTCACGTGCAGTAACTGGCCTGCAGCATAGACTGGGATGCTCCCCACAGCCCAGTCACCACAGGGCACTGGGACCTCAAACTGCAGCCCATCCTCACAGTATTTTTTGCAACACATTGGGCTATTATTTCCCTTGATAAAGTTGGAGGAGACTTGCCGCAGGAGATCACATGCAGCACTGAGAGGGGCAGGGCTGGGCTGTGCTCTCTCCAGACCAGGGAGCTCCTCTGTGGTTCTCCATCCACAGCAGAACACAGGACATAAAGAAAGGACGTTCTGGAGGGAGAGCTGTGGCCATTGAAGGCGTGAGGGCTGAGCCAGCAGCACAGCAAGGAAGCGCTGGTCGCCCACCCCTCCCAGCCCAGCCCTGAGACACGAGAGAGGTGCTCCTGTCTCCCTGGCCCCAGTGTACGTGTGTGTGTCAGCTGAACAGAGCTGAGCTCACCACAAATGTCTAATTGGTGCCTTCAGGCAATCGCGTCTCTCTTCCTGTCTGAGTTTATCTTGAAAGGCTCGATTGAGTTACCTCCTCTCCCATAATAGGATCTGAGTTCCTTGTAGTAACATAAGGAGGAGGTGATGTCACTGCAGCTAAACTTCTCTGATAACTTACTGATGACTGGGGCCAACACCTCAGCTTCTTTCTCAGGCAAAGCTCCCAGACTGAGTCAGTGCCTGGCTGCTGAGCTCCCGGGGAACTGCTGTGCGAGGAGCTGGGCGAGGGAGGACGGCTCTGGAGTGACCCTGCTCGAGGCCACTCTGTCCCCCTCTGCCCCACTGCCCTGCCAGCCAGCTCCACATGTGCTGCTCTTTCTGCCTGGCTCAGCACCCGCTGGGGCCTGACACACACAGGCAGGAGGGTCTGGGTCCCTGAGCCTGCCCAGATAACCCAAGGGTTCTTCTATCAGCTGGTACCAGCTGGGACAGGACAAAGGCAGCCACGGGCTGCAGTGCTCGCCTGGAAAGGGCGAAACTGGGTTAAATTTCTGCTCTGCCTGTTATGTCTTTGCTGTCATAATGTAGTGTAGATGCAGTGGGAGAATGGAGCTGTTGGAGTGGTCCCAGAGGGGGCCACGCTGAGGGCTGGAGCCCCTCTGCTCTGGAGCCAGGCTGAGAGAGCTGGGGCTGTTCAGCCTGGAGAAGAGAAGGCTCTGGGGAAACCTCAGAGCTCCTTCCAGTGCCTAAAGGGGGCCTATAAGAAAGATGGGGACAGACTTTTTAGTGGGGTCTGTAGCAATAGGACGAGGGGTGACGGTTTTAAACTAAAAGAGGGAAGATTCAGACTGTATATAAAGAAGAAATTTTTTATGATAAGGTGGTGAAACACCAACACAGGCTGCCCAGAGAGGGGGTGGATGTCCCTTCCCTGGAAACATTCAGGGTTGGATGGGGCTCTGAGCAGCCTGGTGTAGTTGAAGATGTCCCTACTCATTGCAGGGGGTTGGACAAGATGACCTTTAAAGGTTGCTTTCAACCCAAAGCATTCTGTGATTCTGTGAATGACACGTTATTGCCTTGCAGCTCCTACACCCAGGCTCTCTGCCCCTGCCACAGAAGGGTTCACAGCCCTCAGGCAAGACTCACCCACCAGTGCTGCCTGGTTCCACTTCCAGAGGAAAACTTGTGAAAACCATCCCAGGCAGTGAATGGAGGTTCAAGACACAAACATGTTTGCAGCTGGCTGTGGAACAGGACCCGGTGAGAAGGTTTGCAGGGCTCTGTTTGGACTGCAATGAGTCTTCCCTCCTGACTCAGTGGGGCATGTTTCTGTGGGAAGCTCTCCACGAGGGATGCTCAGGAAATGAAATCAGAGCAATACCCAGACTCCACACAAAGTGCCTTTGGTGTAGACAAGAGGGCTTTGTTATCCCCAGTTGCAAACACCTCCAAAACCCCTGAGGTCAGAACGGTACAAGAAGGATTGCCAAAATCTCTGTGCAGCTATAGAAACTGCTGAAAGCTGGGCAGCTGCGCCAGCTCCCCAGCCAGCCTCTCCCCGGGCCCTGGCATTGCCCCCTTGCCACGGCGCCAGGCACAGGGAAAGGGAGAAGGTACAGGAAGCAGCTGGAGGCTGAGCAGAGTGGCTCAAAGGCTCACCAAGCAGTGGGGCCTGCATATTTGCTGGGAAATACGGTGTTTGTCAAGCATAAGGCAGCTGGAAAAGAGAAGGGAGAGCAGCCCTTGGGACAGAAGGAGCGGGACATGCTGGGGAGAGAGGCTCTGAACAGCTCCTGGCACGCTGGAGTGCAGGGTCCTGCTCTGGGGCCCTCAGCAAAGAAACACACGGGTCTGTTTGTGTGGGTCCAGAGGAGCCCATGGAGCTGCTCCAGGGCTGGAGCCCCTCTGCTCTGGAGCCAGGCTGGGAGAGCTGGGGGTGTTCACCTGGAGAAGAGAAGGCTCCAGGGAGAGCTCAGAACCCCTTCCAGTGCCTAAAGGGGCTCCAGGAGAGCTGAAGAGGGACTGGGGACAAGGGGCTGGAGGAACAGGACACAGGGAATGGCTTCCCACTGCCAGAGGGCAGGGCTGGATGGGATATTGGGAAGGAATTGTTCCCTGTGAGGGTGGGGAGGCCCTGGCACAGGGTGCCCAGAGAAGCTGTGGCTGCCCCATGCCTATCAGTGTCCGAGGCCAGGTTGGACAGGGCTTGGAGCACCCTGGGCTAGTGGAAGATGTCCCTGCCCATGGCAGGGGGGGGAACAGGATGAGCTTTAAGGTTTCTTTCTACACAAACCATTCCAGGATTCCATGACTCTAAGTTAGATGTTGCCAGTTTAAATATGTCCATTCCTTGCTCGTCTCCCTATCTCCAGTTTACCCAGAGCTCCTCTGAGGTTCATCAGGAGTGCTTACACATCTGTGCCTGAGCACCTGGGACCCATCTTCCTGTTGCACTGACATGTCCATTGCATGGAACAGCTGTTGTCCACCATTTCTGTCGAGTCATCACCAGGGACACGCAGCACGCCCTGGGTGCTCACGTGGGTGAGGGAGTTAAGGTTCATGACATAACATGGGTTCTGTCATGGCAAAGGTTAATGGAAACACACTGGAACTGACTCTGTGAGGCAGGAGTGTGTATGTGGATGGTGGATGTGGCTGTGATTGTTATTTCTTTAGTGCTCACACAGTGCCCAGAACACACAGTGAGGGCACCAAGGCAGCACGTGCCTCTTGCTGGAAGCTCCTGCAGCCTGAGATGGGAAGTGGCAGCGTGCTGGAGAGGGGGATGGAGCTGGAGTTAAGTTTCAGTGTTTGTCAGAGTCTCTTCTGAGGGACTTGTGCTTATTGAAAGGTGGGTTCTGCAGCCACTGCAGTGTGGACAGAGAACGGTAGGAACAATCTGGGTAGATGTGTGACCACCAGTGGCCCTGCTGGACTGCTGCAGTCAGTACAGAGAAGTTTGGAGGTTTGATGGGCATAGCCAGGCAGGTACAGCCACTGCCAAGCTGCTGGACACGCACAGCTCCAAACACCCACCTGTGCTGTGACCTCTTCATTGGCGGCACAAGCAGGAATTCTGGAGGTGCTGGGGCGTGGCAAGGGAGTCCCTCAGCATCACCCCCTTCCAAGTGTTGCCAACCACCCTCTCAATGAATGGGAAAATTAGAAAGTGAAGTCTCACGAGAGAAATTGACTCAGGGGATCATCATGGATGTGCTGGCCCAACTCAAGGTCATTGGGACCTGGATGACCTACTCTCTGCACATGCCAGGAAAGGATTTCAAAAAAGAAAAAGCTGCTGCTTTTTCCGCATTGTGTGCACAGATGGGGCATCTGATGCAACTGGGGCAGTTTCTCTGTCTTATATCTCCAGACACCATCCTTGGGAGGAGATATGAATTCATGCAGACACCTATTTTTGTGTACTATTTTCCAGTTCTGAAGTGCCTGAAGTTTGCTGAACTTTTAGCTGTTAGCCTGATAAACCACACAACACTCTTGTCTTCCTGGGAGACGAATCCAGGGATCCTTCACAGCATTGACACTCACAAGCATGAGATACATGGACACTGCCTTTACATAAACTTCACAGCAACTCATTGCTCAAAACCAGCAAGTAATGAATGAAAAACAAATGCAGCAGGGATTTATTGTGGCACTGCTAAAGTGAACTGCTCCTTGAGGATGATACAGCTTGTGTGTGGTCATTAAATCTTCCTCTCAAAAATGCTGTTGAGGCCATTGTGCTGGGAGAACCACATTGCATTTCATGGTTTTTTACTGCTAAGCAGAAAAGACTCCAATCTGACCAGCTGAGTTCCTCCTACTGACAGGAAAAAATCCATGTCTGTGATGTACCCATTGGCCATGCCTGCCTCCTTTCTGACTTGCTCCCCGAACAGTGGTTGCAAATTCAAATCCCTCCACCTCTGGAGCACAGAGAAATTCCTCCCTGGCTAGAGGGTAAGCTGCTCCTTGCATTTGTATTTTTGGGCAAGATGATCTCCTCTGATAGATTTCCCTGAGGGCTACACAAGTGTGTGCTGGGTCTGTGCAGGGGGCTGTGGGGAGCAGAGATGCTCAGCTCTGCTTTGGTACCCCTGCTCTGATGGGGTGTGTCAGCTTGGGGGGCTGATTTTGCTGGATAAAAGGGAGGGGTGGGGACAGGGACATTTTTCTTTGGCTTTCCAAGTGTAGGAAAACCACATCTCCCATAGCCTTACTCACACAGAACTTGAAACCAGTTATAGGGTCTTTCTATAGCCAGAAGAGAAAAGCAGATTCCTCCAGAGAGTGATTCATCCCCCAGAGAGGGCTCTGGGATAACAGAGATGATTCACCCTCTGCAGATGCTGATCATTTTCCACTGCTGCTGGCGTGAGGTAACACCTAGACAGCCACGGTCAGAGGAGACAAATCCACCTGGTCTGCCTGAGGGAGACGTGGGCACAGCAGAAACTTATCCAAAGTGAAGGAAGGTTGTGTAGCAAGACCATGGTGGTGACTCAGAGGAATTTGGTCTCATTCCTGGCGGTATTTTAGGATCCTCCACCATGAGGGAAGGACCCGGCACCCCAGTCACAGCAGAGGCATAAAGACACCAGTCCCCTGGTCCCAGCCACTCAAATCCCAGCCACAAACCTGGCCCAGGCTTCTTTGCATCAGTGCCAAATGCTGGCACGGCTGATCCCCCTGCTGTTACCTGTGGGCTGCAGGGAAGATGCTCTCTGGGTCCTACCAAGAACACAACGACCAAGCCACAGTTTTTGCCCCAGTAAAAGATAGTGATGCGTGTTCTGCCAAGTGGATTTACCAATGGCTTTTGAAAATACATTGTTGCTCTTCACTGCAGTAAAAATGGCCGTGCTTTTCAGAGCTACTGGGGAGCACACTCTAAACAGCGTGGGGAGATGAGCTGAATGGCACAGAAAGCTGCTGGAATATGAAATAAGGTCCAGCCATGCTCTTTCTTTCCCAGTCAGGGAACCCAGACCTGGGATTTGGATCAGGCCTGTAAAAACAGAGTCCAAAACCTGCATCTTGAACTGCATTTGTATTCTAATACACCTCAAATCCTAATTCTCAAACCTGGTCTGACCTTGCTAAGCTGCTGTTGCCAGTCCTGGTGCCAAACACAGATCTCCAGTGGCAGCTCAGTCTGGGTGGAGGGAAGAGCTGGTGCGTGGCAGGTTGGGTGACAGCCTGTGGTACACACAACCAGAAAAACCTTACCTGCTCAAAGTCTGTGCCAAAAAGCAGAGATTCCTCTGAATTTGCTGTATCATTGATGAACCAAATTGTGAGAAGTGGCCTCAGGAGAAGACTTCAGTCCCTTCCAGGGACATCAGCCCTGAATCAAAATCACATCATCTCTCCCTGTCTGTGCACAACTGCACAAGCTACAGGGGCCACTGTGCCATTTCCAGGTGACTCCCAGCCCGTGCAAGCTGTACCTGGGAGGAAGGATCATGGCAGTGGAGCCAGAGAGGCTCCTGCTTCCATACAGCTCCTGAGGAACACGAGCAGCAGCCAAACTTCAGCGAGGACTCACCACACCATGGCTGCTTCAGTGCATGAAAATCAACTGTGGTACATCCAGATGTGTGGCACATCTGCCTGCAGTGTTCTCTTGAATGTGGTAAATGTCTGCTCTTGGGCCCTGCCAGACTCTCTTCTTTGTGGAAATACTGTTAAACCCTGAAGTGCCAAAATGGAGATCAGACTTCTGAGAACAGGAGTGGGGACAAAACTGCACTGACTCAGTTGTGCTGCTGCCCAGAGCTGGCTGCTGGGAAGAGGGGCCTCAGGGAAAAGGGATTTCAGAGATGGGACAGGAAGGTTTTTTGCGGCAAGAGTCCTCTCAAGTGGAAGGACAGCACGCTGCTGACACTGTGATACCCGTCCTGGGCTCCTTTTCCTGCCTCAGGAATGCTTTCTGCTGCAGAGGTGTCCATAAGAGGTGAAATCTGAGATCCTGTGTGCTCAGCAGCAGCGATCACCAGGGAAACATCTGAGGTCACTTTGCTGCAGTCCACATACTCCATCAGAGCTTCCTCCCTGCTCCTCTCTGACCTTTTCCTTGTGCTCCAGAAGGACTCTGCAGCCAGTAAATCAGGCTACAGGGCTGAGGTGCTCTTGCCACAAGACAGCTCCTGTGCCAACAGACTGTAGGTCACTGCTGTGTTGTATTGATTTCATAGATATCTGTTTTCCCACAGCTTTTATCCTCTAAACAACCGATGGAAACAACACCTTCCCAAAACCTCACAGCATCACGTGTGATTTATAGAGAAGAATATTGCTGTGAACAGCAAACTGTCAAATCTCAAACAGATCAAAGAAGTCAAATGAGGAATGAACTGACTGAGCTCTTCAGGCCATGTTGATTCCAAAGGAATTTTTTTCTTCCTTCTGTCATAAGAATTTATATGCTTGTGAGAATCTGATCTGGTGGGAAGAGCCTTCCCCCTTTGTCTACATCAAAGTCCACATGTTCTCAAATTGCTATAAGTCATTTTTTGCATTTTAATCTCTGGCCATATGTATGAAAACAATTACCTGCCTTAAGGGACAGGATGAAGAGCCTTTATTGCATTTCCACAGGAGTCCAAATGGTGGCAAACTAATGGGATGGAGGAAGTGGATTGTTTTAGTTAGAGGTGCAATTAACCTGCATGCAGAGTTACATGTCAGGCTGATTTAGCACTTACTGATTATGGGTCAAGTACAGCTGGAGTGAAATCAGAATATAATGGGAAATTACACCTTTAGCAAACAGGAAAATTATTTCAGTATTTTTAAGAACAATGTCTACGGCACAGTTTCTCCTCTGGTTTGCATCCCATCAGCTTTTGAAGGCACTGAATCCTTCTGCAGGCCAGAGGAGCAGAGGACAGCACTGCTGTCATACAAGGGCCAGAAACGAGAAGGTGCTGTTGGTGGGGACGGTGCTGATGGGACCAGAGTGCTCCTCAGGGAGGCTGAGGCTCAGTTCAGCTGGGAACAGCAGGTTTGTGGCAGAGTGGCAAGAGAATTCTGCAGATATTGCAGAGGGATGCAAGACTGTGATGGAGAAAGTGGAACTAAAATGAGAGCAAGGCCAGGATGGCAGGGAACGGGGCCTCTCGGGCTGTTGCCCACCATCTGTGCCTACTGGTGCTGACCGTGGCTACCTGGGCACTGGGTGCATTAGCCACGGGGTAGCAGAGCATGGTTGGCTGCAGGGACTGACACATGCTGGCGTGGAGGGAAGCAGAAACTTTCCTGCACACGGGAGGAGTTGCCAAGAGACAGAAGACAGATGGAGACACGGTCACAGGTTGTTTTCCTGGATGCCATCAGGCCCAACAGCAGGAGAGTCAATCCTTGTGGGATACAGAGCTAGGGAATCACCCACAATTGCACCCAGTGTTTGCCAGCAGAATGGAGCATCTCGCCAGGGACATGAGAGAAAACCCAAAGTGCAGTGTGGAAAGGGGGCAAGGGGAGCTCGATCTCATGGTGCAGGATCTTGAGGCTTTAACTCTTTCGGCTGCCACTAAATCCTCCCTTCCCCCTCCAGGCTGATACAGACAGCACTCACCCTGAAGAGCCAGACACATGCTAAGCACCTTCCCAAAATGCTGATCTGCAAGAAACTCCCAAAAAAGCTTTCCATAGGCATTTGAAAAAGAAAAACCAGGAGTTTATCTTGATCTCTTAATCCATCAGGTTTCTTTTCTCTCTGCTTTCTCTACCTCAACAAGCTTGGTAATTATAATTTATAGCACCTGCTCACTTTGAAATACCTTGGACTCTTTCTGCCTGGCAGAGGAACAGACACAGTGCCCATCTGCTTTAGGTAAGTGCTCACAAACCACAAAGTCGTTAATTAGACTGACACACGACTCTTCCAGAATGCACATGGTATGTTGTTACTGCACCTATAAACCACCGGCAGGCAGATACTCTGCCAGGGATCACAACTGGATCCCAGCATTACGTAAGGCCTTGGCACCCCTTGCAGGGCTCACAGCATTGCCATCAGGTGTGCGTGTTCTTTCTAATCCTCCCCACCGGGCTTCCCAACATGCTTCCCAGATAAATCAAGCCTTCTGGGAAGCAGCTCCCTCACACTTGGTAGGAGGCTCAGTCTCCAGAGCTTGGCCTTGTCTTCTTTTGGAATCCAAATTCCTCTTTGTACTCATCTAGTGAAACCTGCCAAGGTCTCCTTCCTGACAGCTGGGGCTCCAGACAGTGATGCCTCCACATCCTGTAGCTGACAGGGAGCAGGGCAGGCCTGATCCTGGTCTGGGCACGGCTGCAGCTTTGGAGGACCTGCAGTGAGGGGTGTTTGTAAGCACAGGGGTGTCTGATGGGAGTGGGGCTGTCTGGGTGGATCTCACACTTGCCCCCTCAGGCTAGCTGACATCCATGGGGCAGAGTGAACCATGGACCTCTGGCTGGGGAAAGCCAAACCCTCTGGGGAGGGATGGTGCAGAACACAGGAGGCCCCTGCTGAGCAATGGTTGGTGATACCCAGTGATCCAACCTGGAGCAGCCACGCCTTGGGTCAGCACATGGGCTGAGGGGCAATGGGCATCCTAGACCTACAAATGCCCTTTTGGCACAGAGTTATGTTGAATGACTGGAAACCTCCTGGCTGGGTGGTATTCACAGCACCTGTGTGAGAGTTTGCAGGAGGAAGCCCTCTTACCGTGGTTGAAATGTTATTTGCCAAAACTCAGGACTGCAACTTCCCTGGTTAGGAAAGATATGAGGGGATCACACCTGGCAATGGGAACATCCAAGAGAAATAATCCAAAGGGAAACACTCTGACTCTCCCATCTCACTGAAACTTGCCTGACCCATCATCTTGGCTTGCTGTCTGTCCAGTGAAGGATCTTCAGTAACCTGGGCTCCCAGGGAGCCAGTGTGCCTCACCTAGAGTAGTTAAAATTAGTGTTCTCACAGTGCTGGCTCCACAGCATGTCTTTTGTGGGGGGACACACAAAATTCTGTACACCTGTAGCTCATGGGCTGGCAGCTTTGAGAAAGCTCCTTGCCTGAAGACAGGTCCTCACCAGAAGGCAAGAAGAGGGGGAGGCCCACAGGGGCAGAGCAGTGTAAGTGTGGTCTTTGTGACTCCGTGTTCTCCTTTTTGATCTGGTCTTTCAGAGACAGAAGTGAGCAGGACCCAGGCCATGGCACAGAGAGAGCGAGCTGGAGCCCTGTGTTCAGGCTGCCACAAAGCCACGTGGGGGGAAGGCATGGGGGCTGCATGTGCAATGCCAGAGGGCCCCAGGCTTTCATGGGGTCAAGGTGCTCTGGAGTGGAGAGTTCATGGTCTGACTGTGCCCCCACTCTGATCATTCTGGGCAGGGCACTCCTACTTCAGCATGCATCAGCACCTGATGAAAAGGAGGAATGACTTTCCTTCTGCCCTCTGAGTGACAGCATTTATTGAAGTTTCTTCCAGCCTGGCCTTCCCTCTCCTCGAGCATACAAAGCTGATCTGCTGCTGTCAGGGGCTCCCAAACTCCCTGCAGCCTTCCAGCTGGGTCCTTATCTCACTGCACGCATCCTGCAGAGCCTGAGGAGCGCCTGCTGCCTGCACTGCCCAGCACTCTCAGCCAGCAAGCAGAGGGACTTCAGTATGATGCCTTTTCCTGGTCTTAAAATCAGGAGTCAAACACGGTTAGAAGGGGAAAAGGGATTTTATCTTCGTATTTATTTTAAGGATCCTTAGGTGCACCATGTCCAGGTCGAATGCACCTCCATGCACACCCACAATAGATCTGATATCACATTGTAGGTGTTATTAATTAGCAAATCTATCAAAAATTCCCCAATGAGAGGCTCGAGTGAGCCCCCTTCCCCAAGGAACCTTCCCCTGGATGGTTCTATCTCAGTTTACAAGATGTGTTCTGGAGAGGACCTTGGGGTCTGGGGCTCACTGATCCCTAACTATGAAGCTTCTCAAATGTTGAGTCTCCCAGTTGACAAACAAGTCCAGGAATGTAGGCAAAAAGCACTAAAGAATACAGAAGTGGTAAAAAGGTAAAAAAGGGGTATAAAAGAAAAGGCAAAAAAATCATCATGGCATCAAGTACAGGTCCGAATATGCCTCCTGCCTGGCAGCCAAGCTTGGACCCCAGCAGTGCAGCAAAGGGACCCTGCAGTTCAGTTCCAAGTGCCACCAAAGCTTGGGTGATGTGTCCTATCTCATCCTCTCTAAATGCCCGGAAGCCAAGACAGCTGCCACATTTGGAGACAACTGGAGTTCATTGACACAGTTTTTTGCTACGTTTCAACTCTAACTTTGTGCTGTGCAGGCAGTGAATTCCAGCCTCTCTCTGTCCCACAGAGGCTGGAGCATCCCTTTCTGTCCCACCCGTCTGGGCACCTCATCCCTTGGATTGATTGGCAAGTTTTTCTGATAGAACTAAGCTGAAAACAATTGTTCTCAGCCTCCACCTAGTTCTGCTGCTTCTGTTGTGATCCTGAGAAAAGACTTGTGCATGGAGAAATCTGCCTGTCCTCTCCTGGGTCAGTTTGTCCCTAAGGGATACGCACTTCCCCTTCAAATCCTGCTTGAATCCCAGAACGACAAACAGGGACACCAAATGTAAACATCTGAAAGAGCAAGAAAATAACCAACACACAATCCCTTTCTGTCTGGTACTGGTTCCACCCCACTCCTCTTGGCTCCAATTTTCACCCCCTTCCCAGCTGTCCTGCTTGCTTAGGATGTGTTGCCAGCATGCAAACAGGGAGTTAATATTTCACCAAGTGCCGTACAAGTCTGGTAACTCATGGACTGTCATGATGTGCCATGAAGCCACTTCCCCTTCTGAATGGAAAAAAGGAGTCTCTGGGCAGCACAAATACACTGGGGCTCAGATGGCCTGACTGGTAATGCTTGAAAGCTGTGCTGTGGGTGACCTATAGGTGTTCCAGGCTGGCAAAACTTTTGGCAATGGATACACAAGAGTCTCATAAACCTGCGGAAAATGACTCAGATATTTGAAAAAGAGGGGAAAAAATCACTCTAATGCAGACCTGAATGGAGTCTCTTGGTCTGAGGTGAGTAGCCACATTTGGAGAAGCCATGGCAGCACCAGTGGAAAGCAAGCAGAGCATCTCAGCCCTGTATTCCCCTTCAGACACATGCTGTCCATGCTGTGCCACTCCTGTCGGGTGGAGAGCACCTCTAAACATGAAGGAGAACTGAAGGACTGTGCAAGCACTGGCTGCTCTCACAGGGGAGCAGCACAGGATGAGACCCAGGATGTTTTCCAGGCCATGCTTGCACCCGTGTGAGCTCAGCACAGCAGTGGTACCACCTTGTAACACACCGTGTGTCTCCAGAAATGTCCCCACCCACCCGGAGCAGGGCTGTGCCTTGCAGCCCCGCCGGGCCATGTCACCAGACCTGGTTCTTGGGCCTTCCCCGAGCCCAGAGGTCTCTGCTGTGCAGCTTCCCTGTGAGGAGGAGAAAGTTGCTCTCCACAGCTGCCTGAAAGGAGGTTGTAGTGAGGTGGGGGTCAGGCTCTTTTGCCACGTCTCAAGTGATAGGACAAGAGGAAATGGCCTTAAGCTGCACCAGGGGAGATTCAGGTTAGATATTAAAATGGATTTTTCACTGAAAGAGTGGTCAGACATTGGGATAAGTTGCCCAGGGAGGTGGTGGAGTCATCGTCTCTGGAGGTGTTCAAGAGGTGTCTGGATGTGGCACTCGGGGATGTGGTGTGGGGGTCAATGTGGCGCTGGGTCGATGGTTGGATTAGGTGATCTTGAAGGTTTCTTTGAACCTTGGTGGTTCTGTGATTCTGTGAAAGTGCAAATCATCATCTTTGTCTGCACATGCCCTCCACGCTTTAAAGAAGTCAGGCTCGAGACAGAGAAAGGGTTTGGTGTGGTCCTGATGTGAGGCAGAGCCGGGCTGTGCCTGTCCCCGTGGAGAATAACCATCCTGTGGAATACCCATCCTGGAGAACAGCTCCCTGCTGTCCTCTCCGTGCTGAGGGCAGCTTTCACTGCAGCCTGTGGGTGATCTGTGCTCAGGGTCCTTCTGAGAAGCACTTTCTGCCCTTCCTTTAACCACCTCAGACACGGAAGAGTTCTCCACTGCATGGAACCCTTCTGAAACTTTTGCTTCCAGCAGAGACTGTCGCCCAGCTGGTTGTAGAGTTGGGCCCAGCCTCATGGAGAAGTGAAGCTGGGGACCTCAGTGATCTCCTGCAGCTTTACCCTGAATTCTTGTAAGCACAGAACAGGATGGGTGAGGGGGGTTCACTGATGGGATACCTACAGAAGTTACTGCTGTTCAGCTGCTTGCTTTTTGTTACAGAAATCTTCTCCTGGAGCTCTTCATCTTATGGGCACAGGGTGCCCAGAGAAGCTGTGGCTGCCCCATCCCTGGAAGTGTTCAAGGCCAGCTTGGACAGGGCCTGGAGCAATGTGGCCAAGAGGAAAGTGTCCATGGCAGGGGGCTGGAATGAGATGAGCTTTAAGGTCCCTTCCAATCCAAACAGCTCTATGATTCTATGATTTTTGTGCACTCTGCCCCAAATAGTTCCTCTCCTGGTGTCTGATGGTCACATGTTCCCATTGTGGCATTGCAGAGTCTCAAATGAGGCGTGGAAACATCTTAACGTGGCAAGTGGAGGCAGGACACCTAGGCCCTACTCCTGACTTTGCTCTTGCCCTCGGGAAGATCACTTTGCCTTCCCATGTTTGTGCTGTTCTGGCCAGTGCAGTGGCAGTGAAGAACTCCTGGGAAACTCTGCAGACAGAGACAACTGTGCTCCGGTGCACAAGGGGCAAGATCCCACACCAGCTTGCTCCACAGCTTTCTGTGTCTACCAATTCCCATTTATTTGCTGCCTGTGGCTTAACTTATCCCTTTGCTGTTTTTCTGATCAGGGGAGATGTGATGAAGAAGACTCAGCCTAACTGCAGCAGGTCCCACCTTCCTGAGGGGATGAGTGGGATACCTGCCTGGCTCAGGGAGAGAGCTGTTGCCAACAGATCCGTGCTGTTCCCAGTACACATCTCTTAATTTTTTGATACTCTCTGCCAGTTCTCAAATGGGCCTCCCAAAAAGGGTGTTAATTAGTCATCTGTGTGAATCTGACAGGACAAGAGGAAACGGCCTCAAGCTGTGCCAGAGGAGGTTCAGGTTGGGCATCAGGAAGAATTTCTTCACTGAGAGGGTTGTTAAGCGCTGGAAGGGGCTGCTCAGGGAGGTTTGGAGTCCCCATCCCTGGAGGTGTCCAAGGAAGGACTGGAGGTGGCACTCGGTGCTCTGGGCTGGGGACAAGGTGGGGATTGGGCACAGCTTGGCCTCAATGGTCTCGGAGGTGTTTTCCAGCCTTGATGATTTTCTGGTTCTATGCTCTGACTCTAAAGAAGCCCTGGGCCCTCTGTGACCATGAGAATGTGTGCTGAGGCTCATTGGCTGGAGGGGCACTTTAGACTCCATCCCATGAAAAGTTTATTTTCCCAGCAGGAGTTTTCCTTTGAACTTCCTTGCTCCCACTGTGCCTGGTGAATACACTGTGGGCCTGGCTGGTGTGGCTGGGAGCATTGGATGGAGCAGTCCTGCAGGTCAGAAGGTACTGGAACCTTTCCCATCCTGAACTCAGGTCTTGTCAGGCCTAACAGTTTGTGTGTTTTTTTTTTTAAATAGAGGCAGGAGTAGGAGGTCACAGCCCCAGTCCCTCCTGTGCCCAGTTTGTGTCTGGGACAGGATCAGGAACGATGAAGGGCTGGGAAAGGAACCTGAGCCTCAGAGGAGGAGCTGGGGAAGGCACATAAGATGTGGCTCTGTTACAGGGGAATGAGGACAGGTATCTTAAAAATGGATGATGAGGAGAGGAGGAGCGCAGGAGCCCAGAGGGACCAGGCACGGGTGCTTGTGCACTGCTGAACTGCAGGGGTGAGGGGCTGAGGGAAGCTCTGAGAGGGCAGTAGCAGCCCAGACAGGTTGGTTCAGAGCAACAAGGCTGCTTGGGAAAGGCAGGAGGTCCCTGCTCGGTCACCTCGGACCCTGGGTGGGAACTGACCAGCTTGGGCAGCGTGTTCTGGGGGCAAATGGGACACAGGTGGCTGCAGCGGCCTCTGGTCACTGTGGCTGTGGCTCTTGAAAGCAATCCTGCTGCGACAGGCACTAGGCATGTCCGAGCCAGACCTGCCCAGATACTCAGCCCTCTGATTTTATTTCAAGCCTTGTCTCCCTCAGGTTGTCTAAAGCAGCTTATTTCTTCCTAAAATTTGCTTTTATTGTTCAGTTTCTGCAGGAAGAGCACTGGATCCCAGCTGGCCCTAGCTCCCCCTGACTCAACCTTGGAGATACCTGGAAAACCACCCTGGATGAGGCAGCCTCAGAGTGCCCCAGGAGCAGGTACCTCTGTGCTAACTCACACAAGCCATCCTCCCACCCTGCCCCTTAAACAACCCCCCAAAGTGCTGCTAGCAGCTTCTTGGGGTGTTTTGCATTTCTCACGTGCCCTGTGGTACTTTGGCAGGGGCTGTGGGCTGAGGAGATGGAGCGTGGGGACCTCCCAGCACTGGCCCAGGTCACCACCCATCAGTGGCGAATGCCCCAGGACTGGTGGCCAGAGCTGCAGTGGTGGCTGTGCAGGCAGGAAGGGGTGTTCCTGGGGCAGCTGCCTGGCAGTGACCTTCCATGTCACGCTTCCCTTGAAAGAGAAGTCACTTGGAGAACAATCTCATCTCAAAACCCCTGGAGTGGGGGGGTCTTGACTCTGGCACTGGTGGCGATGACAGCACAATTTAATAATAACCACAACCATGCGCCCATGATGTTTCAACAACAAATGTTTCAAACCTCTTCTGGCAGAAAGAACATTCATATCCTGCACAGCCAACACCCCCACTGCAAATTAATATTTAAATTAATATTTACAGAAACTCATACTGGGTACTGGGAGGGCCACACATGGAGAACTCTGCCCAGTTTTGGGGTGCCCAGTGTAAGAAGGATGAAGAGGAATGAGACAGGTCCAGTGGAGGGCTAGTGGCTGAGCCAGGGTCTCCCAGGGCATTTGCCCCATGAGTAGAGGTGGAAGGAGCAGGGTTGGTTTCACTTGGCAGAGAAGAGGCTGAGAGGAGAACTGCCAGGGACCCGCAACCAAAGCTGATGGAGCCAAGCCCTTCAGGGTGGTTCCAGGTGATCAAACAAAGAGTAATGGCCACAAGTTGCCTCCCAGGAGTTTTAGGTTGGACTGGAGAAAAAGCTTCTTCCCCAGGAAGAGCAGCCCCAGGCTACCAGTGAGAGGGGATCCCTGTGCTTGGATAGACAAAGCTGCAACTGCCCCCCTGAGTGTTTGGGATAGTCCTGCTCCCAGGACTCCCAGAAACTGCTCCCAGCTAACATTTCTGTGATAAAAGGGCTGTGTAAGACTAGGACTGAAGTTAAGGATTAAGGGATAATGTCAGTTTTTCAGTGGTTCAGCCCAACTCAGAGCGCTCTTACAAGCTTCAGCTGTGCTCCCTGCACCAAACACACCTTCCCTAAATTCACCAGCACTACCAGGGTCTGGTCCCAACTGTGCCCATACCCAGGAAAACGAAAAGTATTCCGAAGTCGTGTGGATTTCAGTGAGCACAGGAACACAAACCTGCTGGGGGTACAGCTCCTTCAAAGGAAAAGCACAATCCCAGCCTCAGCTTCTCCCCAGGGCTGAATTGCTGGAAGTCTCTGAAGCAGTTATGGCACAATTATCCTGCACTTGGGTAAAACGGCCCAGCTTGCACTCTGACAGACCAGAGTGTCCCCTGTGCTCGCTGGCAGGTCCCTTCCCCACTGTGGGCCACAGTGCAGAGCACAGAGACTCTTTGGGTGGATGTTTTCCAATGTTCCTTGAAATATGCATTGACTCTGGTGGCCTTTTCATCACAATGCACACATGGGGAGCTGTAATTTCAACATCCTCTACCAAGACAGTGTTTCTTCCTTGAAAACTGCCCTCCCCTCCCTTCCACTCTAAGTGACAGTAATCTTTGCATAAATTGGAAAAGAAAAGGAAGAAGGAACAGAACATCCTTGACAAAGGAACTAATGACTCAAACGCTGGGAAGCCTGGGGCCCCCAAGGGACTGTGCAGCTCGCAGCATTGAGTTTTAATGACTTACAGAGATTGGAGATTTGGAAGATCTCTCAGTGCCTCTGCAGGGATGCGACTCAGCTGATTGTTCTGCAACATCCTATAATTAGAAAAAAGAAAACTTTGTTAAAAAAACAACAGCAACAGCCTGACACGAAATGGAAGATGTTGCTGCTTGTTTCCAAGGATGTTCTGTGCTCTTGCTGGAAAGCTGGGGTGGTTGGAAAGGACCATGTTGGCCAGCCAGGGCCAGCCTAAGGTGGCCATCAGGTGAGCTGCAGCCCAGTCTGGCCCAGGACTTGCAGCAGAAGGGCCGAGGGGTGAGTTTGGTGCTGCAGTGGGGGTCTGCTGGGAGGATGCCACCACAAAGGGGCCTCTGCCCTGCAGACGTGCATCTGCTACCCCAGACTGACACCGGTGCTCTGAGCCAAGCTGTGCCACATCTATCCTGCAGTCAGGCATCCTTTGCCCATGCGTGCCAGTGGTTCCCTCAGAGGGGGTGGAAAGCAGCCCGTGGCAGGTTTCCTATCCCACTGTGGCCAGCTGCAGACACAGCGGGTCACAGAGGAGCCACTCCACAGCTGTTTGCTCAGGGACCTGGCAGCCTTGGCACCGCCTGCAGCAGTGACTGGAACTGCTGTGGAAACAGCCAAACCAGAGACTCCAGAGAGAGCAGGTGCCTGGGGCTGTTGGGCTGAACAGGCAGGACCCAGGAGGACCCCTCAGAGATGGAAGGGAGTGTAGGGCATGGAGAAGGGCCGTGGACATGGAGGCACCTACACAAGTGACGGGAAAGGAGGAGACAAAGGTGACAGTGCACCCAGGGGTGGGTGTCTGACCGGCTCTAGGGATGGAGGCAGAGTAAGAACCACACTCCAAGGGGTGCTTCAGACCTGGTCAGACACAGTCCTCTCTCACTGACCCATTGGAGCACCACACATCTGAGTTTACTGGTGTCATCATCTCAGCATCTCTGCAAAGGCTCCGTTTTTGACTCTGGACGTGGCTCTGTCCTGAACCTACTTGTTCCTTCCAGAACTGGGACATCACTGACATGCTCCTCTGGATAACAGACACCTCCCAGCACGGTAACTGGGCCAGGGGAAGTGCCTAAAAAGGGAAAGTTTTACATATCTGAGGCTACTCTTCACAAAGCCTTCTAAGAGTGATTGGAGATGGCATGAAAAAGGAAATGGTGCTTAAGGTCCTGTCATAATTTACTGGCAGCGTCAAAGGAGTAGGGCATGGCCTTAGTGGTGAGGGGCAGCCCAAAGTGCATGGATGTAAGCAAGAAACCTCCCCATTGCTGTGACTGCAGCCTTACGGCCAAGGATTCAGAGGTCTGACATGAAAGGAAAGTTGGAAAGAGACAACCTTTAAAAAAGGAAAGCTATAGGCCACACAAGTCTTCGACTTCTGGAAGAAAATGGGGACTAACCAGTAAATTATTTGTATGAACACAGAAGAAAGAGCAGGGAAACAAGGAACTCTCAGCAGTAGCTACTGAAAAACGGGTTATGCCATTTTTTTTTTAATACAGACTAAAAGACCATAAGAATGGAGAAAAAAGAATAGACACCAGCTACCATGACTTAAGCTTTCCTTTAGTAAAATGTTAAATTTTGACATTCAGTGCAGGAGAGAAGATGTGTTTGGTACAAAAGGGCAGCAGAGAGGCCATGTTTAACAAACGGCTCCCTTCCAAGTGAAGAACATGATTAAGGGCCTACAGCATCTCACCTGGCGTTTCTGCCAACAACTTGCACACATGAGGAGGGTGCGGAGAGAGGTTGGTGTGGAAGAGCAGTTGGGAAATGCAGAATTCTCCAGGGAAACTGAGGGAAAGGCTCCGTGGATGAACAGGGATAAGAGGCTGCACAAATACGGCTGGGCATCGTCTTACAGCTCTGCCTGGGCTAGTGGGAATCACAGGAGAGTCAGGGCAGGACAGAAGTGCTCTTGGGAGAGTGCAGGGACCCTGGGAGGGTGACTACAGGGGGTGTGAGGAGCAGGACACCAGCTGTGAGGCCTCTGCTCCTCTTGAGGCTGGGCAAGCTTTGGCCAGGCCACACTGTCCCACCTGGGACCTGCCCTGCAGGACACGGGGCAGCAGCACAGCAGCCAGATGGCAACAGGCAGAAGGATGAGGAGATGCCCAATCCTCACCTGTGGGGAGCCTCGAATACAAGTTCCAGGGGTGCTGGGAGAGTGTGGCTGAGGTGGCTCCCCCGCCCGTGTCCTCCTCCTGCAGCTCCTGTGCACGGCTGCTCCCTGGGCAGCACAAGGGGTCCCGGGGGTCCCGGTGCTCACAAGGGGCACTCCAAGCCTCTGGCACTGTGACAATCCCAGATGCCTGCCCCCCCAGCTCCTCTGGAGTACCCCACTCACACCACCCTGCCGCTCTCGTTGCCCTCTTCCCCTCCCTGGGGGATCTTCTCCCTCCTGCTCGCCGTGGTCACGGCTCAAGTGCAGGGACCACCGAGCACCTGCAGCTGCCTCGCTGCTGCACCCAGAGCCCGTTCCCATGGGGGACTCGCTGCAAGGCTGCTGGGAGCCCTCTGAGATGAGTGTCACCCACACAGGACACGTGGCTGCTGTGAATGGTCCTGGGCCGTGCTTCTCCCTCCATGCTGTGCAAGTGGCCTGGCAGCCCCAGGGATGGATCCTGGGGGTCTTCTCTGCAGCCCTCTGGGATGGGAAACCCCGTCCAGGTGGGCAACTGTCCCACAAGGACCAGCACAACCTCTGGGGCTCCTGGTCCTGCACACGGATTTGTTTCTGCAGCCGAGGTGTGCTGGGGAGATAAAACACTGGCTCCTGCAGCCCAGTGAAGTGGAACAATAACTTGTGTCTGTTAAAAATCAAGAAGATGCAGAGCTGAACACAGAGCGATACAGAGTGGGGCTTCAGAAAGTGCTTTTGGGGTTTTGGTGGGACACACATTGAACCTCTGTGGCTCTCTGAAGGCTGAGCCTGGTCTTTAGTGTTGATCATAGGAAGTATCTGAAGTCAGTGCTAAAGCAAAGCCCATTGTCACACTTCTGCTGGATCCTGCTGCCTACCATTTATTACAAGTCCCATTTCCAACCAGTAAAACAGACTGAGAGACTCTCCAGACCACCATCAGCATGGACCGGTTCCAAAATGAAGCCGTTTTGGTGCAGACAAACAATATTTAAAGAAGATGCTTCAGAAACCTCGAAAACCACTGGAGTGGTGGACAATGCTGTTTTTCACAGCAGCAGGGCAGCTAGAGAAGTTTTCAGATGCTGGGACTGGGACAAGAACCAGTGCTTCTTCACATTGCACATAATGAATCCAATAACTCATCATCAGAGCATGACATAGAGAAGCCAAAAACCAGTTCCAAACAGAGTTTGATAATATTCTATGGACAGGGCCACCCTGGTATTAAACAAGTTCTTCATTCAGCCTCCAGCTCAGGAAAACTCCAGCCTTGCTTACAGAGACCTCAGTTTTGAGCAGGAAGAGACATGCTGCATTTATCACTGGGTGTCCCAGGATGGCTTTTCTTACAGTCTGGTATCAAGGACAACCCCCACCAGGCCCTGCTGACTGAAGTCAATCCTTACACATCATGTTAATATTATTATTTTTTTCATAAACAACATGCAACATGATTGTGGGGAGAGCTCAAACAATTGTACCAAAACCTGGAGGTTGATGCCAGGGACACCCTGACAAGCCTGCAGGATCACACCTCCTCTCTGTGGCACCTGGTTCCTGGGGCTGCCCCACACCAGGGTGCCAGGGCAGTGCTCTAACACCGGGATGGCACAAAGGTTCGAGGACAGCAGGGCATCTGCAGAGCTGGGACAGGGCTGCTGGGTCCCTCTCTGTCTGAGCTGTGGCATTTTGCCCTTTGGGAGGCTGCTCTTGTATAAGATGGGGGAGGACAATGCTGTAGCTCACTGAGGAGAGAACCCCCAGCAGGAGCCCTGGGCTCCAGCCATCTCCAAGGATGGCCAATACATTCTGCTTGAAGAGGTCACTGCACAATTTATGTCAACAGCGTTGAAAAGAGGGAACAACTCCTCAAACTTGTCACCTGCCATCTCCCGACTTCATGGTCCTGAAAGCCTCGGGCAGACACTGTACTCTCCCTACAGTCATGCTCCCCCAGGACAGGAAGCTGCTTTCCAGGGTGTGAGCATGGATGATGGTGCAGGGATCTGCGTGGATCCCTGCAGGGTGACTGACTGAGGCACAGATGGTCTCTGAAGCTGGACCTCAGTCCACAAGATCACAGCAACCCTGAGATCCCAGATCTCACTGGCCTTTGTCTGTCAGCATCTGTCTATTCCTGCCTCTCCATCAGCTCCTACCTTCAAAGAAAGTCTCTGGATTTCATTGGCTTTCCTACAGCAAGGTGCTGCTTCACAGCAGCCTGGAGACAACCTTAATCAGGGCTTAAATTCTTGTGCCCATGGAGCAATCCCCACTCCAGCTGATGTGATTTCTCAGTTGCTGAGTCTAATTCTCTTAGGACTTATTCAGGGTGGGGAGGCCCTGGCAGAGGGTGCCCAGAGAAGCTGTGGCTGCCCCATCCCTGAAAGTGTCCAAGGCCAGGTTGGACGGGGCTTGGAGCAGCCTGGGATAGTGGAAGGTGTCCCATGGCAGGGAGTGGAACGGGATGGTCCTTAAGCTCGCTTCAAATCCAAACCATTTTGTGATTGTATGACCTTGCTGGTTGATGAGCCAACTTCTGGACAAGCTGAGGACACTGATGAACATGACAAGCAAAGACTATTCAGGCCAGCAAGGACTCAAACCCAAGTGTGGATGGAGCACTGTCACCTTGCTTGGCACTGTTCAGGTGATGCCAGGGCTTGCAGATGCTGGCAGACATGGACAAACCACCTGCTACCCACAGCAGTCTGACTGGAACCAGAATAAATCAGAGCTCCTGAGAGGTCGGGTTTCATTTTCAGAAGTAGGAGGATTGTTTGTTGGCAGGGACCACGCCTGAACGACCAGAAAAATGTTGGGATCAGGTCCCATCGAACCAGGATCCTTGCACAAGAGAGTCTCAGCAGACATCCAGCCCTCAGAGGTACAGGCCTGTGCATGATAAAATGTCCCCATCCTGGGAGGCTGAAGTGACTCAGCCAGCACAGTCAAAGGGCTGTTATTGCTGGAGGCAACTGTGCCTGGAGCCCATGCATGGGGATTAAAGACATTCCAACCTCTGCACGTTCCTCTTCCCTCCCAATGGGAGCGTCTCTTGGATGTGCCACACCATTCCCTTTGTCTCAAAGCCATTTCTGCTCTGCACAGGCTCAGGGCTGTCCAGGAGGTCGGGTCTGTCTAGGGATTTCTGAAGTGTCCCAAGCCACCTCCAAGCCTGCCATCCTGGGGCAATGTGGCTTTTTTGGTGATGTTTTTTGCTGTGTGTTCACACGCCAGGCGAGCCAGCACCTGTCCTGGGCCCCAGGAGGTGCTGCGGTCACTGCTCAGGAGGAGAAGAGGAGGGACTGGCGAGGTGACCATTGGGCAGGGCCCATCCAGGGGATGTGGCATGTGCTGAACACGGCCACTCCTGCCAGGCTCTGTCCGGCCTCCCTGCTGGTGGAGATGAACCAAGGGCAGCGCCGGGGCAGGGTGTGGTGGGAGAGGGTTCAGGCAGTGCTGAGCCAACACACTTGTGCTGGGCAGGGCTGGGCAGTGCTGGGCAGTGCTGGGCAGTGTTGGGCAGTGCAGGGCAGTGCTCACACCCTGGGCAATGCTGGGCAGTGCAGGGCAGTGCT
>VZRS01010066.1:0-102719 GCA_013398055.1 Ifrita kowaldi | reverse complement strand
CTGGGCAGTGCTCACACCCTGGGCAGTGCTGGGCAGTGCTCACAGCCCCTGCTGGGCAGGCAGGTTGGGCAGCACGGGGTCTGCATGCTCACACAGGCTGGTTGGGGCTTGCTGAGGAATGGAGCAGGGTGGGCCTGCTGCGGGAGCGGGGTCTGCAGCCAAGAGGATGCACCCAGGAATTTTGCCCTCCACGTTTTGGGGTGAGGTTGTGGTTGCACTTGGAGTCCTTCCCTGTGGAGTTTGGTGTGGGATTCCTTCTCAGCTAGTAAGCACTGCCGTTGCTGCAGCATGTTCAGCCAGGAGTCAGAGCGGGGGCAATCCTGGTTGTGCAGGGCAGCGTTTGGTGAAGGACACTTGTGCAAGGGTGGGATGTCCTGGGGAGCTGTGGCTGCACAAGTCAGCCCCATGGCTGGCTGGGATGGATGCTTCCTGGATGATGGAGCTCCAGCCAGGACACTTGGAGGTCAGAGGCTTCCAGCAGCTCATGAGGAGGTCTGGAAGGATAGAAAAATTTCCAGTTTTCCATGATTAAGCAGCATATTCTGCCACCCTGGAAAGCTCCAAGGTTGGGAGAGCATGGGCCAAGGAGTTAGTTTTGCAAGGGAAGGAGCTTGTGGAGGGGACAAAACAGCCTGTGGAGTGGCTTCCAGTGATCCTGGCAACGAAGCTTGCACTGAGGAGCATCAGCCTCCGTGGAGAGGATGTGGGTGCACCACGCTGCAGAGCAGAGCCCCCGGGAGACGTGCACTGCCAGAGTCTCTCTGAAAAGGATGGACCTGCCAGTGGAGAAAACCTCTGAGCACCAGCTGAGCATCCACCCCTGTCAGCCTGCACTTGTCTGAGGGGGCTGAGGAGGTCACATCTTGCCTTGCCCTGGGCTGGCTGCAGGCTCCACGCATGGAGGTCTCAGCACATTCCCCTGTGGCACGATGTTCTGCTGTAGAGGGGCAGCTTGGCTCTTCCCTGCTCTCTTCCAAGTCTCCACACACCTGCTTCCCTGGGTGAACCCCTGCATGGTTTCTGCACAGGCCTATCTTCATGGCCACTTTCCAGGTGGTTTCTGTGCAGTGAAGCAGCCACAGGAGGCAGAGCCAACAATCTGGTCCAGGTTCCAGTTCTGGGATTCACTCCGAGGGCAGGGAGAGGACCATCTGCACAGGCGGGTTTGTGGAGGAATTCCCAGGGTGTTTCCCATCCTTTTTTAAACATAAACTAATTCTCTGGAAAGACTGGGAAAGCACCAGGCCCCTTGACAGCCCCAGAAGCATGTGAGAGTTTACTTGTGGACCTGCACATGATTGCAATTAGCCCTAGGGCTCTAGCACACTAAAATTAAACTAGATGGAAAATTGTTTCCATCCCCAGGTCCCAGCCTGTCTCCTCAGGGGACACTCCTGTCACCAGAGGTAAGATCTCTGATCCTGCTGTGGGTCAGCTCCTGAGTACCCACAGGTTTCAGCTGCTCATGTTTGGGGCAGCCATTCCCAACTACAGCCACGCCTGTCACCTGTCAAACCTCAGCCAACCTGTGCCGTCTATAAACACAATGTGTCCTCAATATCCCTGTGACATCTACTCCTAAACCTGCTATTCCTTGTCTTCATATATGGACAATATGTATTTCCTTCCTTACTGCAGCAGCAGCCTTCCCTGAAGGTTTGTGTCCATCCTCCAGGTTAAGGGACCTCAGCTGACTCAAAGTTCCTTTAGTTCCCCACCAGATCCCTGATCCTTCTCACTGGGCTGCAGGAGCCAGTGTTTTATCTCCCCAGCACACCTCGGCTGCAGAAACAAATCCGTGTGCAGGACCAGGAGCCCCAGAGGTTGTGCTGGTCCTTGTGGGACAGTTGCCCACCTGGACGGGGTTTCCCATCCCAGAGGGCTGCAGAGAAGACCCCCAGGATCCATCCCTGGGGCTGCCAGGCCACTTGCACAGCATGGAGGGAGAAGCACGGCCCAGGACCATTCACAGCAGCCACGTGTCCTGTGTGGGTGACACTCATCTCAGAGGGCTCCCAGCAGCCTTGCAGCGAGTCCCCCATGGGAACGGGCTCTGGGTGCAGCAGCGAGGCAGCTGCAGGTGCTTGGTGGTCCCTGCACTTGAGCCGTGACCACGGCGAGCAGGAGGGAGAAGATCTCCCAGGGAGGGGAAGAGGGCAAGGAGAGCGGCAGGGTGGTGTGAGTGGGGTACTCCAGAGGAGCTGGGGGGGCAGGCACCTGGGATTGTCACAGTGCCAGAGGCTTGGAGTGCCCCTTGTGAGCACCGGGACCCCCGGGACCCCTTGTGCTGCCCAGGGAGCAGCCGTGCACAGGAGCTGCAGGAGGAGGACACGGGCGGGGGAGCCACCTCAGCCACACTCTCCCAGCACCCCTGGAACTTGTATTCGAGGCTCCCCACAGGTGAGGATTGGGCATCTCCTCATCCTTCTGCCTGTTGCCATCTGGCTGCTGTGCTGCTGCCCCGTGTCCTGCAGGGCAGGTCCCAGGTGGGACAGTGTGGCCTGGCCAAAGCTTGCCCAGCCTCAAGAGGAGCAGAGGCCTCACAGCTGGTGTCTCAGTGCAGGTTGGTCCCAGTCCTTCCCCAGGGAAGTTCAGTGGAAAGCCTGAAGGGTGATTTGCCCTCTCTGAGTCCTCTTCTGTCTGGATTTTCAGCAGAGCCAGAATGTTTAAGTATAAACTCAGTGCTTTGCCTCTGTCTGAAGTGAGAACGCAGCACTTTCCTCTATACTCCTCTCTTTTAATACCCGGCATCTCAGCATCTCTCTGATGTTTCCTGTCTCATGGGGCCTTCAGATTCCCCTCTCCAGATACGCTCTCCACTATCTGTGTTGTTTTGGTGGAGATTAAAGTGCAAAGAAAAGAAAAACCCATGACTGCAGGAATGGTTACAGTGGCCCTGAGGGAGCAAGGGTTTGGTCAGGATGGGGAGCAGGGCAGTGAGCACCTCATGTCCCATGAAATGCTGTCCCCCCCCCAGGGCAGTTGCACAGCAGCCCCCAGGACATGGATGTAACTGGGGCCAGTCTGGTGCTCCCCAGTTACCCTGCACGCTTCTGTGTCCTGCACAAGGCAACGTACAGCTGGTTGCACCCTAACCTCTGCAGTACCCACAGAGCCCACAACAGCATCCCATAAATCACTGCACTCCCCCAGTAGCCCCGAATTCCTCCCAGTCTTTCAGGTTGAAATTTACCTCTTCAGTCTCAGAGTTCCAGGATACAGGGAGATCTTGGTGGAGCCAGCTCAGCAGTGGGTTCTGGCCCTCAGCAGGCTTGGATGGGGTACAGAGAAGTGCAGCAAAGGGAAGAGGGGACTGAGATGTGGCTTGGGAAGAGGGAGAGGGTTTTTGGTCACTCCCAGGGCACAAGGAGCTGGGTGAGCCAGCCCCACGGTTTCTCTCCAGGCTCTGCTCTCCACCCCTGGCCACAACCAGACTCTGAGGGAATACACTTGCGCCCTCTGATTCCTGCAGAGATGGAGCAGATCCTGCTGAGCTGTTGCAGAGCCACCAGCCCCAACCAGGTCAGTTGCTGCAGTGACCTGAGGGACCTTAATCACAACCTGAAGGAAACACACAGTGGCCTTCACCTGCCTTCTTTGGTACCTCGTGGTTGTCCTCAGTCTTTTCTTAGGAGAGGAATGAGCGAGAGTCTCCCCCTTGCCAAGAGCCCTTCCAATGGGATTAGGCTCAGTGCTCCTGAGATCTGTCCTGGCAACATTTCTAGACCTGTTCCAGCAATTCCCAGGACCAGTCTCTCTCCACCACATCCCTCACTGCTGCCCTCAGCCTCCCAGTGACAGAGGAACAGGTGGGGGTGAATGGCTGCTTTTCCTGGAGGGTGCAGGAATCTGCCACTGCCCTCCCCCAAACACCTCACTCTGGGGGAGCCCACAGAAACACGGCAGAAAGGAATCAGAGCATGTCCTATAGTGAGAGTACACGGCAGCACAACACACCCCTGCAGACAGGCCAGGAAAACCATCAGACTCTTTGGAAAGCGAAATGCTCCCAGTGCCGTGGGGTCTGGTAGTGCCCCTGCTTTTAGGGAGCAGGAACTTCGTTAAATAAGAGGTCTGTGGCAGGGCATGGATGGACCAGTCACTGTGAGCATCCCCCTTCCTCCCCTGACCCTGTGGCTGGGCTAGTGCTCTGCATACCCCCACGGGAGAGGCTGGGGGGTCAGGGTAAGTGCCAGAGAACAACAGGATCGTTAAGACTGGAAAAGCCCTCTGAGATCGTTGAGTCCCGTCATTACCTAACACTGCCAGCTCCACCATTAAACCATGTCCCTAAGCAGGCACGTGGTTTAGTTTCAGGCAGGGCTGCAGCCAGAGGGACACGACAGCCCCCGTGCCACCCTGTGTCACCGGGCACAGCCTGGCTGAGAGCAAAGCAGCTCGTCCTGCTGCATGAGGACACCTGTGAATGCTAAAGGCCTGGGTGCAGGGAGATTTCTCAGTTTTCTGACAGCGTCTGTGTGAAAGCCTTGCTTTCTCACAGACGCTGTGGGAAAACAGTTGAGAGACTTTGTAAACTATGGTATTGTTATGATACCAAAGAAGAAGACATCTGAAGTAAGAGTTACTGGGTCTAGCCAATCCCTCTGGGGGCTGGTTGGTCAGTCAACCAATGCCCTTATGTCAGTCCAGCGTGCTACGTTATATAAGCAAATTTGTAAATTAATAAAGCATTGGTTTTCTTATCTCCATAAACCGTCCATGTCGCTTTCTTACTCGGTCTCCGCTCACTAGCGACAGACACCGACTCCGGCTCTCACAAGACAGCCTGGAGCAAGCTTCCCGATGCAACCATTTCCCAGATGGAAATGCCCCGATCCTTCAAGCCTCTCCTGACGCTGGGGTCAGTGGTGAGCGTGTCCCTGCTGGCGCTGCCTGTGGCTGGGTGTCAGTGAGCCCGGGGCGGGCGGGCAGAGCACACCCTCCCCTTCCCACCGCAGCCGCCGGGAGCTGCGGGCTCCGGAAGGGAGGCATCGCCCCGGTAACGCTGCATTAGTCCTTACCTGGGCCTGACACAAATAGAATTGATCAAAAGCACCTTTAAAAGCTCCCGCGTCCCCAGAGTAGAAGGCTCCTCTTGTTGAAATTGGGTGGGAGAGCTGCGGTTTTTCCTCAGTTCCTTTGATTTGTTGCCTAATGCAGGGGATGGATAAATCTCTAAGCCCTGAGATTTAGGGCAGGATTCATACTTTACATCTTCAGAAGACGTAGTAAACAGCCTTATACTCTCTAATCCTGGGAGCAGGTTTGTACCTGCTCGCTCTGCATAAACTGGACCAGCTACAACAATTTCACATTGTGGCTGAGTTCAAAACATACCCTTGGGGATGAAATGTTTATTGCAGAAGGTTTTTAAGATGGTTCCTTAGGGAGAAAGGGAATCCCACCTCAACAGCCTGCACAGACCCTGTGGACTGTCACATGGACACAAGAAGCAGTGTGGCTCAGCGAGACACTGTGGCCCGTAGGAAGGTGAGACTGCAGGTGCCACAGCAGAGCCAGCTCAGCTGAGCATGCTTTCCAACGTTTCCAGAGCAACTTTTTCACTTAGACCTTCCCCACTGGACAGCAGGGGTGGGTGACCTGCCTGCAATGCCCTTTGTTAAGCAGGGTAAGCAGGTCCTAGGCGTGGCCTGATGGCTGCAGTGCTCCTGGATCCAGCTGCCTCCATCGCCCCTCAGGTCAGACTGTCCAAGGATCCTGCCCTTCCCAGGTCACTCCAGAGCCTTGCAGAGGCCTCCTGGACCGTGAGGAAGTTTGTGGTGAGGACAAGCTGAGCTGGGCAGAGCACAGCCCTTTCCCCAGCACCTGCCAGAATGCAGTACCTGGACCTTTGAGTTGCTCCAACCCAGCTCCAACACAGCAGTGAAGGAGTTTGGGGTGTGGACACCACATCTGGGGGACACCACTTGAGGGAGTTTGTTGAATTTTATGTGAAATGTGAACTTCTGCAGATTCTCCTGGGGCACATTGTCACACCGTGCCCTGGGGGGACCTGCTCACGGTCTGTGGGTGGGACACAGCTCCCCAGTCACCACGGGGCAGGTTTGCCAGCGTGGGTTTAACATCTGACCCCACACCTCCTTGGAGCTTTGCATGCCCTCGGGATGGCTGCATGTCCCTGCTCATGGCCAGGGGCTGGGGAGAGGCAGGGACAGGGATTGCTCCGCGGGGAGGAGCAAGTTACTTACAGAATCTTCAGGCTGTAGAGGCCAGAGAAAGCTTCCCCTGGGATCCTGGAGATCTGGTTTCCAGAGAGGCGTCTGCAGTGAAAAGAGGAGCCAGTCATGTGTCAACATCCTTGTGATGACAGTCCCTTGTCTGCAGAGGCTTAACAACTCCTGCATTCTGCCACTGTCCCCTGGAGAGGAGGCTGCAGCACCTGCAGGCTGAGCCACAATCCTGAGCTCGAGCAGCCTCTGCACTTCATCCCCTCGCACAGCCTGAGGAGCAGGCAAAGAAAATCACAACTCCTGCCAGACCATGCCAGCATTTTCAGCATCCAGAGACCACTCGTGGCTCAAAGCCATTTCCTGGATGGACACAGAGGTCCCCACTCCACGGAAATTCCAGCACAGGCAGTGACCAGCCTGCAGACCCTGCCCTACGCCAGGCCCTGGCAGAGAGAGCGGAGCAGCGGAGAGCTATCTCTGCTCAGGCATGGCCCTGGGAGGACTGTCCCTAAATCCTGGCTGATGAATGAGGGTGAAGGGATGGGAGAGGAAGATGAAGTGAGGAGCAGCACCACAGTGGAAAATGGGACATATCTGGGACATAGAGCAAAGAGCAGGGGACAACATTCAGAACTTACTGAAAGAATTTATTAAAGGAAACCCACGGGATTTGCCATTGTACAGCATCACCTGATCTTAGAACTCAAATTTTAACAAGGCCCAGAGCAGGCTGGGGAGTTAAAAGGTATTTGCATTTATCACTGACATTAGAAACCGCTTCACTGTTATCATCAGGACTATGGTGAGGGCATGTGGTGGAGCCAGGAGTGAAGTCCAGGATTCCTGAGTCAAGGCTTGACCTAGAGCAGAGGTGAATTTTCTCCTTCTCCTCCTGCTTCGCCCATGAGGACAGACATGGATCAAGTCCCAGCACCCATCAGCCAGAAATCATAAAGACAGGTTCAACAGCCTGATTAAGATCCTAAATTGCTACTGAATTTGGGCAAGAAGCTTGTCTGCTTGACTTGGACTGGAATATTGCATCTCCAAAACAGATAGTGAACATCATTTGTGACCAGGTTCATCCTCACTCTCACGGAAAGTCCAAAGAGTTTGGGCACAAACGCTGGCAAAGGCGTTCATTAGATGTTGACAAGGCTTGTTTCTTTTTAGGCATTTTGTCTGGGAAGGAGGCAGGTGTGGAGGCTGAGTGAGGCAACCCCGGCTGGAAGCAAAGTGCCCGGGACCCGGGGCTCTGCAGAGGTCACGGAGGGGACCGGGCTGTTTTAGGCTCAGCTGCGGCACAGCAGCCGTGTGTGGGTGCCCGAGCGCTCTCCCGCTCTGTCTCTCCCCTCGGGAATCTGGGGAAAATTGCTCCCGTAATTAGGCCTCTGACAGCATAAACAGCGCAGGGTCGTCTCTTTAATGTGTGCGAGCAGGTTGTAACCTGCCTCCCGCAGCACATGAGCTGCCTGGCAGGCTGGGCTATTTGTCACTTGGGGGCTGTGATTTGGGGTAATTGCTCCTTTTGATTGCCGATTTCCACATGGGAGGGAGTGTTGTCCGGGAGGCTGGAGCGCTTGCTTGGAGGGGAGGTGTTCCTGCCCGGCATCCTCAGCCCGCTCCCTGCATCCGTCCTGCCTGGCTGTGTCTGTCCTCACCTTCCCGGAGCTCCGGGCTGCCCCAGCCTCCACTGCCAGCAGCTTACACGCACTCCCGGCTAAATGTGCCTCTCGGCTTCCTTCCCGCCAGCTCCGCGCCTCTCTGTTCACTTTCCTGGGTGTGTTCGAGTGTTTGCCAGGTCCCTAAATGACTCTGGGACCTCCAGGATCAGCAGGAGAGGAATGTGAAGCTTAAATGGAGCCCAGGCTGGGGCTGCTGGCCTCAGAACAGGGTGACGGGGAGCCCCAGATGTGGGTGGGACACGTGCAGAGCCAGCTTGTGGCATCTCAGCACCGTGGGTAACACAGAACGTCGGGGGAAAATCACTCTGTGGCAGATGCCCTGGTTTCACTGGCTCCTGTCTCGGGTGAATTTAGAGGTCCCAAGCATCCCCCAGCCGCAGAGAAGGCACCGTGCCTCGCTGCTGCTGCTGCTGTGTCTGTCCTTGGCCACGCTGCACTGAGACTGTGCCTTGTCCCTGGCTCGCCTCTGGCCTCTGGCCCTTCTCTCCATACCTTTGCCTCCTCCCTGCTGCCGAGGCAGCCCAGCTCCTCTCCCCAAGGTCAGAGGTCCATGCCAAGCCAGGAGCAGGCACAAAGGCAGGCACCAAACACAGCCACTTCTCTGAAGTCACCTCCCAGGGCAATTGACAGTGTCACTGGGGTCCAAGATGGGCTCTGCTCACTTCTGTGCAGGGACTGGGAGGTGGGACACGTCTGTGGTTGTGCACACAGGCGGAGTTTGCACTTTCCTAGAGGGCAGTGTGGCTGGGACATGTGCACAGGGTCTGGAGGTGGGGTTTGGAGGTTTGCTGGACCTCCCAGGACAGGTGCTGCATGATGCTGGGAGTGGTAGCCAGGTGCTCCAGGCAAAGGAGCACGGCTGTCCCATCTGTCCGAGGGCAGATCAGGAATGGGTGAGTCTTTTGGGGTGTCCTGTCGAGCAGGAAGGGTGGCCACTGGAAAGGCATCACAGAACCACAGAACAGTTTAAGCTGGAAGGGACCTTAAAGCACATCCTGTTCCTGCCATGGACAGGGACACCTTCCACTATCCCAGGTTGCTCCAAGCCCCGTCCAACCTGGCCTTGAACACTGCCAGGGATGGGGCAGCCACAGCTGCTCTGGGCACCCTGTGCCAGGGCCTGCCCACCCTCACAGCCAAGAATTCCTTCCCAATATCCCATCCATCCCTGCTCTCTGGCAGTGGGAAGCCATTCCCTGTGTCCTGTCCCTCCATCCCTTGTCCCCAGTCCCTCTCCCTCTCCCTTGGAGCCTCTTTAGGCACTGAGAGGGGCTCTAAAGTCTCCCTGGAGCCTTCTCCAGGCTGAACATGCCCAGGTTCTCCAGCCTGGCTCCAGAGCAGAGGGGCTCCAGTTCTTGGAGCATCTTCCTGCCCATCCTTTGCTTTCACACTGTTAACTCCTGCGCCAGTTCACGTAAGAGACCCAAGACATAAAATCTTCTTATGTGTGACCCTTCCTCTGTCCATGGTCACCTGGCAGTCTTCCAAGTGCTGGGTTCCCTCTGTCCCTCTCACTGAAACTCTCCAGCAATTCCCCTGCTTGGCAGACAGGCACCCATTGAACACATCTGCAGAATTCAGATCCCACAGGAAATGCAGAGAAATGGTTCCTTCCTTTCTATTTAAAATGGAACAATAACATTTGAAGTGATGCTGCCAGTGTGACATCCCCTGAGACAGCTCTTGATTTACTCCTTCTGTGGAGGAGACTTGAGCAAATAACCCCACCAAGAAGGACAGAGAGGCACTGCCTTTGCCCTAAGCACAGGGAAGAGGAGCTGTTCTTGCAGGGCTGAATTTCTGGTCCACAGCACATGAGCTCAGCTCTAGGCCTGCTCAGGGCTGTTTTTAGGATGGACTTGATTCAGTGGTATGTCCTGCTGTGCTGAAGTTTACGCTGTGACATAGGGTTGGGAGAAAGAGAGAGCTCTGGATTTAAAGTGACAGACAGAAGAAGGAGAGAAGGGGCAGGTAGAAGGGGAGGGTGGCAGCTGGGTATGGCTGGCTTGCTTCAGAGAGCTCATGGTGGATTTTAGATCCTGCCACCCCCCCTTTCCTTCCACCACTCCCATGATTTCTGGGAACATTCCTCCAGGCTTTGATCTGCATTCCCAATACACTCCAAGTTGGAACAAACTCATGGTTTACCACCTTATGGTTGCTGCTGTTCAGTTACCACAGGCTCAACCCTCCTGTATCTTGGGCTTCTTGGTCATGCTGCAACTTCCATGGCACGCCCGAAGGCTGTGCTGGGCAAGATCGCTCATGTCAGGTGCTCAGGCAGCTCGGTGATGCTCTTATCACTCACATTAGGAGGCAGGAACGTTGCCCATTGGCAGGACAGGACAAACATGTGTGTCCATATCCCAGTGAAATTTTCCCCTTGCCAGACTTTTATTGAGCGTGTCGGCCGCCCCTTTGATCTGCTGCTCCGGTTGGTTTCTCAAGCACTCACACTCTCGAGGCAGAGTGCCCAGACACTCCACGCTCTTGCCTGAACGGTGTCATCACACCAAGCCTGGGCCTTCCCCTGGGCACACAGGGGACCACAGGCCCCGTGTCATGCCTGAGTTTGTTCTCGTGCTGGTGCAAAACAGGAATGAAGCCAATTAAGCCAACAAGTGAAAACATGGTACATTTGAGGAAAGGGCCAGGCCTGGACTCTTCCTTCTCACACAGGAATCTGCAGCTGGTCCTAGTCTGGTATCTCCTGAAGATGCCTCTAATGTGGTCTTTGCTGTCTCACTCCATCCCTGAGGAGAAGACTGTGCCTGTTTCTAGCTCTGCTCACTTGTACCCCCCTCGGATGCCTGTTCCAACTCGATAGATTGATCGCATTTGTTCTTTTGTTTATGGTCCTCAAGCCAGTTTTCAACCCACATGAATGTTCATATGCAAGCCAGTTTGGATTCATTTGCCAAGTAATATTAGTAAGACACAGCTCCTTAATGAACAGGACACTGAACACCTTCACTCCATCTCTTTATATTATAAACTGCAAAGGTTTTCAGTTTGTTCCCTCCAAATCTTCAGAGCAGTTTTGACTTTTGACTCTATTTTTAGTGCCCCACTTGGGGTACCCCAGAACACAGTTAGTCATATGGAAAGCAGTTTTCAGGAAAACTGGGGCCAGCTGTCCCAACTAGCAAGGATTTTTCAGTTGCTGAACACTCTCCCTGGTCTAAATGGAGTAGAAATAGAATGGAAGTCTCTAAATTTTCAAAACATTTTGAATTTTATTTGGGCAGCTGCAGTAACTTGGCCTCATTGGTCAATGTTCATGATAGACAACGCCTTAGAAGCCCTTCTCTCCTGTCCTCACCTGCACCTCAGCCAGCGCTCAGGACAGTCCTCACACCATGCACAGGGATGACCTTTGGACAGCTTCATCAGAGGAATTTTCCTTTAACTCTCTCTGTGCTTTTGCTCACCTGCTGGACTGATGAGCAGCACCATCCTCTGCCAAGGACTGGTGCCAGCCAGGGGGACAGGAGGTCCTGGATGACCCAGAGCTAGTCTGCTTGTTGCCAGCGAGTTGTACCCTGGTGCCTTCTCTGCACAGGAGCGGTGCAGAATCCTGGGGGAACCACAGAGGCCAAGAATTCAGAGCTGTGGCTCTTTAGCTGTGGCCACCTGGAAGCAGAGGGCTGTGCCAGGCAAGGTGACTACCAAGGGAGCAGCGATTCTGCCTCCAAGCCCCAGCATGGCAAAGCAAGGTCATGGCCCTACAAGCATTTATGTCTTTACAAGAGACCTCTCCAGCCAGCTGTGCCATGGAAACCCACCAAAGCTGCTGTCTCAGGATTCCTCTACTCCAGACACGTTATTGCACTGCTCCAGAAACAGCTTCTCACCACGGTGCCAGCACATGTGAGCATTGCCCAGAAATGCCAGCACCCCTTCCACGGAAGAGCTGTCGCTCCCGAAGGAGTCGTGCCCCACAGCCAGCATCACTGCAGTGCTGCCTCCTGCGAGAGTGGCACTGCCTTGGAGTGAGAGCCTGTGCTGGACAGCCCCCCCAAAAGGGGATGTTCCAGGTGCCTGGGAGCTGCCGTGGGAGGTGGGGGTGCCCTAACAGCAGGCAAGGGCACCCAGGAACAGCGCTGGTGCCCCATGAGCTGTGGTGCCTCCACTGGTCTCTGGACCCGCACGGGAAGAGGAGTGAGAAGGGGGTTCCCTCACAGGTGCAATGGAGGAGAAGAGGGCTGCTGCATTCACATTCCCAGCATACACGCCTGCATTTGATTTCATTTTGCTTTTGTGCTGTTTCTTGGTCCCCCAGGCTGGCAGAGAAGGGTCCTGGGCGTGTGGTCCTGAGCCTGCTGCGCTGCCTCCACGGCACTCCCCGTGACGGTGACTCCCTCTGCCCGCGGGGCCCGAGAAGAGGCAGGTGAAAGAGCCAGTGGCTGGGAAGGGGTCTGATCTTGCCGCTGTGCCCTGAAGCAAGGGGTGAATGGCAATGAACACCTGCCTTTGGCTGCAGTTTCTCCTCTTGGCACCGAGCGCTCGTGCTTGGATTCAAAGCGCAGTAACAAAGCCCTTGCCGGCGAACACATTTCAACATGTTATTATTCCCAGGCCGGCTTTCAAGATCTCTTTCTATTCCTTCTGTACTGATTGCTCTTGTTTCTCTTGGCTCCCAACTCTGGCTTTTCAGGCTTCATTAACTGGAATTTATTAGCAACTTTAAACAATCTTCCTGCTGCCAAAAAGAGAGAACGAAAAGAAGAAGGAAAAAAAAGGAAAGAAACAAAGAGGAGACATACTTAACTCTGGGCTGCTCCCTGCCTGTGTGAGGCCCAGCTCTGAACACCTCTCTCTCTGCAGGATTTCTTTGGAGGGAAAGCCTGGTGAGTGCCTGGGCTGGGACCGTGCCTGCTCACGCAGCCTCTCCTGTCTCGGGAGGTGCAGGGGGCCAGAGGGGGCACAGACTGGTGCACGGCCACTGAGGGCCCCTCTCCCACTGCCTCTTCAAAGGCAGCTGAGTCTGGAGAATCTGGTCTCTGGGCATCCCCTGAGCATGAGAACTAACTGCACTCACAACACCTTCCTGAGCAGCTCACTGTAAAAACAAACGACTAACAGGGCGTACCTGAGGGCCCACTCTCATTGCTGGGCAGACGAGGCACTGGCAGGGAAAATAACTTTACCCAGACCACCCAGGGAGAGAGCAGGAGCAGTCCCTGTACCCTCATCTGTGCCCTAACCACAGCGTCCCCTCCGATCCCCTGGGGGACACGTTTGGTGTCCAGAACAGAGATGAGCCCATGTGGAAATGCCCTGTGGGACACAGCCTGGCTGGGTGCTGGGGTGGCTTGGGTGATTGCTCTGCTGTCCTCAGGACACTCAGGTGCCACCCTGCTCTTGTTTTTCCCTACCATGCCTCCGCCCGGTGTGGGTGTGTGCACAGGACTGAGGTACTCGGGGCTCAAGTGGACCCAGCAACGTGGATTTGCAGGGCTCCAGAGCAGTGAAACCAGGCACACTTGTCCTTGTTGTCCATGGGACATGTGTGCTTCATCCGCCCATTTCTAGAGCTGTCTTCCCCCTTCCCATTATTCCTTTTCCTTGGCTGAATCCCAGCCCCACGCACAAGCTCAGCCCTGAGTCCAGCTGATCTCTGACCTCTGTGTAATTTTGCTTTCATGAGGAGGCTGAGATGATGCTAAAACAGAGGAACACAAAGAGGAGGAATCGTGAAAGGTGTGAAACACCAGCTCTCCTCCATGGGACCTTGGGCTATTGGGGCTAAATCTAACGAGAGAGAAGAGAGAATCAGAGAACCATGGGCGAGAGCAGGAGGGGAGAAGCGTGAGGAGGAGCCCGAGGAACCTGGGCTTTCTCCGGCTGTTGAAGAAGGTAACGGTTATGGATCAAGGACCAGGGGTGTCAAGAGCTCCTGGGATGTTTCTGAGCATTAGATCAAGGTTAAAGTATCCTTAAAGTGTAAGAGTTTTCATAGAATCTTGAAAAGGAGATTTGAAAATCTGGGTTGAAATTGGCAAATTTTTTGCTGAGGAACCTCTGATTCTTTTCATAAGGTTCAAGCACCAAAGGCATCTCGGCAATAAAGCAAATATAATTTGAAATACCATTTTATTTTAGGGCTTTACCCGAAGTAAAAGAGTAAATGTTAAGAAGTTACCTGAGGATGAAACAATTTTTTCTCTCTCAGGTTAAAAGAAATTTTTGGGGTTGACCAAAGCCCCAGAATATCAGTTTTGGTCCACCTTGAACTGAATTTTGTCAATTTTATCTTCAGTTGCTCCAGCCTGTTACTCACCTGGTTTATCAAGCATGTAACAGGGAACATTAGAGTGTAGATATTAAACTATCAGAGAGCATCCAAAGGAGGGCAATGAAGATGGTGAAGGGCCTTGAGGGGGAGCCGTGTGAGGAGCAGCTGAGGGCACTTGTTCTGTTCAGCCCCTGCAGAGGAAGACGAGTGGCAGGCACTGATCTCTCTGTGCCAGGGACAGGACCCAAGGGATTGGCCTGATATTGTGTCAGGGGAGGGAATTGGTCACAGCCCCAAGCCTGACAGAGTTCAAAAAGCGTTTGGACAACGCCCTTGGGACCAAGGTGTGACTCTTGGGGGTGGTGCTGTGCGGGACTGGGGGTTGGACTCGATGACCCTTGTGGGTCCCTTCCAACTCAGGATATTCTGTGACTTTGTGACTCTGTGTGGAAGGCAGACTGGGACCATAATGCCACCCCAAATCCCTGGGGATGAGAAAGCTGCTGAAGGTGTCCATCTAACAGAAGACAGGCACTTGCAGCAAGGATGGGCTGCAGCAGAGTCCTTTTCATTGTCAGTACTTCCCTGCCTGGAGGGGGACAGGCAGGAGGGCAGGCAGGCAGGTCTGCCTCCTCCCCAGGAGACACTACCACTGGGATGCCTGGATTTGGGATAGCTGCATTGTCCCTCACTGCTCAGCAGGGGTTTCTGCTCTTCGCTCACTTGGCATGTCCCAGCACGGGCACTTCTGCCATGGGGATGAAGACAAAGGGCTTGGTCTCGTGTGCTACGTGTCACCCTGGCAGACATTGGGAATGGGTCCCAGGTAGATGAAATCAGCAGAGATCTGAGCTGTGAAACCTGAGCAAACTTCCCTTGAGGATGTCTAAACAAGCAGGATTTGTTTGCTTGATTCTTATGCGTGTCCTGGCACAGAGGGTGATCCCAGCCCGAATGTCACGGTCCTGATGTAATGTTGTGGGATGAAAATTTGGTAAAGATAAAAATGAAAAGAGCAGGGGAAATGCCAGGCAAGTTGCACCACTGGTCAGTGCCAGCCCTATGAATGCTGTACAAACTGTCCTTGTCTAGCAGTTGTTGTCGAAAGAATCACTTTTAATTCCCCATAATATATAAAATCCTTCCTTGCTTGATTTCATATAAATTATTTGATTTCCATAAATAGGATTACTGTCTTACTGCTGTCAAATTCAAGCAGGCACTTTGCTATGCATAGATACATGATGCTGCAGTTTGCATTTCTTCCCCTCAGTGTGATGCTAGTCCTTTCCAAAGGACTAACCTCCAGTAAAACGTTATCTAACAACTTCCGATTATTTTTTCAGATTTTCCTCTTTAAATTTTCCCCCCTCGCCTGTTTCATTCATAATTATTTTTGGCTGTGGGAAGCTGGCTCTTTTGGAAGCTATGAATATTTATTCATTGCTGGTTGAGGCTGCTCTGTTTGTACATGACGTAACCAGGACACGGTTGCTTGCAGCAAGACAGCTGCTAATTGTACACAGCAGAGTCTGGTCTGCGTGTGAGAAAAGCCTCATACCCCCAGTGAAGATGGTGGGGGTCCACACTTTGACATGGATGTCGACAAAATGAAAAGAGAAAGGCTGCAAGATGGATGCAAAGTGGTGAAGAACCCACCTTCTGTGGGCAGCTCTGGCTCCAAAGCCAAAACAGGATCAAAAATGCCTCCTTCTCAGCCTGTAAATGCCTGCTGGGGAGGGGGCTTGGGTGGCTGGGGTCCTTAAACTCACATGAATTTAAAGTACAGACAGATGATAATCAGTTACAAGATAATTCGAAGTAAAAACCCTATAATATAAAACCATAGAATCATGCAATGATTTGCAGGGACCTCAAAGCTCATCCCATTCCACTCCCTGCCATGGGCAGGGACACCTTCCACTGTCCCAGGTTGCTCCAAGCCCCGTCCAACCTGGCCTCAGACATTTTCAGGGATGGGGCAGCCACAGCTTCTCTGGGCACCCTGTGCCAGGGCCTTGCCACCCTCACGGGGTGTGAGGGTGATGTTTGTAATTCTGGCATTTTGGAAAATGCCATTTTTGAAATGTCAGTGTTGTGCCTTGCGGTGGGGCAGGATCTGATTCAGAGTGGTGAAAGTGTTTCATTTAGGCAGATTAAGTTGCAGTAACTGTTATATACTCAGTAAGTTTACAACACACATCAAATGCAGCATTAATATTGGTATTTCATGCAATGCAATAACAGTGTTTTGTAGAAACTGTGTTTTCCAACAGAAGCTGTTGTGTTGAAAGTACCAACAGCATGAGAATAACACCTGGAGGTATTTCTCATGGTCAAGTGGAGTAAGACCATACAGGTGCAATTTACTCATGCAGAACTGGTCAACCTCAACATTTTGCCCCCTGGGCTCCCATTTTTGGGGCTCACAAAGGATTCCAGTGGTTTCTTGTGCCGCTGCTTAATTTTCACACTTTCAGAAGTGGGGCCACTCCTTCACTGACACACAGCCACATGCTGATCCCCAGGACTGGGATTGCTGCTGTGTCTGCCTGCTCAGACCTCAGTGCACACTGGTGCATGGTGGGACACCTCAGCCTCTGGGGAAAACGTTTTGGACTTCAGTTTTCCGGGGCCGGTTCCATCTGAACTGAAAGCGCCCAGGGGTTAACGTGTCTCTGGGCTGCAGGAGGCTGTGAGGGGGACCCTGTCTGCAGAAGGGTGAATGGAGCTCTCTGCTGGCTCTGCTCCAGGGTACAGGGTTGATTTTTGAACAGGAGATTAGGTCCTCTTTTATTTTGGCTTTTGACACATGCATCATCTCAGCCTGAAGGTGACGACCCCAGCGAAACCCCTAAGCTGGAGCAGCAAAGAAACCCTGTCCCGGCAGGCAGTCTGCTCCCATCTCAGCCTGCAGCTGCAGAAGCAGCACTGGGGGCTGTGGCCAGTGCTGCAGGACACTCTGCAGTGCCCCCCAGCCCCCCCACCACTCCCTGCCCCTGCAGCCATCCCGTACTCACAGCTCCTCCAGGAAGCGCAGGTGTCGGAGCGCGCTGGGCTGCAGCTGGCTGATGTTGTTCATGCTCAGGTCTCTGGCAGGAAGGAAAGACAGAGGTTTCTGATCAGTCACGCAGTGGTTTGTGTAGAATAAACCTCGGTGCCAGGCTCTGTCCCCTCCCTGCAAACAGCATTTCAGCATTAACATTTGATCACAGCCCAGGCTCTGCCTGCGGAGGGATGGAGAGGAGTAGCCAGACAGAGCGGGCTCCTTCAGGGTGGTCTGCCTGAGCTTCTCCAAGTTATGAAGCAAGTTAGGACATTTCCCAACAGCACAAGCAGTATTGCTGTCCCACAGTTTTTGGAGAGTGAACAGGAAGCCCCGTGACGCTGGAATAGGCCAGCATGTCCTTGGGCCCAAGAGCATCTCTCTGCCACCATGGGCATGCCAGCCCCCACAGGGAGCTGTGGACAGACAGCTGCTTTTGAGGAGACAGCAGCCCATAGGAGAAGGGGTGCATCCCATTGGCCTGGCTTTCTCTACACTGCGCAGATTAGAGAACCACACCAGGACTGAGGGGCAGAGGTTGGCTCTGCGGGTGACAAACTGAGGTTAGGAGGTGGAAGGAACCTGGCTGGTTGTGCTTGTCTCACTCTGTGCCATCTGCAGCTAAAGGCTCATGTCCCGTGCTCAGGGTCCGATAGACCCTGCTGGAGGAGGCTGTGCTGGTACCCAAAGGGCCCAGGGTGCTGCTGAGCCTGAAGCCCTTTGCACCTTACAGGGTCACCGTGAGCCGCCTGTGCAGAGCTCTCCCCATCTGAGGGCATGTGAGTAGCTGGGTCTGTACTGAGTGATTCAATACACAGGCTGGGATTCGGAAAAGACCAGGATGTTTCTGGGCTCCGAGGCTGTTCTTGAGGTCTGATACCTGATAGCTGCAACCCTGCCCTCAAAAGCAGCTGCAGGTGAAGAAACTCACGCTGCTTACCCCAACCCAGACCAGGCTGTGTCCAGGTGAGCAAGGGAGCACCGACCTTTAAAACTAAGATGGGGCTGAATTAAAAGCTGGTGCGGTTAAAAGCAATGGGAGTAGATGGGTGTGTCCCCTACTGAGCAGAGCAATCCTGGGCAGTGTCATCCGGGCTGCTGGGGAGCCCCGTGTGAGGCAGGAGGGGCTGTTCTTTGTCACTGTGCACAGACGGGGCACAGCTCGGCTCTTCAGAGCTCAGACTAAATAGCAGAGGCTGATGGGTGTGATGGGAAAATGAGGAGAAACAGCAACAAAATAAAGGCAATTTACTTCACTCGTTCCTTCTGTAAACCTCACAGACCTGGGAGCCCAAGGAAGGAGGTTCCCTGTCCTCCCCGTGCCACTGGGAATGTCTTGGCATCGGAAGGAGCCTTGTGCCAAGGGCAAGGACAGAAGCATGAAGGGGAAAAGATCCTCAGGAGAACCCAGCAGTGCAAGGGGGACCTCTCTGAGCTGCTCTGTCTGCTCAGAACACCTGAGATCCCACAGGTCACATATCAAACGCTCTGGAGCATCTCAGCTGGCTTTGGGCTCTGGAGAGGAAATTGCTTCACTGAAAAATGAGTGTATTGAAAAATTTACTGAAATGCATTTGTATTCCTCATTAAAAGAATGCCTGAGTTTTTCTGGTAAAAAGCAGAACACCTGGGGGGTATAGGCTTCTGCATTTTGTACCATTTTCCACAAAAATAACCCAAACCACCATGTTTTGACCAGATCTGTTTGGCATTGGTGGAGGCAGGTGACACACAGGAAGGTTGGGAGCTGCCTTTGCATATTCTCTGGAGAGGAGTCCTGTGACAAAACCAGGAGCCCTTTGTGAGCCCTTTCGTGAGCCCTTTGAAAATACTCCTGGCAAAGTTTATTTTATTCTTTATAACTTTCTCTTCCCAAAAGAAGCGGTAGAAAACTCACCAAAAATCTATGAGAATTCAAAATTCTGTTTTCAGAATGAGTGCAAAAAGAAAATTATTGCCTGCACTGTTCAGTGTGCAATGCTGCATTCTGTATTTTGGTGATCCCAGGATACAAGGGTTAAAATATTATTTTGTGCTGCTTCTATTTTTATTTTTAAGCCCCCAAGGGCAGTTGCTACTTAGCACCCATTAAAACATCTTTTTTTCTACATCAAAGTGTCTCCTGTTTGTGTTGTAATGAATCTGTCTGATGTTTTGACACGTTGTGGAACAATGTGAAAATAACGAAAAATAATGTAAAATGAAAGACTGGGAAAGAAAACACAGATCTGAAACATCCAAGATCTCCTTGAAACTGCGAGGCATGTTCCTTAAATTGCCTTCTGCTGGCAGTGTAGAGAATACTCCTCGCTGGCTGCAGGAAACACTTTCCAAGCCTCACGGAACTGCCTTTTGTGTGCCCAGGCACTGCCCGGGCACGATGGGGACAGTGCCTGCCCCACGCCCTGGGTGGGTGGTGGCTGCAGGGATGTGCAGAGCCCAGCACCAGTCCCAGGCAGCAGCAGGGCTGTAGGTGGCTGAGGATATGGGAGGTCAAATATCGTTTAGAATCACAGAATCACGGAGTGGTTTGGGTTGAAAAGGACCTCAAAGCTCATCCTGTTCCACCCCCTGCCATGGGTAGGGACACTTTCCACTGTCCCAGGGTGCTCCAAGCCCTGTCCAACCTGGCCTTGAGCACTTCTTTCCTCCTGCCCTGATCCATAGCTAAAAGGAACAAAATACACTGGTTTCTGAAGAGATCTTCCAAAAGGCAGAGGAGAGATACCATTATCCCCTCACTTGCCACCCTCACAGCTCCACAGCACATGGCTTTTCTTTAAAAGCCCCCCTTCCCTCCCTCTCACCGTCCTGCAGCCCTGGGGCTCCCGGCCACGGGCAGGTCTGAGACAAGGGGCTCCCTCCCACCATCTCCTTGGGCAGTGAAGAAAAACCCAGCCCGTATTTTCAAGGTTGTTGCATAGGAAATATTTAGAGTCATCCTGTTTAAAACTCACTCATGTTTTGACTGTTTGAACACTCTGGTGGTTTGCAGCCCTGCAAGACTCAAGTGCAACACATCTACACTGACAGCCCTGAAAAGGGGACCCCGAAAATGCAAAAACCATCAGTGGTTTGCCAGCTGATGAACAGCAAGGCAAAGGTTCCAGGGACTCAGTTTTGCCATCAACTCTCCAGCGTGATGTCCCTCAGGGACCCCCCACCAGCTCCTCCAGAGCAGGGGACATCACACCCGGCTTGGCGTGGTGGAATTCCTGGCCTGGCCGTGGTGTGAGGACAGCATGGAATGTGCAAGGACAAATGGTGTGAAGGAAGAACAAATTCCTCCAAGGGCTGGAAATAAACTTCCCAAGCACAGCCCTGGACCCGGTGATTTTTCTAGCCACAAAAGTATGAGATATTTCTCCACAGGCTGTCCATGCTTGTGTGAAAGCTGAGGCACAGGATTCTTGCCTGAAGTGTTGTGGGAGTAAATATTTGACTTATTACTCATTTAAAGATGTTGTTGACTTGTTGCTGTGTTTTCCCCAAGTGCTTTTCCTCTTAGTAAGGTTTCTTATGTTGTGTACATCCCCAGCACATGCAAGGGTGGAAATGCTTCCTGTCAGAGCAATCAGAGAAGCTGTTTATCTCTTCAGGTGTTTGGGGGTGGTTGCTTCAGTCAGCCACATTTAGTTAATTTAAAAGGAACCCACGGTATTTGAACCTTGTTGGATTATTTTTTTCTGCAGTATCCAGCAGAAGAAATAAGGATTCATGGACTAAATGGTTTAGGGACTCCTCTGACCTTTCTCAGCTGGGTCAGTGACTTTGACTTTCCAAGCCAGGGCTCTCTTCTGAGTGACAAGCACCCAGGGAAGCCAAACAAGTGCTGGATCGCTCAGGTCTGTGCACGGCCCTTGTCATTTGCACTGGAGAAACCATTACAAAGGTGAGGTCTGCACCACAGCAGGCTGTACAGAACGTGATTCAAATCCCAAAGTCCCTTAAACTCTAATAGAAATTAGAAAGGCAGGAGAAGAAATGGGGTGCTGCAGCTTCACCTGGGTTTGCAGTGTAGGACCTGCAGAGGAACTGTCCAGATTCTTGCCTTGGTGTCCATGACACCTCACAGCAGCGGTGCTCTGGGTCAAGCCATCCCTCTCCTGCCCCAGAGCTCCCCTGTTCCCCCTTCCCCAGTGACTGGCCTGTCTGTCCTCTCTACAGGATATCAAATAAAAGCAGGAATTCTTTTGCTGTCAAATCATCCTTCATGGCTGTGGTCTGGAATGCTGCCAGGAGAGTGAACTACTCTACTACTCCCAAAACTGAAACTCTGCTCTCGTATCACCCTGCTTGCCCAGGAAGCAATGTCTTTTAATGCCTCTTGCATTAGGTGTAGAAAATACCTGTGCTTTCAAATGCCACTGCACCAAAGCCATCATGGCAATAATCAGTGTGATTTAACTTTCCCCCCTTCCCCAACTAATTCTAAACATTTATTGTAAGCATTTCTAACTTGTACCTGCAGGAAAACTGAGACACAGTTCATGGAAACACAGCTCATGTGATTCAGCCTTAGACCTTACAACTCCTCTGGCCCTCGAGGGGTTCCTTAAATTATTTGCTTTGATGTCACCTTCTTTCATGAACAACCTTTGATTATTCACTGATTAGCTGATCTTCCTTACCAAAAAATGAGGTGACACACACGCTGTTCTGGGTTCCCTGCCACGCTCTACCCCCGTGCTATGAGATGGTGACCACAGAGTTTTAGCTCAGGGATGATGGGAGTTTTAAAGATCAAAGGAGTTTATCTTTGGCTCGGGCAGGCTGTGGTGCTGTGCTCTGAGCCACGGAGCCGTGGATGTCACCGTGGGGAGCGCGCAGCCCCACTGGGAGAAGGCAGAGGAGGCTCCTGCAGGGCTCTGGGGACGTGCAAGCTCTGGGCCAGAAGGGCAGGGTCTGATGCTGCTGTGAGGGGGCTGCACGAAGGGCACCCTGCAATGCTAGCCCGAGACAGGCCCGAGCAACATCCCCAGGATGCTCCTCTAGGGACAGCAGGGTTGATGCCTCTCTCACAAACTCAAGGTGTCTAAAAGCTGCCCACAAAACTGGGGAAAGATGAGCCCTGCCCACGGGCCCCAAAGCTCCTGACATGCGTCTGCCCAGGCACAGAGCAAAGCGTTTCCCCAGAGACGCGCTGCAACGGGAATTAATGCAAGCAGAAGTCAAGAGACCTAAAGTAACACAGGCTGCAGCCCCACTAGGGTAACACAACAGGACCACGGCAGCTCAGCCAGGAGGGTGTGAGGCTGAAACTGCAGGGATAAGGTTTTGGCTGAGGCCATGCAGAGAGACCTCAGAGCCAGATGTGCATCTGGCCGTAGAAAATCGCACACAGCTGGCAGAGATGCTCTCCTGGACATCATCACGGGACAGACGTCCTACAGAAAGAGCAGCTCCTACCTGTGGCTGGGAGAAGACATTCCCCAGCCACCTCTGTCTACTCCAAAGGGGCAGGAAGTCTGGTCCTTAGCTTCAGTCCCCTGGGGTGCTCTCCATGGGCCCCCCTGCCACTCAGCAGGCTGAGAAGCCTGTGTCCTCCTGCCCTCACAGCTGCCTTCAAGACTTTTGTTCTGCAAGGTTTCTGCAAGCTCAGGTTGTTGTTCCTGGACCTTCACGGAGCCCGCAGTGGGCTCTCCATGGGCTTCTGGCTTCCCTGGTACCTCAGAGAAATCCAACGTGTGTGGCTACAGCTGGGAATGATGACAGACATGGCCCAAGTCACTGGACAAGACTTTCAGTGTTTTGGGAAATGGACCTCGTTCTCCCTGTCTGTGAGGAGACAAAGTCTCCCCAAAGGACATATCTGACTGACATCCTGGTTTGAGCCTACAGGAAGCTACTAAGAATCCCAGATGGTGACTGCCTTCTCAACCCCCAAATTGCTCTGCTAGATGAGTATGTTCATATTTTTCAAGATGTTCAGGATATTAATGTGCTGTCTTCCCAGCACTGGCTCAACCTAGTTCCTCTCACTTCTGGTGCTGAACATGTGGCTTCCTGGATGATAAAAAACACCTTCCTTATACTCAGGCGGGTGAGCAGAAATTATTGTGATTGTGAGAAGAAGCTAATGTCCTGGTATCCTCTTCATTAATTGGTTGCACAATTACAGCATTAAGGCCTCCCAGTCCAGCAGTCTGGTTTCTAGGGGAACTGAACAAACCAGACCAAAATTGCCATCCTTATTCTGGAAAGGCCCAACACCAGGCCTGTTCTTGTAAGGCATGAAACATCCCGAAATCACTGGGTGCTGAGCACAGTCTCTGCCTCTCTCCTGGCCACTCTCATTAGCATCCAGTAAAAACGCAGTTACACCACTAGAAAAGAAGCCCAAAGGCAATAAATGATGGTTTCAGAAATACTTTGGATTATACTAGAGTGATTCATAAAGGTTCTCACTATCTCTTTTCCTCTTTATCTTGAAATCTCCAAGGTCACCACAAAATGCCTGAATTGCCTGGGGCAAAGCTGGGGCTGATGATAGAATGGTACCTGGAGCCATAGAACCAGCTGAAATTCTTCCTAAAAGCCTGCAGGTTGAAAACTACACTAAAGGTACTCTCCATAAAGAGACGGAGAAAGGGAAGATAAAGAGATCAAAGCAGTAAGAGCTCATTTGCATCACACCGTCTCTGGAGGCACCAGCGCTGCTTCAATCCCATATCACTGCAATGGGCAAGAGCAGAACGTGTTTCTACTCCCACCTCTCCACGTTTGAAAATAGATCAGTCATCTTAGATCATCCCCCATGTGTAGGCCCTACCCCAGATCTCCACAGTATTTCAATAATGAAGTCTCAGCCAAGGCCAGTTTGCCTGGGTGGGATTAAGCCCATTCCTGCACCAGAAGTTCTTTAGAAGTTGGGTCTGTGCAGCGAGAGCAGTGACCCTTGGCAAGCACAGCTCTGATGCCACTCTGCTGCTCCTGCATCTCCTCCCGTTCCTGCCCTGGCTTTGCACTGTGTCAGGTGCCCTCCAGCGTGGGAGCAGGAAGGGGCTGAGCAGGGCAGAGATGTGTTTCTGCTCCTGGGAAAGGCTGCTGTGAGAACCAGAAGTAATCACTTTTAGAAACCCTCTGCCAGGTCAGGGCTATCGGTGGATCCCATCCCACCCCAGGGCCCACGGGATCTGCCAGGGGAAGAGCAGAGGAGCCAGGACGGTGTGAGGTGCAAGCCCAGGGCAGGCAGATGGGCAGGGGCTTGGCAGAACAGGCTGCAGCTACACAGGGGAGACAGGGCTGAGGAACAGCAGCCACTGTGCCATGGGGCAGAAATGAGACTTGGGTCAGAACACATGGGCACTCTTTCCAAACAGGCAAAATTGTGAATTTTGTTAAGTGTGTCATAGAATTGTGGAATCATAGAATATCCTGAGCTGGAAAGGCCCACAAAGATCGAGTCAGCTCCTGGCCCTGCACAGGACAACCCCAGCAATCCCACCACGTGCCTGAGAGTGTTGTCCAAATGCTTCTTGAACTCATGGAGATTTCTTTCCCGGGCTCTGTCTCCTGTCTGTAGCTGTCCAGGCTCCCGAGGAACACAACAATCCCAGGGGAGCAGATGGCTCGTCTGGCTGGATACAGCTCTGAGCAGCACGATGGGTACTGACATCTTCTGGCCTGCAGGTATCCGAGTGCCGTGGTGCTTTCCATGCCCACACACACAGAGCTGGAGATGGGGAACCTCACACACCAAAGCGAGGGCCAGGCTGACAGAGCCTCCTGCCATTGCCTCTTCCACCTTCCAGACAGAGCAGCCAGTGCAGCAGCCTGCTTTGAGTTGGATGTTGAGCAAGAATCACAATTTTTCTTTTCTGTTACCATTCTGCAAGTTCATGTTTTTGGCGATTCCCATGAAAGAGAAATCCAGAAAGAATTGGTTTGGGTTGATCAAAATAATAAAAACCATGTTGTTTTTTCTCCCCTCCAGTGCTGACATAAAAAAAAAACATCCCAGAAAGGACATTCTAAACCAAAAGTCATTTGAAAAGAAGAATACTTTCTGTCCAGAAAATGTCCAAGCAGGACTTCTCAGCCTCTTTAAAACTCTTTTTCCATGTCAGCCTCACTTAATAGGATTCAGAGTGGGCAAGTGGATGAGCTGGGTCAACCTTAACACTTTCATTCATGTGAGCACATCAAATCTAAAAGAACCTCTAAACCAAAAAAAAATATTGGGGCATGAATGAGAGCCAGGAACACCATTTTAAAGCAAGAAAAATGAGATTGCAAGTATATGTCCTTTCTTCCATCATGTCCTTTGGAGCAGCCACAGCCCAACAACATCCTGACTTTTGGCAACTGAATGGTCTCCACTAGATCCCTGAAAAGAACCTCACATCCCCTTGTGTCCAGAGTGTGGGGTTGTTCCCTATCCTTCTCCATGTCTCTGCTGCGTTTCAGGTCCCCACTCGCCAGGATTTCTGGGGACAAAATTCCTCCTGCGGAGGAATTATTCTCTTAACAGCTGGAACAGGGAAAGGTGAACCCCGGAGCATCTTCCTGTTTGCAGCCAAAGCCTTTTGAACAAGACAACGAGCAGTGAACAGCAAACCAATACAAGTGGTGCATCCGCAGCATTCCCTGTGCAAGTGTCCTTGAAACCAAATGAGTGTTGGAAATACGTCCCCTCCCAGCTGCTGCAAAAATCGACCCTGTTCTGGATGGAACCAGGACAGCAGGTCAAGGGGAGCCAAGGCTGGTGGCAAGCCACAAAGCTGTTCTAGGCAGCCAGAAACTCCTGGCAGAGGCTCCTGCCAGCAGACTGGAGCTGTTCTGGTACCTGCAGTAGCTCCGAAGGCAGCGGATCCACCGCAGCCTGCCCTGCCTGCTCCACGTCCTGCCCACACCTCTGAGACCTCTGTGGGCAGTGTCCACCAGTGTGCAGAGCAAAGGCATTTACAGCCAACCTGCATGATGGCCAAACCACTCTTGGAGCCCACATGGTGGGAACAGCAAGGAATTCCTGTGGAGATATTCCTGGGAGTGCAAGGCTTGTTGAAGCGCACCAAAAAAGCAGACAGCGATGAAGCAGGCAGCTCACAGGGAATGGATCAGGGTGCAAGGATCTGGGTCAGTGTACACTGCAGACAGCAGGACTCCTCTGCTTGCAAGAGATGAGTGAGGAGGGGTGTGACAGAGAGGATGATGCTGGTTGGATGCAGCAGGAGGATGCACTTTTGATATACAAATTGTTGGTAAAGAATCTCACAGAGTCTCTATACAGACACAAGACAAAGCTGCAAGACAAATTAACAAAGAATAAATCTGTCTGTGACTATTCAGGGCGATTGTTCAGTGCTACATCTGGCTCCAGGGTGCCTGAATCACTGATTCTGGGACCAGCCAGTGGGTCCAGACAGGTTGAGGGCAACACAGAAGTAGAGGTTATTGAAAGTTGTTTTCTTGTGGCTCCCAGAGGCTCTTGCTGTGTCTCCTGGGAGCGACAGGTTGGCTCTGCTGGATGCCTCACATGACCCGAGTGTTTCCTGAGTGTGTCCTTGACTGGGACTGGCTTTCACACCACCAGCTTGGTACCCACGGCCAGCTCAGAGACTCTGCTGAGAGCTCTGGTTCTCCTTTCAGGGGCAGGCTGGGGTGAAGATGGTGTGGTTTGCACACACCTGGCACAGACGTGCAGACTGGGGGCTCCCGTAGCCACTGTCACCCACATCCTTCCTTTGGTTGCATAAGCTCTGCACAAAGTGGATTTGGCCCCACATATTCTGGAAAAGTATTTGCTAGAAGTCTAAGGAAAGGCAGTATTTGAGTCAGTGAAAAAAGCTCCCTGAATACTGAGTTCCACCTCTCCTGGAGAGCTGAAAGCCCTACTGGACTCCTTCTGTGGTGCCCACCATTAATTTGTGCGAGAGCTCCTTGCACATCTGGCCCAGAGCAGCCACCTCGGTCCTGGTTCTTTTCACTGCACACATCTCCCCTCCACTGCAGCTCTGACCCAGCCAGGGCTGTCCAGGAATCCCTGCAGCCAAAGCCCGGTGTCTCCAGCCCCGCTCCACTGACTTCCAGACCACAGAGAACCAATGGCAGAGCCCGTGGCTGGTGGGCAGAACTCAATGGCCTGGAACTGGCAGGAGGTGCAGGTAAACACACGGGGTTCTTCCACACTGAGAGGGTCTGGCAGCACACAGCTGAGAGGGTCTGGCAGCACACAGCTGCTCCTGTTGGCTCTCTGACTGGCAGGAAACCAGAGGAAGGCTCTGACAGGCTGTACAGTCACCGTGGGCAGGTGCTACAGGAGTGGGGGCAAAAACTGCTGAGAGGGGGAAGAACTGGGACAAGGCACGACTGGGAGAGCACTGGGCCAGGCTGCCTCTCCCCTTGGAAGCCACATCTTGGGAGGGTAACACCAAATCATGTATAGAGTCATAAAGGTCCTCCAAGATCATCATCGAGTCCAACCTTTGACCAAATGCCACCACATCAGCTAAACCATGTGACAAAGGTTCACATCTCCACCCCTGCCCCGGGGAGAATCTGATCGCAGAGTCCTGAGACTGGCAAGTAAAGCAGTACAGGGGAACTGGGGGGTTGGAGCAGAGGCACTGCTCCATCTCAGTGCAGTTTGTGTCTGTCACTCCTTGGAAGTAGGCAAAATTTGGAAATATCTTACAGGGGACCAAGTCTGATAAATTTTTTAGTTGAAAATGTCTGAGTGGCTGACTGAAATGCTTTATGCTCGCATCAAAACATTTCATTCACTAAAAGCCAAGCCATGACAATGCCATATTTAATGACAGGCAGCACCTGCATGGACTAACCCGAGGCTGAATTTGGAAAAATCAAAAGTAAAATGAAACCCCAATTGAAACCAAATCCTTCACTTCAGACTCAAACATCACCAACATGTTTTCATTCAAAAAACTCTACCACATCTCTGTGTTGCCTGGAAACTTTTGCACTTGATGCAGAGCAGTTTTTTTCTCTAGGACACTTACTCAGAGAAAAGCCTGGTTTCCCTGGTGTTGTAGGGGGATCCTTTTGCTGCTCACAAACAAGTTACCACCTTGGGACCCCGTGGGTGCCAGGCATTGCCCCTGCAGCAAAGGTCCTGAGGGAACCCTGGTCTTGATTCTGAGCTGCGTTCAGGCCCAGGAGCTGTTTCCTGAGCAGCTGTTGCCCACCTGCCCCTGATGGAGAGCTGACAAGTTTCTGTATTTCACTGGCAGGTGGCTTTGAGGTGTCTGTGTTATCTCCAGCACCGTGTGTGCCCCAGCTGGAAACCCCCCATGGGAGGATGGAGGGGTGGCTCAAGTGCCAGGGAAGGAGCAGTGCACAAGGGGCTGCAGAAGGAGCAGGGCCTGGCCTCTGCACACTGGGCTTCCTCCCCTTGCCTGCGACCTCCTGAACTCGCCAAATGTTGATGTCGGTGCTGCAGCTGTGCATCAGACCCTCAAAGAACAGGAATCTGATTATTACGGTACAGAGGATTGTACCTGATCTGGCACTCCTGAACAGATCCTCAGAAGCTCCTGGAAAAGCACAAAAGGTTTCTGGCAAGCAATAATAGGAAAAATTTTGATGAGAAACCTGTGCTTTCTCAGAGCAAACTCTTCGCTCCAGTGATAACTGATTTCTCTTACCCAGAACGTGAAAAAAGATCTTAGGTCAGAGGAAAATGAGCACTTAATGTGCCAGATGTGAGCAGATGGCTTTAGGCCCAAATGCTTGGTCTCACAGAGAGGGACTGCTTCTCAAATCCTTGTCAGAAGGCTCTGTGGAGATGAAGCATGCAGGTCGCCAAGAGCTCAGCTCCCACGTGGGATTCATGCAGGGAAGGTTGTGCGGGGGACAGAGGCTCCCCTGTTGGCACAGCTTGGCCAGGAGGTGAGGAGAAGCCTCATCTCCACCTCAGCTCTGTGCACAGCAGGCCCTGCCCCTGCACCCTCACACGGCCGTGCTGCAGCCAGCCCTGAGCTCCCTGTGCCCGAGGCCAGGGGCTGCCACGCTCTGTGGAGCCCAGCCCAGCTGCCTTCCAGACTCAGCTCCCCTGAAAGACCTCTCGTGCCCTGTTTTGCTTTAAGCACTCCTTGCACCTCCTGCAGGTTCCCCCTGCTCTCAGCAGTGCTTCCCTGTGGGCTGCTCGGGGTGGCAGCTCAGCCCCAGCAGGGTCTGTCCAGCTGCAAGGAGCCTCGCAGGGCTGTAAGAACCTCGAGTGCTGGGGTCAGTTCTGGGCCCCTCGTGACAGACACTGAGGGGCTGGAACATGTCCAGAGAAGGGAACAGAGCTGGGGAAGGGGCTGGAGCATCAGGAGCAGCTGAGGGAGCTGGGGGGGGTCAGCCTGGAGAAAAGGAGGCTCAGGGGGGACCTTGTGGCTCTGCACAACTCCCTGACAGGAGGGGGCAGCCGGGGGCGTCGGGCTCTGCTGCCAGGGAACAGGGACAGGAGGAGAGGGAACGGCCTCAAGTTGTGCCAGGGGAGGGTCAGGCTGGATATTGGGGAAAATGTCTTAGCAGAAAGTGTTGTCAAGCACTGGCACAGCTGTCCAGGGCAGTGGTGGAGTCACCACCCCTGGAAGTGTCCAAACGATGTGTGGATGTGGCACCAGGGGACACGGGTTAGTGGTGAGCATGGTGGTGCTGAGGGAATGGTTGGACTTAATGACCTTAGAGGGCTTTTCTGATCTCAATGGCTCTGGTTCCATGACTCTGTAAGCACAGACTCCACGTGAGGCACGTGCATGCACTTGCAGCAAGCCATGGAGAACGTGTGTGCAGCACATCTGCACCGAGAAACACCAGTCCCAAGTCCCAGTCCCAGCTTTTAGCCAGGCACAGCAGAGGTGAGTGAGGCCCCTGGTCTCTGAGGCTGGCAGTGTGTCAGGGGCTGGCAGGAGGGACGAGGCAGGCAGTGCTGTCTTGGGAAACACTCAAGGAAGTGTTTCTGTTCCCAGAGACACTTAAGCCCTGGTCCTTCCCACGTTTGGCTTGGAAAGGCTGTGCCTGTGTTTAAACAGCACTTTTTAAACACTCCCAGCCACGATGACCAACCCAGAAAGACAATTCAGTGTCATAAACATGTGGAACAGCCAAGGCTGTGCTCTCATGCCTGGAATGGGCGGAAGGCTCAGATCTGGTGTCTGTGACACTGCTGCAGCCAGCTCTGGTGCCAGCGGTGTCACAGTGCTGGCTGACACACACACAAGGTGGGCTGCTGGGAGTGTTCCCATCCGGCTTGAGGTGCACCCTGAGGCCAAGTTTCTTCTCATCAACACTGCCCTGCTCTTATAAGTGCTGCTTTCAGAGCCATCCTTTGAACCCAAGCTTGGGCTTGCCCCTGGGAACACCAGAGGAGCTGGGATGAGCTGGGAAACCAAGCCCTGGTGTAGTGTCAGCACTCTACCTTTCCTCACTACCCCGATTTTCAAGCAGAACCAGCCACGGCTTTTCCTTTTAGCCCATGAAACAGAATGTGTGGGCAGCAGCCCCCCAGCAAGGTGCATCCTGCTGGCTCCTGTTGGCTGCATCTTGATGGGATGTTGGGTTGCTGGCAGCGGGCAGGAGCGTTGGCTTCAGTCACTGAACAACAGCCAGAGAAAAACATTGTTTTAGCTGTGTGTTATCCGGATTTTCACCTGTGCCTCCAAGGCTGGGGTCCAGCTGCCATCACTGCTGTACCACGAGGGATCAGGTGGGGTCTGTCTGCCCAGGCTCAGCCCCCTGCCAGGCAGGATCCAAACACAGAATGATACAATCACAGAATCATAGAATGACTTTGGTTGGGAGCGACCTTAAAGCTCATCCTGTTCCACCCTCTGCCATGAGCAGGGACACCTTCCACTAGCCCAGGGTGCTCCAAGCCCTATCCAAGACCCAGCCTTGGACATTTCCAGGCACGGGGCAGCCACAGCTGCTCTGGGCACCCTGTGCCAGGGCCTCCCCATCCTCACAGGGAAGAGTTTCTTCCCAATATCTAGTCTAAACATTTCCCTCCTTCATCTTAGGGTCATTTCCCCTTGTCCTATCCATACATGCCCTTGTGAAAAGTCCCTCTACAGCCTTGTAAGCCCATTTTGGGCACTGGAAGGGGGTCTCAGGTCTCCCTGGAGCCTTCTCTTCTCCAGGCTGAACACCCCCAGCTCTCCCAGCCTGGCTCCAGAGCAGAGGGGCTCCAGCCCTGTGATCAATTTAGTGACTTTGTCTGGGCTTGTTCCAAGAGGTCCAAGATTTTGTTGTGTTGAGGCCCCAGAGCTGGACTCAGCTCTGCAGATGGGGTTTCACAAGAGCAGAGTGGAAGGGAAGAACCACCTCCTGTACCCTGCTGGTTATCCCCCTTTTGATGCAGCCCAGCACATGGGGGGTTTCTGGGTCCCAGTGCACATGGCCAGGGCATGTTGAGCTTCTTGTCCTCCAGCATCACCAAGTCTATTTCCCCAGGGCTGCTCTCAGTCCATTCTCTGCCCAGTTGGGATTTGTGCTTGGCATTTCCCCAATCCAGGTGCAGGACCTCACACTTGGATTCGTTCAGCTTCATGAGGTTCACCCAGGCCCACCTCTCCAGCCTGTCCAGGTCCCTCTGGATGCCCCATCCCTTTTCTTCAGAGCGTTGGCTGCTCACACAGCTCAGTGCCATCGACAAACCCGCTGAGGGCGCATCCATGCCACTGTCCAGGTCACCCACAAAGATGTCAAACAGAGCCGGTCCCAACACTGACCTCTGAGGACACCACTTGTCACTGGGCTCCACTTGGACATCAAGCCATGGGCCACAACTCTTTGAGTGCCACCATCCAGCCAGTTCCTTATCCACTGAGTGGGTCATCCATGGAATCCCCATCTCTCCAGTCTGGGAACAAGGACTTTGTGCCTGACAGTGTCAAACGCTTCGCACAACAGCAGCTGCTTCGTCCACACACCGGGACCTTGCCTGTACTGCCCCACACGAACACTGTGGCACCCTGCATTCACCTTGACTTCCAGTCACCATGTCTGGGATTTCCCACAGGGATGTCTGTGACACCACAGGCTATCCCAGACCGCACTTAAAGCCCCTGGCTGGGAAACTGCATCCAATCCCAAAAGACTTGGCCAAAACTTTGGGCAAACAAAGAGTGATGGTTGTGTCCAGCCCAGAGCTGGCAGAGGCACCTCCCAGTTGTGTCTCTTGTCTTTGGCACGCTTTGCACCCCAGCAGCCAGGTCAGCAGGGTCCTGCTCTGAGCAGAATTGCTGAGAGACACAGGAGAGGTGGGGAAGAGCTGTGGGGGAATAAGACCCCCGTGCCTGTGCATTTTGTCGTGGACTCAGGTGCCCTGTTACACTCTCCACCAGCAGGGAGGTGTGTTCCAAGGATACAGGATGGACCAGGCTGGATGGAGCTCTGAGCAACCTGGTCTGGTGGAATCCTAACCCCAACCCTGTCCCCTCCCTTGGCAGGGGAGTTGGAATCAGATGTGCTTTAAGGTCCCTCCCAACCCAAATCAGTCTGTAATTCTGTGGTTCTATGGTTCTAATCCCCTGCTTCGCCCTGAGAGGAGCTGCCCATTGCGATGCTGGGGCAGCAGAATATCCCTCAAGGTTTGCACTTTGATTTTTTAGTCTGGTTTGTGCCACTAATGCAGTCACGGCAGTGAGAAGCAGTTGTTTGGACAAAGGGCTGCCTGTGCAGGCTGGGATTTACAAGCAAGGCCCTGAAAATTGCAAAGAGCAGCAACACCACATCTGCAGAGTGGCCGCCTTGAGAGGAGAAAACCTGTCATAACCCAACAGCTGCTGAGCAGCAAGGCAAGGCCCAGGCTCTGCCTTCCAGCTCACTTGTCTTGAAGGTGGTGTCCTCTGTGCCAAAACAAGGCAGAGAAGGAACAATCACGTCATGACAGAGCTGAATGCATTTAATGCACTCAAGCAGGAACGGAAGGCAATAATTCACTCTGGAGCAGGATGCCTTGGGATGGTCTGGCACAGCAGATGATTTACATTCAGAGCTGGGCTTGGCAGGTGCTTTTATGGAACAGAAGTTTGGTTTTCAATTGTATTCAACCTGTCCCAAAAGTAGTTTAAACCATTCCACTTCATGGCATGGTCAACTATTAACTAGGTCAGTTGGCAAAGAAGGGCACAAAACTGCTCTCTTCTGTTTCCTGCCAGCTGGGTGGAGCTGGGCGCTGTCAGAGGCAGGACACCGGCATTGACCAGAGGGCAGAGCCTCTTCAACATCCTGCCCAAAATATCTGGGTGGACTGGCAGAGACACGGGGGCCAGGAAGGGTTGGGCTCCCCCATGCCCCAGGGCTCCCCTGTGCCCCAGGACTCCCCTGTGCCCCAGGGCTCCCCTGTGCCCCAGGACTCCCCTGTGCCCCAGGGCTGCCCCGTTCCCCAGGACTCCCCTGTGCCCCAGGACTCCCCTGTGCCCCCGGGCTCCCCCGTGCCCCAGGACTCTCCTGTGCCCCAGGGCTCCCCTGTGCCCCAGAGCTCCTCCATGCCCCCGGACTCCCCTGTGCCCCAGGGCTCCTCCATGCCCCAGGGCTCCCCCGTGCCCCAGGGCTCCCCCGTGCCCCAGGGCTCCTCCATGCCCCAGGGCTCCTCTGTGCCCCAGGGCTCCCCTGTGCCCCAGGGCTCCTCCATGCCCCAGGGCTCCTCTGTGCCCCAGGGCTCCCCTGTGCCCCAGGACTCCCCTGTGCCCCAGGGCTCTCCGCTGCTCTGCAGCCCCCGTGCTGCCTTGCTGGTGTGAGCACTGAGAACTGAGAGGCCACTTGAGGCTACGTTTTCCCAGCACAGTGGCAGAAGGACAGACAGCATGTCCTTGCCGTGGGGCTGTCCTGGAAAGGGTGTCCAGGATGGGTTTTGCCTCGGCCCTGCAGCGTCAGCTCGTGAGAGGCCGTGGCCAAGGCTGGCGCTCCTGAAGCCAGTGCTGGCCACCCAGCAGGTGAGGCAGGGAAGGGCATGGAGGGGGCTGGTGCACCCCCAGCCCTCTGCTCACAGCCTGGGGGCAGCTGGATTGACCACCTCACTCTGGGATCCCTGGATGGACCTGGATCCCTGCTTTGGGCTGTGTTAGACAGGGCTTTGCTGCCAGAGCTGTGAGGAGGGACAAGCCTCTGCTGGTGGCCAGGCTAGCATTAAATGTTTGCCTTCATCATGAGACTGTGAGTAAATGAAAACTCAAAAAAAAAAAAAGATTGCTTCTGTAAATGTTTCTGCCTTCCCTTTATTTTGTGTAGGAGGATGAATTTGCACAGACTGAGAAGGGAAGTATCACCTTAACTCAGGGAAGGAGAACAGGCTCTGGGAGATTCACAGGCAATCCCTGCCTGAATTCCAATGGCTGAGCTTGCATAAGGGGATGGAGTCAGGAAAAGGAAAAAACCCCCAGAATTTGACACAATTCAGAAGCTTAAATAAAATTTAAAATAGCTCTTTTAGTATCATTTAAGTCCTGCATCTAGAGCTTTACAAAAACTGCGAAGCACTGGCTTTCCTGCTGCTGCTGGGGTGGAAAACCACAAGACTGATGTTACATGCAGAGATGAGATATCACTGGACATCTCCTGTTGATATCTGGAAGGGGTGTCAGAGGCCATGGCATGAGTCTGGACATGGATTGCATCTGGGTGCCTTCCCCCACCACCCAGGCACCAGAGCTTTTGGGGTGCACAGACTAAGGCTGGGGTTGTCCCCAGCACATCCCCACCTGATGCTCACACTCCTTCTCTGGGCTGGGGTGGGAGGCACAATGTCCCTGGAGCACAGAGTGGGCTGGTGTCCCATTGTCTGCCGGGCTGTGTCCACCTGATAACCTGGCAATGCCTGTGCTCAGGTGTGCTAAAGGGCCCCTAACACATCATCCTGAAGCTTCCTGTTAGCCCTGTCACCGGCTCGCTCAGGCAATGACCGGTGTCCAAGGCCAGCCTCCGGCACCTGGGACACTCAGTGAGCCAGCACCGTCAGGGGAGGCTGGGACAGAGCTGTGAAAAGCTGTGCAGCTGCAACTCATATTGGGTTCAACCAGCCATTCAGTAAAGACAGAGCCCCTGTCTGGAGCAGTCAAGAACCTGAGCAATGTGGCAGCCTGACGTTCTGCATCCCAGCCAAGGGGCCTTTTGCACCCGAGAGGATGGTGAAGTGTTGGTGTTGCTGGAGTAGCATTTCCTGCTCTGTGCCTGCTGCACCCACACCACAAAGGGAAGGGATTTCAAAAGCACCATGTGGGCAGTTGCAAGTTGCAAAAGTGTTTTTTCTAGCTGAAAACAGATCCCTCCTCACCCCACGCAGCCCACAAGACCTCACCTCTTGCACTGACTTCCTCGCCGTGCACCCACGCGCTTGTGTGATCTGGCGTGTGATGCTGCCTGCCATGTCCTAATGCATTATCAAAGGCATCAGGGAGAAGTTTAATTCTTACTGATGAGGTAAGTGAAATAGGGTTGGGACATTTTTATGTTCTGAATAAGGGAGAGGGGGGTCATCAACCAGTCATGGTTGAGAAATCTGGCAAAAGAAGTGTCAAAGCAGGTGGGGTAAGCTGCACCCAGAGGCAGAAAACCTTCCCAGCCCAAGGATTCAGGTTCTGGCCTCCATCTGTGAATGGAGCTGGTGCTCAAAAGGCAAACCTTGCCTGTTGCAAGCACCCCGTGCTCGGGACCCTCCCTGTCTCTGCTTTGCTGCCAGGGCAGGACAATGGAGGCAGTTCCGGAAGCAAAGAAAGTTCGAATTCCTCCAGCCAATTACCTCATGGCAGTAAATCTTCCACCTCTCTTTCCCAGTCACCGGTGAAGCCTGTCTATTGTCTGGGGAGCCTGTCTGTCTGCCCCAGCACAAAAGGGAGAACAATCAGTGGGTTTGTGTAACATCCAACGTATTAAAATGCAGAAGAATAAAGCAGGGAAAGGGCCAAGGAGAGCTGGGTGGGGAAGAGATCTCCAAGAGGCTGCTGTGATGCAGGGGTGTCTGGTTTGCAGAGGCTTCCAGCCTGCTGGTGCAGGTGTCGTTCAGGCTGGATGCTGGTCAGGGATGTGCTGGGGAGGACTGGGGATCCCTCAGGGTTTCAGAGAAGGCCTAGAAGGGAACTGCTGCCCACAGCATTGTCCGAAACCTGTCCATGCACCCTAAAGCTGTCTTCCCTGAGGCCAAGCTGCCCCATCTTCCGGCAGCTAAGTGGCAAACAGCCCCTGAGGGCTGGTAGATCATCATCACTAGGGCTTCTAGTTCCCTCTGTGTTGCCCCACTGCACTGCCAGGCACTGATCTGCATCAGAAGAAAATGGAGAGAAGAAAATATCTTGTGCTAACAAGATCCAGACTCTCACAGAGCAACATCTCTCTGTTACTGCCATCAGACCTGATGGTCCTGCTCATTCCCTGGCTGATTAGGGGTCAGTGGGTGTCAGTGGAGGTGCTCTCTCCAGCCTTGCAGCTTGCTGGAGCCAGATATCAGCACCCTCACCTTTCCTTTAGGAAGCATGGTTCTTCCCAGGAAAGACCAAGGTTCTGGGGGAATCAAATACATGTCCAGCCCATGTTTGATTGGGTGGACACCGTGTGCCTGCTGTGTCCTGCACTGTGTCTGTGGAGAGACAAGGAGCAGCAATGTCTGTGTTCTGAGGCATTTTCCGCAGTCTGGAAGAATCAGGAGCTGCACCTGTGAACTGATGGAGCTGGACTGCTCCACAGTTTGGGTCCTTCCATCTGCAGCCCTCTCTCACAAGCCAAGCTATGGACAGACTCCATGTCCCAGTCGTGCTAGACAAGGTTACTGGGAGTAGGAGATAGAAACCCTCATGAAAGAGAAGAATTTCCTTTACAGTAAACTTCTGATGAGACAACAGAATGAGTCCAGAGTTGTGCAGACCATGAGAGACTGAGGATAACCAAGTGAGGAGCAGACATCAGGCTTGTTGGAACCTTGGACATGTGGGTGATGTCTGACCACCAGCTCTTCCTGCCCCTGCTACACCACCAGACTTGTTCTGCTGACCACCGATCTGGACCAGGTGTTTGAGGCCTGAGTGCAGGAGAGGAGCAGCCTCTGTGGGGCTCTGGGCAGGTATGAAGGGCACGTCCCAGGTGGTGTGCCCTGGAGAGCCTGGCTGTGTGCAGGAGCTGCAGGCAGCACACAGGACTGTGGGGCAGTAGCTGGACAGCACAGGACGCTTTCCTGGTTTGTCTCCCAGCACTGCTGCGCTCTGTGCTCTGACAGGCACGGGCTGCAGCGGGCACCTCTTGTCCTCTGTAGCCCCAGGGCAGCATTGTGCCACCTTTTCCTCTGTTCTCTCCAGGACACAGAATAACATACCCAGTGATGCCAGCAGGTGCTTTCTGCACAGCCCAGGCCGGGAGGGGATCACCTGTAGCCCAGAGGGCAGCAGAGAAAGGGGCAGCAGGCAGGAGCTGGATGCTGCAGTGTGGAGGCACAGCAAGTCTGGCTCTGTGCTCACCTCCAGGTCACTCCTCTGCCCTATTTGAGTGGAGCTGACCTTGGGCACAGGGACTGAGGCATTTGTGTGGGGAATCCAGGGAACACTTTGGGGTTTGACTGCCTTCCCACTCAGGATGTGGCCACACACCTTGGGGTATGGGCAGACAGCTTGTGATGGCTGGAACAGCTGCTGGCAGCCTGATCATGTATAAACCATCTTTAGAGCCATGGCTTGACTTGCTTCAGGTCCCTGTGGTTCTTTAGGGTGGAAGGAGGCAGCTCTGGGTGACAATGAGACAAGTAGCATCGCCCTACACTGGTCCAGCCCTCTCCTCCAACTCCAGTTTGCTGTTTTTATCTCATACAGTTCAATTGTCTAAATGTTTCTGGGGGAAACAGTGATTGTGTTATTTCTTCCCCACATTTTGGACTTGGCTGTGGGATCAGAAGACTTTCATTGCCCCAACAGACTTAGGCACAGAGAAAGACAAAGTCTTCTACACTGAGCTAGAGCTGACACAGCTACCATGACCCACCCAACTGCTGAACATTGTGGGGGGATCTGAAACCACCATCACAGCCCCAAAGTGCTGTTTGAAGCCATTCTGTTCTGGTGAGTGACAGATGATGGCTGCATGGGTGTCCACTTGTGAGTCAGCTGTGCCCACACATCATCTTGAGCTGTTTCTCACAGCCACAAACCAAAGGTCAGTGTCCTTGGAGTGGTCCCCACACTGCTCCTGGCAGTTGGCAGGGCTGGATCAAGCTGCCTTTCATGGATGTTTTTGTGAAGTGGGGCTGGGAGTGTGCCACAGCCCCTCCATCCGTCAGTGCCCCAGCAGAATCCCAGAATCTCAGAATCCCAGACTGGTTTGGGTTGGAAGGGACCTTAAACCTCATCTAGTTCCACCTGCCTGCCATGGGCAGGGACACCTTCCACTAGCCCAGGTTGCTCAGAGCTCCATCCAGCCTGGCCTGGAACTCTTCCAGGGATCCAGGGGCAGCCACAGCTTCTCTGGGCACCCTGTGCCAGGGCCTCCCCACCCTCACAGGGAACAATTTTTTCCTAATATTCAATCTGAACCCACTTTCTGTCAGTGTGAATCCATTGCTTCTTGTCCTGTCACTCCAGGCCCTTATAAACAGTCTCTCTCCATCTTCCTTGTCAGCTCCGTTCAGGCACTGGAAGGCTGCAGTTGGGTCACCCAGGCTGAGCAATGCCAGTTCTCTCAGCCTTTCCTTGCAGCAGTGGTGCTCCATCTCCCTAACCAACCTGGTGACCTCCTCGGGACTTGCTCCTACCTGTCCCTGACCTTTCTGTGCTGTGCAGAAGAGGTGGGAGCCCCATCTGGCTCTGCTCACGGCACCAGGGGTATCTCTACAACTTCTCAGTGCTTGCAATGAGAAACCTGAGCTGGAGGTGGGGTTCTGGCAGCAGAATCAGGAATCCAAGCATCGTGACCCCTGAGCAGTGACTGAGCTTCTGCTGTCACGCCCAGAGGTTGCCAGAGACATGGACTGTCACTGTCAGCAGAACCCAGGAGAGCTGCAGCCTGCTCTGGTCACTGCTTGTGGTCCAGCCCCTGGCACTGGACACTGAGCTGTGCCACCACGGGACAGGTCTGACGGGTGCCCTGGAGCCGAGGTGGGCATCAGGGAAAAGGCCCAAAGTACTGCAGGGGCTGGTGGGAGGTGCAGGCCCCAGCCGTGGATGAATTCTGCTGCAGAGCACTTTCACAAGGTTAACCCCTCATTGATACCTCAGACAGGAGCAGTAAAGAGTGGGAGAAGGAATAAAGAACATCATGAACACTGCTGCTCTGCCCTGGCTGCTATGGATGTCTCCTAACTCCAGCTGGAGCACGGGGGGTGGTGCCTGGTGCACGGAAGGCAGATGGGAGGGAACACAGGGTGACATGCTGTGATCACAGCTTGGGCTGGGAGTGAGCACAAGGCTTCATCCATGGCCCTGGAACCGGGCCTGCTGCAGGGAGTGACAACCTTTGCTCACAGCTGTGGGGTCCTGGTGCCCCGACACCATTTTTAAGTGGACTTCTGCTTGGAAACGCAGAGGAAACCACAAGACACAAGTTGTTATGAGCACTGAGTCACGCTGAGACTACAGCACTGAGTATTCTGGTGCAGATCTGCCTGTTCACCCTCTGGAAAAGTCTGGAACAGGCCTACTAACTTAACATCCCAATAATACTTGGAGTCCAGGCAGTGCTCCAGTTTTCTGTGCTCCATCAGATAGTGCATCCCTGCCTCCTCGCCATATCCACCTGCATCAGTGCATTCCTGTCACCATAGTGCAAGCAATTCCAGTCTTGCTTTTGACACCAGAGATGTCCATCTCCAGCCTTCAAATGCCCTGTATGTGTGCAGAATGATGCAAATATTAATTCATCTCAAAGAGACATCAGATTTTCAAGGCAGCCATCCCAGTGTACTCCAGTTCCCTTCCAGCAGTGGCTGCAGGGTAGGTTCTGAACACATCCAGTCTGCAAAAGTCAAGCCCCTTTTAATAGCCAGATGTGAGAAGCACCATCCTGATAGTTGCTGCCTGATCCCATGGGGGAACCTCAGACTGAGAGCTGTGGAGGTGCAGCGTTTGCAGAATCCAGTCCTGGAGTCAGGCTGCAAGAGGTGGAGCTCGGCCTGGGAGACACTGCGTGGTGACAGAGGACAGGACATGGCCCAAGGTTTTTGGGCACGGAGGGGCAGGTGTGGGATTTCAGAGCAAGACTGCTGGTGTTTGCTCTGCAGTGAACAGGGGAACAGGCCCCAGCGTGTGTTCTTAGTAAATAAATAGATTACATCAAGCACCCAACTCCTACAATTTACTTTTCATCCCAACAAAACCAGGCCTTCACGACTCTGGTATTGCCAGGTTGCTTGGTGAAAAGGGTTAACAGTGAAGAACACTTGGTTTCTATTACTTGTCTTCTTTGAATTTTGAACCTTTAGAGGCCCAGGAAATATCTTTTTCAGAGAAAAGACACCCATTCCATGAGATTCCAGTAGCTGGTGTTTGCTGCAAGCTCTAAGTGCGGAGGTTTGACATCACCACCAGCCTTGTGTGTGCTGCCTTCTCTGCTCCCTAACCAACACCTGCCCAGTTCCTTGCCAGCCCATCTTCCAAAAAGTGACCTAGGACATGGATATTTGGCTTCCAGGAGACAATCACTGGCTTGATGAGAGTGGGAGGTAGGAAGTGAGCACCCAGGGCTGCTCCTGTGGTACCCCCAGACCAAACAAACAGAGGCCAGTCTGTGATACACAGCACACCTCCCCTGCTCTTTCTCCAGCCTGCCCTCCCCCAGCCCTGCTTTGAGCAGCGTGTCCCAAAGCCAGGGAGCTCCCTGGCACCAGTAGAAATGCAAACAGTCTGTGCTTGGTGCTCAGGATCTGCACTCTGCTTCTCCCTGCTCCATGAAGGGCTCGTAAAGCAGCGCCTCTGCCTTCCCTGCAGCACAGCTGGGAGCCAGGCAGCTCTTGGGGATGCTGCACATGCAGTGCAGTGACCACGTCCTGCACGTGCAGGGTGTGCCCACGCCTCCTGTGACAACATGGGCTCCACAGGTGTGCTGGGCAGACCTGGCACTGGGGAGGGAGGCTTGCAAGTGGGTGACCTCCCTGGTTCCAGCTGTGCTACTCTCTCTTCATGGGACACTCAAATAGTGCCTTCCCTTGTTTGGGCCCTTGAGATCCCTGAAAAACAAGGAAAAACAGCTTTACCTCTTGCCAAGACCTGGAAATTGGATTGCAAACCCCTGCAAGTAGCAAAACAGTGGGAGCATGCCACTGTGTGCTGTCCAATTACCTCCAGCACATTCACATCACCTGGGAAGACTCTTCACTCTGACCACAAGTTCTCTGGCCTCTGGCCAGGGCAGTCAGTGCAGGAGTTTCAGCAGAAACTGCCTTTTCTCTGGAAGCAGCAGCCCCTGGTGCTGCAGGGTTGAGACTGCTGTCCCAGCTCAGGTGGAGGAAGACTGTGAGGATTTACCTGCGGGGTGCAAGCCCCAGCTATGCCAGACCATCCTTCCATTCCATTTGTGTTTTCAAAGGCCTCTGCTCCACTGTTAATGCTGCTGCTGCCCTCCTACCACAGGCTGCAACTCCTCCTGAGAGCAGGGGAGAAGAAAACCCCGAGCCCAGCTCTGTCCCACACAGTGATGCTCCCTGTGGGTGCTCTGGGGAGAGAGAGGCTCCACGGGGCAGAGGCACAGAGCAGCTCCCCTCACATACCCTCAGCTGGCCCTGCACCATCTCCCAGGGCTGCTTCTGCTCTTAGCCCACACTGTCCTCTTCCCAGTTTCTGCTCTGCTGCCAGCCAGTGGGTCTCAGATCTCCTTATCTCCCTCTTCAGAACCGTCCCCGTGTCCCCCATCTGCACAGCTGGCTGTCCATGGTTGGAGAGGAACATTTGCTGGGCAGCTCACAGACTGCATCCCCCCCCCCACAAAACCTTCATTTTCTTTTCTGCCACACTGACTAAACAAAATTTCTGCAGCTTTTTCCACATTTATTGCTGAGCTTCCATCTCTGTCCATGCCCACCCCTGTAGGGCCCTGCAAAGGTGCCACGGCCCAGACCAGAACGCTCCTGGGTGTCCATCACTGGGCACCAGAGGCTGCTGTTATTGATGTTGGGTTGCACAGTCAGCTTTAGGTAGAGACAAAAAAAGCCAAAGGAGAAGCAAAATGGAAATGTCACCCTTGGTTTGCTGCAGAGGAGATCTGTGTAAGGATCTGGACAGGTATCTTAAGACAAGGAAAATTTGTGTCAAGTTACCCAAACTGAGTCTGTCCTAGAATGAGTGATCTGTGAGAATCACAGAATGGTTTGGGTTGGAAGGGACCTTAAATCCCATCCCATTGCACCCCCTGCCATGGGCAGGGACACCTTCCACTAGCCCAGGTGGCTCCCAGCCCCATCCAACCTGTCCTGGGACACTGCCAGGGATGGGGCAGTCACAGCTGCTCTGGGCACCCTGTGCCAGGGCCTCCCCACCCTCACAGGGAAGAATTTCTTCTGTAGACTTAACCTAAATTTCCCCATTTTCAGCTTGAGCCCATTGCTCCTTGTCCTCTCACTATGGTTTCTGATGAAGAGTCCCTGTCCAGGACCTCCACGTGTCCACACCAGTGTTCACCAGAGAATATTTGGGCCATTGGCTGTGCTGGGCAGTCATTGCTGCCCTCTGAGCTGTGCTGGGGTACTCAGCCAGTAGGACAAAGCAATGAACCCATTGCAGACACAGACAAAAGGTTTTTCACTGATGTTTTCTTTGCCAAACATGCCAAACGTAGAATGACAATTCAAGACTTGGCAAATCAGCATCAGGTTTTATCATTTGTGGAGGCAAAGGCTGCAAAACTCTGAAAATATTAAAATGCTCTGTTTTCACAAAGACCCTTGGAGTACATTATTCTTCATGCAAACTGACACAGTTAAACAGATTGAATTGCTTGAAATCAGTTCAGACAAAACACTGTCTTCAGCTGAGAACAAATGCTCCTGCTTTTCAGCTTGTGAGAACAATTGGAATATATTGTTCTAGGACTTTTTCCTGTTTCCTACAGCTTGTCCATCTCTATTTACAGAGACCACCAGCCAGGAATCAGAAAGGACCTGGTGAAAGGCCAACAAATCTGATCAAGGCTGACTGAAATATTCCCAGTATATTTTTCAGAACAACAGCAAAGCTTGAAATACTATATTTGCTTTCTGTTTTCTACACAGAGAACAGCTCTGCAGCAGTAATGTCTTTATCACATCACAGACACTCTGGGGGTCCAATTAGGAAACCTGGTAGCAGGATTATCTGAGCTACAGGTCCAAGCAGGTGCCTCCCATTAGAGAGTTCAGTGTCTTTGTGAAGTCAAACACGGTTTTGTTGGACCCAGCCAGGTGCTTTGACTGGGCATTGGAGGACACCAGTCAATCCTTCATGATTCAACTTTCCCACTGGAAACCTGAGACGTTCTGGCAAACACCACTGTGTTCTGAAGGAAATATTCAATTTGAGGACAAAGGTGCATTTTGCCATTTAAAAAAACCCTAACCCAGAAACTTCCCTCTCCCACTGAGCAGCTCCTGCACAGAACTTGCCTGGAGAAACAGCGCCAGGAGCTGCTCGTTTCGGAGCCAGATTTTTGGTAGGCACCTCAGTACAGTCTGGATTTCATAAAGAAGGAGCACCAGCAGTACCTGTTGACACAATGACTTCATTTTTGATCACCCCAGCACCAAATATACTGAGCACTTAAAACCCAGCTGTTGTGGGCTGACCGTGGACGGATGCCAGGCACCCACCAGAGCTGCTCACTCACTCCCCTTTGCAGCTGGATGGGGAGAGAGAATTTAATGAAGGGTCCATGGGTTGAGATAAGGACTGGGAGAGGTCACTCATCAAAAACTGTCATGGGCAAAATAGGCTCTAATATATGAAATGAGATATGAAATGAATATAAAGATATATAAAGATATAAATGTATGAAATGAGAGCATGATAATGCAAAATCAGAGCATGATAATGAGAAGTAAACTAAGCCCTTAAAAACACTTTCCTCCCACCCCTCTTCCTTCCCAGCTCTACCTCCTACCCCAGTGGCACAAGGAGACAGGAATGGGGGTTTTGGTCAGTTCATCCCCCGTGGCTTCTCCAGCTGCTGAGGGAGAGGAGTCACTCCCCTGGCACACCATGGGATCCCTCCCACGGGAGAGCGCTCCAGGAACTTCTCCATGTGAGTCCATCTCATGAGCAGCAGCTCTTTGTGAGCTGCTGCAGTGTAAGACCATCCCAGGGGCAACAGTCCTCCCCAAACGGCTTCAGCAGGGGTCACTCTTCCATGGGGTCAGTCCTTCAAGGACAGGCTGCTCCAGCCTCGGAGCCGGGCCCCTCTNGGGTGGATCTCTGCATCCCCATGGATCCCCAGGGGCTGCCGGGGCACAGCTGCCTTGCCATGATCCTCCCCACGGGCTGCAGAGGAATCTCGGCTCCGGTGCCTGGAGCACCTCCTGCCCTTCCTTGTCCACTGCCCTTGGTGTCTCCATGTTGTTTCCCTCACATGTTCTCACTTGGCTCTTCTCTGGCTGAAATCAAAACTGGCCAGCCAACCTTTTTGTTTATCTTTTTTCTTAAATATGTAATCACAGAGGAGTTACCACCATTTCTAATTGGCCCAGCCCTGGCCAGCAGCACGTCCATCCTTGGAGCCACCAGGGGTTGGCTCTGGCACACACGGTGGAAGATTCCAGCAGCTTCTCACAGAAGGCACCCCTGTATCTCCCCCTGCTACCAAAACCCAGGCCATGCAAAACCAGTACACCAAGCTAGACAGAGATCCTTCAGAGGAACCTGGATCTGTCTGACCCAGCATGGAACAGGAGGAAAGAAGCAGAAGACACAGTTCCTGTGAAGTTAATGATATTTTGGAAAGGCAGAAGGGTCAGAGAAGTGCAGTACAAGTTGCCATATCCACTCTGTGTCGTTATCATGATGGGGTCAGTAACCCATGCTTTTATCATCTCATTTACACCAATTCTGTATTTCAGTTACATTCACTTTTATAATCATTTCAGTCAGATCACACATGGTGAGAGAACACTGCATCCACAACAGGCTTGAAAACTTCTTCTGAAGTTGAATTTTTCTACAAAAGTGCTTCATAGCGTGGGAACTTGCTCTGAGCAGCAAAGGGAGGAAAAGCCTGGCAAAATGAACATTTTCCTAAGCTCCTGAGTCAAAAGCATGTGAAGCTGGCTGGGGCAGTAAAGCAGGATCTGCTGGAGCCAGCAAGGGAAGCAGGGATTTGAGAACAGTGCAAGGAACTGATTCATGGAGATGACATAGAATCCTATCTTCTCTCTCTCTTTTGCTGTCTCCTTTGTAAGCTCTGGATCCTGGGCCTATGAGATATGTATTTAATTACAGATCAGAAAGAGGGTAGGCACCACCTCTGGTCATTCCTTTTGAATTCAGCAGACCTACTGCATAGTTTTATAGATTATAGCCCACACTTCTGTAGACTAGGTCTGGTGTAGCCTCCTCCCATCCCTAACACCTGCCTTTTTGATCACCCCGAGGACCAAGCTGACACATTTATCAATCTGCCTGCTCTGCCTCCACAAACTGTTTCTCAGCTGCTCATAAAACACCTATGCAGCCCTCTGCTGTGTGCACACAGGTGCCAGTTTGGGTTTCTCAAAACTGATTTTCCCCTCATCTGTTCTCCTGGCAAAGCTCTGGCATCTGGCAGAGGCACAAATTTCTGTGATACTCTCCCACGTCTTGGTTCCTCCTGCCTTCTGCTCTCAAAATGCCCACTGATTGTTTTCTCATTTCCTTTCTCTTGACCAGTTATCAGCCTACACCAACTGAATCCCCTTAAGACAGTTTGATGTGGGCTCGTTTTGGAGACTCAGTAAATTCAACCACTAATTTCTGTCGGACCAGCTGCCTGTTGGCACCTTCAGGGAATGGTTTCCCCTTCTCAGACCCTCCTCTTTTTATCTCCTACCACATTTATCCTTTATAATTTAGTCTACTAACTCTGTTCCTTACTTCTACCTTCCCTCCCTCTGATGGGCTTAAGGGTCTGTGATTCCTTGCATTGCCCCTGAAGGCTTTTTGAAAGCTGGTGTTGCGTTTGTCCCCTTGCATTTTTCAGGCAGCAGAACTGGTTTAAGCAGTGGGCTAAGCACAATGATTAGCAGGTCAACAGTCTCAAATTTGGATGCCTTTAGGAGCGAACACCACCTGATAATTTTTGTTATTCATCCTACCCATTTGTTTTCGGATTTGTCCACATTAAGAATGACTTTGAGGGAAGCACCCACAGCCTGTTCTCAGGGAACAACAAAGAAAATGATTTAATTTTATGGTGATGGCCCTGTGTTTGAGCAGCTCTTCCCATCCCTGCCACCTTTTGGCCTGTTGGATTGCCTGCATCTTCTGTGTTAGAAATATTATTAGTGGCTGCAATTACATAGAAATAGTAATTAGCTGTTGAGAGTTGTCTGGCTCATTTGCCCCATTTCCCAATCATGTGAAGGGGTCCTGGGCACTGACTCCTTTTGCACAATCCAAAAATTCCTAAAGCCGTTTGGAGTAAGGGGATAACATTATCCATGTTTGATTTTTGTCTCCATCAGTGTGCATCAGAAGTGATGTCATCCCAGCCAGGATGTTGGGAGGAAGGGCTCTGGCACTGCCCCAGCCTGTGTGACTCACACAAGCCCTTGTTATGCCAACACAAGACTTGGCTGTGGAGACACAGCACTGCTCCTCCCACCTCTGGGCAGGTGACCACACTGCCCCTGGCAGCCAGATTTGGGCTCCTTTATCCATTTTTAGACCAGCATGAAAGCACCCGGAGAGCAGCTCTGAAAGCCAGAGGGCTTGTACGTCCCTCAGCTTCGCCACCAGTGTCCCCACATTCCCTTTGTGTGCAAGTAGGATGGTTTATTTCCATTGTACATCAAGGTTTGGGAAATCAGCTAAGAGTTGTGAGAAAAGAGAGCATTACTCTTGATCTTGAAAATTAGATTGCAGAGTATGCCTTTACAAAACTGCAACTCAGAGACATCTGAAGTTTGGCAAGAGAATCCTCAGAAGATAAAACAAAAATTATCTTTTGGACCAGAAACAGACTTGAGTGTTTGGTGATGCCCTTTGGCCTATGTAATGCTGCAGTTACCTTGCAAAATTTTTAATTATGTTTTTTAGAGATTTACTAGATTCCTTTGGAATAATATTCTTGGACAACAGCATTATTCTTTTCACAGGACAAGAACCAACCTGAGCAGCTTGTAAAATCAGCCCCAGAGTATTTGAGTTGTCACAAACTCATATGCCAAATTAGAGAGGTAAAATTCTGAAAGGTCTTCCATTGAATTCCTGGGCTGCTTCAGCTCCCCAGAGGCAATGGAAATGAACTCTGAGAAATCACAGACGTGGCCACGCCAAAGACAGTTACTAGGTCTCGGTGCTTTCTTAGCTTCATTAGCTTTTATCACCAATTAATTAAAGACTTCACCAAATAATTTTCCCATTTCTGGACTTATTAAAGAGGGGGACGTTTGAATCTCACTACCTCAGTTCAGAAGCCTACGATGTACGAGTCTAGGTCTGAGCTAGACTCTGGATTCCCTTTCTAGTCACACGAGGAGAAACCAGTCCTTTTACTGTGTGATTCACACTGCCTGTTTTAGATGTGCCTTTTAGGCGGAGATAAATCACACCCTGCTTGCTAAGGAAATATGGGATAATTTTGAACAGGTTTTTATAATTGTCCCATTCATAATACCCACAGACCCTTCCCATCAGGTCATTGTGAAAGCAGCTCTTTCTCACTGTGCTGGAGGAGTGGTGGTAGTCAGGTAAAACTCTTTCAACCACAGCTTCCTCCCTACATGAGCTATTTTTAGTGATGAAAGGAGATGAATTCAAGAGAATTAGCTGCAATTGATGAGCTACTGCAGCAGAGCCACTCCTGCCCAGCTGGGATGGAAACACTGGAGAGGATAAAGCACCACGGTGGCAAAACTCAACCACTATTAACCCACTCTGCCTCCTGATTATCTTTCTTTTCACCATCTTGCCTTCTTGCCTCTTGGAAAGATGCAGAAAGTGGTCTTGGATTAAAACCAGCTCTAGTCTGCAGTCCTGGAGGTCAGATTTAAAACCACCTGGAGTTTGTCAGTGTAAACTGTTTAGCCACCCTAAAGAAGATTTTGCCAACTTATGGCTCATAGTCTTCAACCAAAGCCCGGTACCCATGCAAGAGACCCTTCAATGTCTTCATAAAGGACTCGGATACAGCAACTGAAGGTATAGCAAGTAAGTTCCTTGGTGACACTAAATTGGGAGGACAAAGAGGGCCTGCAGAGAGACCTAGACAAACGAGAGGGCTGAACAATCACATAATCATGGAATGGTTTGGGTTGGAAGGGACCTTAAAGATCATCTCATTCCCCCTGCCTGCCGTGGGCAGGGACACCTTCTACGATCCCAGGGTGCTCCAAGTCCCGTCCAGCCTGGCCTTGGACACTGCCAGGGATCCAGGGGCAGCCACAGCTTCTCTGGGCATCCTGTGCCAGGGCCTCACCACCCTCACAGGGTTTGTTTCTTCCTAATATTTAAACCTACTTTCTGTCAGTTTTTTAGCAGTTTCCCCTCATCCTATACTCCTGTACTCATCCTGTACTCCTCACAAACAGTCTCTCTCCATCTTCCTTGCAGGCTCCCTTAAGGTACTGGAAGGCCCCAGTTATGTCACCCCCAAAAGCCTTCCTTCTCCAGGCTGAACAATGAAGTTTAACTGGGGCGAGTGCTGGGTTCTGCACGTGGGATGGAGCACTTTGGATGTGTGGGCATACTGGGGAGTGAGGGGCTGGAGAGCAGCCCCACGGGAAGGGACCTTGGGGTCCTGGTCCACAGCAAGTTGAATGAGTCAGCAGTGCCCTGGAGCCACAAGGGCCAGCCGGGTCCTGGGGGGCCCCAGGCCCAGCATGGCCAGTGGGGCCAGCGAGGGATTGTCCTGCTCTGCTCTGCTCAGGGCAGCCTCACCTCAGGTGCTGGGGGCAGTTTTGGGTGCCACAATATACAAAAAATCTAAATCTGTTAGAGAGCTTCTAAAGGAGGGATGCTGGGATGGTGAAGGGGCTGTAGGAGTCACATGAAGAGCAGCTGAGGTCACTGGGCTTGTTCAGCTGGAGGAGAGGAGACTGAGGGGAGAGCTCATCTCAGTCTGCATCTTCCTCCCGAGGGGCAGCAGAGGGGCTGCTCTGATCTCTGCTCCCTGAGACAGGGACAGGAGCCAGGGAAGGGCTGGAGCTGTGCCAGGGCAGGCTCAGGCTGGAGATCAGGGAAAGGTTCTTCCCCCACAGGGTGCTGGGCACTGCCCAGGCTCCCCAGGGAATGGGCACGGCCCCAAGGCTGCCAGAGCTTCAGGAGCGTTTGGACAAGGCTCTCAGGGATGCCCAGGGTGGGATTGTTGGGGTGTCTGTGCAGGGCCAGGGACTGGACTCGATGAACCCCGTGGGTCTTTCCCAGCTCAGGAGATTCCATGATTCTGCAGTGTGCACACATCAGCCTGCTTATCCTGCCTGGGAGACAGCTGTAGGCCCATAATGGGATGATGCTTGGTTCAAGGTATGAGCAAGCCACATTTCTAACACAGGAGGCTGTTCAGGGATTAGAAGCTTCTCACCATATTCTTTTTGGCCAGCCTAATGTGCCTGGGGACAGCCAGGAGCTGGAGATGCCTCTGCATCTGTAGTCGCACCAGCTCTCTTTAGCTTCCGTTTTGATGTAAGCTTACATTTCCTACCTCCAGGGAATCAGAATGGGGGTTTTTTGGCCTTATTAATCAGCTTAATTAAGTCAATACACCTTCTACTGCGTGCCTACCCTCCTACTATTAAGGAGCAGCTCAGCTTTTCTTAACTTGTAAACTTGCTGCCTACTGGGATTTCTCACTGAAGGCCTCAGATTTAATCCATGTTTTGGAAAGAACTTCTTATCGTATCAGGAACAAAAGAGTTATTCACTGCTGTGTATTCACTTTAAGGTAATGGGTAAATACAGAAACTGAACTAAACTCTGGGATGATGGTTTGGCTTGTACTGTTTGACTGGCCGGGTGTATTTTACCCTGCTTCCCATAGCATTCCTCCTTTCATTTGTCTGTACAATTGTCTGGACTGACAGGCTGAGGTCTATCAATTATTTCACTTTCTGTTACACTGAATTACACAAGACCAAATTTCTCACCTAGGCCAGACTGTGCCTTCCGTACCCTTCTGTCTTCAGAAGGGTTTACAGTCCCTTCTGAAAATATCAAAGGAAGTCTTTAAAGCCCAGCCAGATTTTCATTGTTGGGAGTCTCCAACTTCATCAAAAGAAGAGACAGTCTAGACAAAACACCTACAAACTTCGCTCTCATCTAAAAATGTAACTGTTGTTTTTGTGGGGAACCTTTCACAATTTCTGCCCAGATCCACCCAATAAATTACATCTTTGCTGCTTTGAGTTCTTCCTCTGTTTCATGAATCCCCATGAAGACACGTTTGAAAAAGCACTGCCCTCCCTCTCATCTACGTTGCTGACCCTCCAGAGTGTCAAATCCCAGAAATGCTGGATCATGAGGGAACTCACAGGGCAGCATTTCTTTGCTTTGAGAGTTATGCACATTGGAGAACTCCTGGAAAGCCACTGAAAATCTCATGAAAATTTGCCATCCATCAGACACTGGGAAATCCAGGACACACTGCAGTAGATGGAGTCTCTGCAGAGGCTCCGTGTCCAGGGAAACCCCTTGCCAATAATGCCATACCTCCCTGACAAATAATGGGCCATCCCCAAAGCTTCCTGCACTCAGCTGCCAACGGCTCCTCCAGACTCTGCCTGTGCATCTCTTAATGATTCCTGCTTTGAGCTCTAATCCAGCCTTTTCCTACCCCATAGACCTTATTTCTGTCTGGAAAAACATCTCTGTTTCTGTTTTGTTCTGGTTTCAGTGGTTGCTCCAGCACAGTCTGGGAGTATCAGATGGGTTCTTGTAGGCTTTTTTCCCTTTCCATGTTCTTGTAGGATTTTTTCCCCTTTCGTGTTCTTGTCAGGAAAACAGACCAGAAACATCTAAAATGCTCGGAAAGGAGGAATATGAAGAGCCAGCTGCCTACACAAGCAGTCTCCAGCAAAGCCAGTCCTTGGCCAGGCACAGGCTGCCTTGTGAGAGCCACGAGCTCCTGCACACTGACAGACTGAGTGAAACCAGGGGGTGGCCACCTTCTGCCCGTGCATTCCCCAGGCAGCCAGGCTCTGTGGGCAGAATGAGAGCAACACAAACAAACCTGTCCCACAGATAAAAACCCACCCGAGGAACAGCCCTGACACAATCACCGTCCACTCAGGAAATCATGGCAGTGACTCACTCTGCTGTCTCCAGGACAATTCTGGATGAGCTGGGCAGTGAGGTGGGAACACAGAGCTGAAGTAGATCCACCCAATCAATCTTAGGCTGCCAAAGGACCGTGGTCCCTGTGGCCAACAGGTCTCCAGTGTCCGTGCTGGAGTGCTCACACCTCCCTCACCAGAGGACAAGCCAGACCCTGATGGGATGAGTGCAGATGGCATGAGAACAGAACAGCCTTTGACACAGCTAATAAGTCACCCTGCTCTGTCCTAGGCACAGGGCCCTCCACACAGGGGAAAGAATTCCTGGAACACAGCTCCATGCTGTGATCACAGGATGCTGTTCCGCCTTCCCTCTGGAAAACCCAGCTGCAGCCCCACGGGACTGAGCATCCACCAGCCCACCCAGGGCTACCATCCCTGTCTGCCAGCACTGACACTGGGACAGTGCTTACCTCCATCCCACCCATCCCAACCCTGCTCTCACACAGGTGCAAGAGACAATTCTTTTAAAATGAGGAAATTCAGGGGCAGCATTAAGTAATGAGAATTCTGGGGGGAAACAGAAGCTTTTGACAGCAGGACTTGGTTTGAGTGCTCACACCTGGAGGAAGGTTGGAAGCTCGTGTTTTGACATCCCTGCTGGTTGCTGTGGTGTGAACACTGAAGGGACCCTCAAGCAGAGTGTTTCTAATTCCTTTTTTTTGACAGATGTGATTCAGTGCAAATCCGCTTGGCTTCGTTACCTGGAAGCTGGTGGATGTGGAGGATTAAGAAGCAGGTAATTGCCAAAGACTTAGAGAGCAGTACCTGGAACTATTAAATCACTGAAGACAAGGAAGATGAGATGGGTTCACCTGTTAGATCAGTCCCCACATTCTTGCAGGAGCAGCAGAGGCAGAGGAATGTAGAGCCTGCACACATCACTAATAATGAACTGTTCCATTGTGGCTTGTAATGGGAAGGTTCACTAATTAGAAGGAGTTTTTAAGCTGCGGGGGGTTACCTTGGCAATGGCCAAGATCTATGGGCAGGCCCAGTGTTCCCTGGTGCTCTCCTGGATCGGGAAATCATGAGCAGAACTTGTGCAAACTCCCCACCTCTGGCTGCCAGTGCCGGGGTGCTCAGCACTGGCTTTACCCAGCTCTCTCTGGTGCCGGTGGCATGAGCAGCGGATGGGACAAACTGTGTGGGACAGCAAGGGGGGCAGAGAAGGGTGGGAGGCAGGACTCTGGGCTGAGGCAGTCTGTGCCTAGTCCCTACTCTGACCCCGAGAGGGGAACGGGACCCCCTTGCCGGGGCTGTGGCCCCATGTGCCTAATGCCAAACGCGGCTGCTCGGGGTCTCCAGAGCCCTGGGCACGTTCACAGTCCCTGAGGGACACTGCCACCACACACAGCCAGCAGAGACGACCTGCAGGGGCTCTGAGGTGGAAAGAGCTGCCAAGGACCCTCCCCACCACAGGATCAGGCTGCTCCTGCTGTTCATTCCTCCCACAGCTCCCGGTAGGGAACTGACCCAGACGTTTCTCAAGAATGAGAGAGGACATCCCACCAGTCCCTTCTGCTCCCAGCTCCATGGCAGCTGCAGAATGTGGGAACCTTTGCCTGCTGGCAGTGGATGCTGCTCTGGTGGAAAGCCCTGAGTGCCAGCTCTGCTCCCTCCCTTCGATACAGATGGGTGGCATGAGGAGCCCAGAACCCGTGGCCTGTTCTCCTGGGAGGAAGGCAATGAAGAGTGTGGGCCACATCTGGAAATCAGATGCCCTGTGGGTGATTCATTGGCATTCCCTCTGCTCAGACACCAAAAGATCATCTGTCCTGTCCAGACAAGTTTCACCAGCGTGAGCAACAGCAAAAGCCAGCAATACTCCAAAATGACAATATCTGAGAGCCTGGAGCTGACAGGATCCACCTGTGGGAAACAGCCCACGGGTGCTCCCAGGGAACATCTGGTGGGCACCGTGTAAGGAATGTGAGCAGTGGAACACCTTTCCTGGCACAGAGAAAGCCATCAAAGACCATGGCAGGCTCCAGGCTGATGAAGGTTACACATTCTCCAGCCTCACCACTCCAAAATCCACAGGGCAATCTGTTCACACCTGCTGAGTGCCAGGTGGGGAAGTCCCAGTAGCACTTGGCCAAGGGAAGGTTAAATGCCAGGCACACAGCCCCTCCACCACTGCAGACACCACCCAGCTGGCTGAGATGAGGGAGGAGGGCACTGCAGCTCCCTGCACCTTCTGTCCCCGTGAGCTCCTGCTGCACCGGCCACAGGGTAAAGATTTCTGTGGCCATTGCTCAGCCTCCACAGAGGCTCCTTCCCCAACAGCTTGGGATCTGCATTTGAGGAGGATGCTGGTGGCTTCCCTGCTCCCTGTTCCCCGAGCAGGCAGGGTATGCTTCTGGCATCTCCAACAGCTCTGGGGAAGGGCTTCTGGCAGGCAGCTTGTGGCTCTCAAGGTGACCTGTCCGGTATGACTGTCATGGGCTGAACCTCCACCACCCACAGCTGCTCTGAACATGTGCAGTCTATGTCTGCTTGAGATTTGGGCACCTCCAGTGCCTCACAGGGATCTCAGTGCTGTGCCAGGACAAAACCAGGTCTCCTCTAAGCTCCGCTTGATCACAAAATCATGGAATCCTTGAGGCTGGGAAAGGCCTCCAAGATTAAACCCAACCATTCCCCCAGCACTGCCAAGGCCACCTCTAATCCATGTCCCCAGGTGCCACATCCACACATATTTTGAATGATTCTGGGGATGGTGACTCCAGCACTGCCCTGGACATCTTGTGCTAGGGCTTGACAACCCTTTCAGGGAGGAGTTTTCCCCTAATACTCAGCCTAAACCACCCCTGACACAGCTTGAGGCTGTTTCCTCTTGTCCTGTCCCTGTTCCCTGGGAGCAGAGCCCAACTTCCCCTGGCTGCCCCCTCCTGTCAGGGAGCTGTGGAGAGCCAGAAGATCCCCCCTGAGCTTCCTTTCCTCCAGATCCCCCAGAGTGCCCCCAGATCCCTCAGCCACTCCTCATCAGTCTGATGCTGCAGACCCTTCACCTTGATGGTGCATTGTTGGGTGTACAGCAACACCTCTGCTCGTGCTCTCCCTTCTGAAGACCTCAATCCCACAAGAAAGCACCTGGGGCTCTGTTTCAGAGAACACTGAGGACAGTGGTCCCAGCCCTGGAGGTCTGTCACATATCCAAGACCTAGCCAAGACGGAACCTTAAAATAAGAAGCATTGTGAGACAAAAAATGGGTAACAACAGGGTAACAAAGCTCCCCCAGTACAGCTCTGGACTCCCTCATGTGCTAAGAGCTGCAGCCATGCAGGTGGGATAGGTCATTCCCAGCCGAAATACCTCAATGTCTCAGGGCAACAAGAAGCCCTTCTATGTCTAATCATGAACCTGGTGGGTCTGGTGAAAGTTCAATCTCTACCAGGAATAGCAAGGACAGGCCAAGGAACCTTGGAAAACTTCTGATGTCACCCAGTCAGACCTCAGGCACAAAACTGCCCAGATCCAAAGCTCCCTCACATCTGCCAAGCAGAAGAAAATCGTAACTAAACATTAGTTTTTATTTGGACCTTTAGAAAAATCGTGGTGGGGCTGGGCCCTGCCCCAGAAGGTTTGTGCTGTTGTGTGACCGGGTGTGTGGGACTCTGGGGACGACTGTGGGCCTGGAGCTACAGGACAGAGATATTACCTTTCTACCCCCAAACTGCTGGGAGGAACGTGGTCAGGGAGGAGGTCACATAACTGAGGAAAATCATTACAGAAAGAACCAGATATAAAGTGAATAAATCAGACTGATTTATCAGAATTGGATTGATTTATCAAGATTGAGCAGAATCCTGCCCACAACAGCAACAAGCATCTACACCATGCTCTGGAAGACCAAGGCCAACAATAAGATCAGCTGAAGGATGATTCTGCTCTGCTGCGGCCATGAATAAACACGGTGACAACAGGATCTGGGAAGAGAGGCTTGATCTCCACACCAGCCTGCAAAAACCTGCCAGGGAGAAGTACAAGCAGCTGGAGCTGGGCAAATTGATGGAGGCGTGAACTGGTTCTGGCTGGGATGGAGAAAATTTTCCTCATAGCAGCCCATGGGGAAATTTGTCACATGGATCTGTGACTATGCTGATGACACACCAGCATCCTGGCTACTGCTGAGAGTGCTTGCACAGCAGCTTTCCCCCTCTCTGTCCCCACCAGGAGCAATCTGGGGGCATGTGAGAAGTGGGGTTGGAACACAACTTGGGCAGCTGTGACCTGAGCTGATCAAAAGGATGCCCCACAACCTGTGACATCAGGCTCAGCACTGAAAGCTGTGGCGAAAAGGGCAGCAAGGGGGCACATTTGTGGTTATGATATTTGTCTTCCCAAGGAACCATTAGGTGTGACAAAGCCTTGCTTCCCTGGAAACACCTGACTGGCATGGGATGCAGTGCATAATTACCTGGTTTTGCTCTTCTTGCACACCCAGCTTTGTTCTACCTCCTAAACTGTCTTGGTCTTGACCCATGCGAGCTGTCAGTGCTGCCCTTCTGATCCTCTCCCTGCTCCCACTGGGGAGGGGGATCAGGCAGAACTGGGTGGGATCTGAGCTGCTGGTCGGGAGCAACATGTACAAGCTGCCTTGCAGGGAAGCTCTCTGGGCCAGTGCTCAGTCAGCCTTGGATTGGCCGCAGCTCATCGAGCGTCTCACGCTTTTCTCTGGATGGCAGCACAGTGAGAACCCTGCTGTCCTGTGTTCTGATCCCCTCTGCTGAGAAGTCCCAGCCCACACCATCTCTTCCTTTTCTTGGACTGTAGCACAGTGACCCTTGAGGAGCCACTCAGCCACCCCAGCCTGCCTTCCTTCTGGGGCAACCTCAGCAGCGTGCAGTTAAGTGCCTCATCTTGGGCTGCCTGCAAAGAAAAGCCCAGGACACAGAGGGAGAGACTCTGCCCCCCACCTGCTGCATCAGGCAAGATTTCCTGCTCCTACAGTCTCACAGATACTCATGGGCTTTATTGCTTGATTTTCCCACCTAATCTGTTGCCCTCTGCTGCCCTGACTTTATCAGCCAGCACCGTTCTGAGCTGTGGCTGGCCCTTCCTCTGTGAGCTGAGCCTTACTGTGGAGTGAAGCACAATCAGCCAGCTCCATAAATGTTATTGCCATCCACACACAGCTCGGAGCCTGGGCCAGAGCTGCATTCTGCTTCTCCTTGGAGGTAACAGAAACTGTCCTGGGAGAAGGGACTATGTTGGGTGACAGAGATGGATAAACTGCTGGGATCCCAGGGAATAGCCGCCTGCAGATATTTGACTCCTCTTGCAGGAAACCATAATGAACAAGGAGCAAAACACAATTGTTGACACTGTAAAATAGAGAATAGCATTTTTATCAGAACTGAAAATTGCTGGTGGTTTTCAGTCATTTTTGGCTGATAATTATCTGTGTTCAGACCAAAGACTTCCCAAAAAGAAACACCATGGCTGAAAGCTCTTGAAAAATGCCTTTTGGACTTCTGGCCTTCTCAGAAGGACATTTCAAAAACAGCAGCTGTGAAATTCAGCTGGAAGAAAGTGAGGATCCAACCCAAAGGATGCATCCTGGTTGTGGGGACACATGGCAGACAGGATCCTGCCATTCCTTCCTTCTGACGCAGCCCATGTGGGCAGACTTCCCTTGCGGTACCAGTGCTGACAATCCAGTCATTTCTGAGCCCTTCCCCAGGGAGCTGCTGATCCTGCCAGCACCTAAACCAGAGCAGCCTGGGTCTCTGTGGCCAGCAAGCATCCAAGCCCTGCCTCCCAAAACAGGGCATGATTTATAGACGAGGAGTCTCCGAGCATTTGCAGCAGCAGAGGAGGAGAGCAGCTCCATGCTGTTTGATGCTTGGCTTCTCGGCTGGGACTCAGAGTCCAAGGTAGGAGACAATCCCAGCTGCATTCCTCACCGTGCTCACTGCCTTCTAAGGACAACGAGATGCCTGCAGGGATTTGGGCTGAGGTGCTCTCCAGCCAAGCCCAGCGATGGCCTGGCAGCGCTTGGGAGCTCCTAGGGAGGGATAGGCTGTGTTCCAGAGACGCTGAGAGTTGGCTCCTCTCGGGGATGTCTGCTACCCCGAGCAACGAGCAGATTTCCATTAGCAGTGGCAGACTGTGGTGTCACCAGGAAGCCACAAGGCATCAGAGCTCTGGCTTTGTCTTATCCTCTGGTGGGTGGTCCCCACGCACCGAGAGCCGCCTTTCTTCTGCTGTCAAGTGGCTGACGAGCATCTTCCCGTCTCCAGCACACGCTGCTGCCGGAGCTCCTGGGCCGCACGGTTCACCCTGCGGGCGGTGAGGCACCAGCGCTCCCGACTGTGCCGGGGAAAAGCTCCACTTATCAGTGCCATTGGGAAAGAGCTGGGCAGTGCTGGGGAGCTGAACCCTCCTGCGAGGAGCCACATCGCTCTTGTGGGAGTTTAGCAATGGCAAAGCTGCTCTGGATGGACCTGACTCATCCCCGCTCCTCCCCAACGTGAGTCAGTCACCGCTCTTCGGTTCAGGTAGAAAGTGAAACCTGATGCTCTGCAGAGCCTGTGACACAGGAGACAATCCCCACTCCTGGGGAGTCCCACTCCAGTGCCTGGCTTCACTTACAGCCCCCCTTGTTAATGGGATGTGGGTGCAGAACAGGGCAGGACAACGACGAGAGGCTGCTGGCAAAGGCTGTGCAGACCCACAGCGCACACAAGGATCAAAGCGGATCCCGGATTTCTCCCTGTGCTGCCTCCAGGCTGCTCTGGGAGAGAGGTGGTTGGTGGCTGGAAGGAGGGACACGGAGCGCAGGATGCTGGATCTGCTGGAGGGCAGCAGGACCAACGCACAGGAGCTCCCTCTGTGCCCAGTGACGCTGGGAGCTTGCTCCAGGCTCCAGGCTCCAGGCTCCAGGCTCCAGGCTCCATTCCAGCCTCTAGGACACCAGATCCCAAACTCCTCATACCAAATGGCTCAAACACCAGGGACTTGCTTTGTGATGGCTACGGAGCAATCAGGGTGTCTCGCAAAGAACGGTGAAAATGTTTGATCTCACTTTTTCTGCTAAAACTGCTCTGGAATTGCTCCTACTGGAGACACCCTTCCGAAGGTCAGAGAAACTTGGATTTGGGAATCATGCCTGCACACAGGAGTTCTTCCATCAAACCCCAGAGCTGTCAGTGCAGCAGAGCCAGTCGGCTCCGCTTTTCCTGTGTAGACAAAACCTAATTCCAAGCTGAAATTTCCTTAAGACACATCTTGTATTTCACGATCTTTTGGTGCTACTTTCATCTCCAATCCACATATTGCAGGCCTATAATAATAATAAAAGCAATAATAATAGTAATAATAATAGTAATAATAGTAGCAATAATGATAATACCTTTTGTATGTACATAGCACCTTTCATCCAAGGATCTAAGTCACAATTACAGCCCCATACATTCCTGTACATTACAGCCCTATAATTCTAAGACTGTTCAAGTATCCAGACTTCAAAGGGAATGTGGATTTCCCCTCCAGCCCAGTCATGGTGCCCAACATGCTGGAGATGTTTCAAAGGTGTTTCAAAGGTGCCTTGGCAGTAGCCAGAGGTAGTCAGAAGAGCCAGAGGAGCTCTCTGAAGCTAAAAAGAGCCTTCATGGATTCTTTCCTTCCCTCTCCCAGCTCCTCTTTAGCCTGCCTGGGAACTCAGCACAGCCCTGGGATGAGGATGATGCTCCCATGAGACCTTTGTGTCTGTGCAGTGGGAGGTGAAAAGCCAGAAACAGTGTTGAAAGGAAAAGCAAGTGACAGCACAAGCTCAGCTGGGTGACTGTGACTTCCAGGTCAGGTAGAACCCACAGTGCTTTGGTCAAAAGTAAATTCACAGAAAAATTATGTTTCCCTAAAAATCCAGTGGGGCTGGGGGGAGATGGTGGAAGTTTTCATAGTAAGATTTTTTTATTTTAAGGGTTTAGAGACTTTCAGGTGACTCAGAAAAAGAAAGTACTCTGTTTTGGGTCAAAGCAAAATGTTTTGGGGATAGTCAGAGAAAACATGTTGTGTTTTGGTTTGGTTTAGTTTTAATTGCCTGGGAAACCTGAAAAGAACACCCCTAGCTGTTTAACCCAAGCCAACCTTTTCCCTCCTCTTCAGGTGCAGCAAAGAGTTGAACCAGCTGTTATTTACCCCCATCCATTCAGGAAGAAGTGTGCTGAAGGGAAGGGAGCTTCCTACAGAAAACAGAATTGGGGTTTACAGCATCTCTGGCCAAGCTGACATTTCCCAGCTGGGTTCATTTCCTCCGTGGAGTTCTCCAGCACTGCCCAGGAGCTCTAAGCAGCTGCTGCCTGTGAGGAGTGTTCCAGTAGCTGCTCTGACTTGTGGCTGCTCCGTGAGCGAGAAGGGATGAGGTCAGCGGACATGAAAGGCAGGCACGAAATCTGAGAGTTCAGTGGTGCTTTTCTTCATGTGGTGGCTGAACAAATGGAAGCCTCAAGAACTATTTAATAAACTTTTAAAAGATATTTTAGCTCGAGAGGTCCAGACATGTGGCTGGAAAGTGCAGAGAGTCTCCAGCTCTTCTGCAGCACCGGTTTGATCAATCGATCTCAAAGCATATTGGGAAGGGTTCATTAATAGTGCTTTAAAGATAGGGAGACTGAGACACAGGAGAAGAAGAAAGCTTTGGGGTCAGCCCTAAGGCTGGGACAGAGCTAGAAACCTGGTTCCTCGTGCTGCACTGTCCTTTGTGTCTCCCACCTATACAAGGGAGCCAAAGCTTGTGGGACACCTGCGTGTTTCCAAAAGTCGGAGTCCTTGTGTCCCTTCCCCGAGGAGAAACCCTTTCCTCAGAGCATCTGTGAGAGGGTCAGGGTAAAGTCACCCCCTGGAAGAGGAGTGGGTCCACCCCATGGTCTCGCCAGGTGAGCCAGAGCTCTCAGTGGAGGAGCAGGGCGGTTTTCACAGCGTGTGCGAGCTCACCTCAGACACACCACACTAACCAGCATGGGCTGCAACACGTTTCCTCTCCCCCTTCTTCAATAAATCACGGCTTCCAGCATTCATGCTTTTGTCACTAATAAATCTTCTGCTGTCTTACACCACATGAAAGCACAACAATACCTAAACTGGCAGGCGCTTCCCTGCACAGGACGCAGCTGCAAACACAACCTGCAGCACAGGAACCTGCTGCTTGGCCCTGAGCAGAAGAGCAGTTACAGCCAGCATGCATGGGATGGCTGCTCCGTGCTCTAGAAAGCCCCACACGGTGTTTCTAGGGCACACATGAAACCACTCTGTGCCACAGCACCTCATTAATCTGTGGAACACATTGCCACAGGAAATGAGTGCAGCAGTACAGATCTCACCAGCACCTGTAATCAAGGTCCTGTCCTGGCTGTGGTGCCTTTGGTTCTGCTGATACCACACAGCTGACCCTAAAGGTACATCTCTGTCCTTTGGTACATGAGCAGACCTTCCAGTCTGGGGACAGGGCCTTGGGACAACGTCTGGGACAGCAGACTGGGATGGTATCTGAGCACTCCCATGGCCCTGTGTCCGGGGAGAACAAAGCCAGAGAGTGCAGCCCCATGGATCTGCGTCTCGTTCTTCCCTTGGGAGCAGTGAGCTGAGCAGCACAGAAGTCCAGGGTTGTGTCCTTGGCCAGGATGTCTCAGGGCTGCTGGGGGAGTCACTGAATGCAACGAGCCCAGAGGAGGCCTCTAAGCTGGTCACAGGGCTGGAGCTCCTCTGCTCTGGAGCCAGGCTGGGAGGGCTGGGGGTGTTCACCTGGAGAAAGCTCCAGGGAGAGCTCAGAGCCCCTTCCAGTGCCTAAAGGGGCTCCAGGAGAGCTGGAGAGGGACTTGGGACAAGGGATGGAGGGACAGGACACAGGGAATGGCTTCCCACTGCCAGAGGGCAGGGATGGATGGGATATTGGGAAGGAATTGTTCCCTGGGAGGGTGGGGAGGCCCTGGCACAGAGTGCCCAGAGCAGCTGTGGCTGCCCCTGGATCCCTGGAAGTGTCCAAGGCCAGGTTGGACAGGGCTTGGAGCAATCTGGGATAGTGGAAGGTGTCCCTGCCATGGCAGGGGGTGGAGCTGGATGAGCTTTGAGGTCCCTTCCAACCCAAACCAGTCTGGGACTCTGTGATTCTATAAATGAAACGCTCACGTGGCCGTTTCCTTTCCCAGCCCCCAGGTGCTGAGGGGCTGCTGGGGACCTGCTGGTGGCAGGGATGCAGAACCAGGGATAAAGCAGAACTGCAGAGATTGTTTCCTGCAACCAGAAGTTTTTCTTGTGTTCTCTGGGAAAGAGGGATGATTAATTTCTATCTAAAGGTACAAATGTCTTTCCTGCAGCTTTCATGCAAAGATGAACATTTGCTTTACTGAGGTTAAGAAATGCCCACAATTGTGAATTCTCTTGAAGTTTCAAGATGTGGTTATACCCAGAGCCATCCCCACATCAGATGACATCCTTGGGAAGGTGCTTTGTGCCTTCTGATCCTGCAGATCCCTGAGATCCCTGATGTTGGCCACACGTCACACTGCCAGCAGCACCCATTGCTCCATGCCCGTGGCATCGCCAGCGCCGGGAGGTGGCACTGGCCAGGGGGAATGTCCCAGGGGCTGGAGGTCCTCAGGGCTCGGGGTCACAGTACAAAGCCTTTCACCCTGGGTGTGGGGCACGCTCCCAGCAGCCGCCCTGCCTGCACACCCCTGGTCTGCCCCGCCATTCTTGGCAGAGGAGGCCTCATTTCTGCTCCCCTTCTGCCCCTGCGGTTCCCACCGTGGCACATCTGATGGGATGACACGTGGTGCTTGGGCTTCACCTTCTCTTTGAACAAAGGGAATGCTCCTAATTGGTGCCCCACGGGGATGTTCAGTACTGGAAACCATCCTGTCTCCCGGGCTCTCTTTGTAGTGGGACCTGTGGCTGCTCACAAGAAGAGACAGCATGTCCCTTGAGCATGTCCTGCCCTTACAGGTGTGTTCTACTCGCTCCACTCCCATGGGGACTGCTTCTCATTTGCAAATCCTTCAAAGAGCTTTAAACAGCTCCAGGAAGGCCTGCAAACAAGGCAAAGGGAGACAGAGAGCTGTGGATAGCTCGAGAGACTTGTCGTCCACGGAGGGGAGGAGACTGGGAGCTGCCCCCCTCCTCACTGCCGGCAAAGCCGGGGCTGGTGCATCTGGGAACGGTTTTACATTAGCCCTTTTAGGGTCCTTGATGCATCCCTGCAGGACAGGAGGCACCACCTGAGCTTCCCTGAATCCTCCCCCTGCTCTCCACTCTGGCACAGCTCCTACCTCCACACAGGCTGGAGCCTGGCTCTGTTTTGACTGGGCTGCAACACGATGCTTGTCCTTGGTCCTGCTGATCCTCACGGACACTGTTTCTGATCTCTTTTCTGCTCCTACTAAACTCAATTCATCCTCCAAGACCCCAGGCTCCTCCCAGCCATGACAGCCCTGCCCTACCCCTTCCCACTGCTTTTCAGAGCGCTCTTGGTGATCCCTGTCCTGACGTCCGCTCCTCTCCCTTGGGTCCTTGTCACACAGGCAGGACCCCGTGCCTGAGAACCAGCCCAGATCTGGGGGAGCAGCGTGTTCCACAGGCATGGAGGCGCTTTGGCATCCCGGCTGGAGTGTCTGGTCTCCAGGGCAGCAGCAGCCACTGCCCTGCTGTTGGCACAGGGGTGGCACGGGTCCCTCAGCTCCCACTGCAGAGCGTCGGGAGCGCTGCGCTTCCCCTTCCCTCCCCCACCCCGCTGCTGCTCCCTGACCCAGGCAGGTGCAGAGGGGGAGAGGCATTTGCAGCCCCATCGCTGCCTTTTGGCACCAGAGCCCCTACCAGAATCAAAGAGCTTTTCAAAGCAAACCTTAAACTCCTTTAATCGCCAGCGAGAGCTCCTCCCACACAGATCTAAGGGCCATGAGCTCAGTGTTTTCGTTGCCCCAGGCAGATTTATGAGCTTATTCTTCAAGAAAGGGCGGGAGAGAGGGGAGGCCGTGGCATATTGCTTAGCCCGGGGGGCGGGCAGGGAGCGGAGGGGGGAGCGAGGCTTTGCGGTGCGAGGACGTTGCAGAGCGCTGGGCTCTGCCGCGGCTCTCGGGAGCGCCGGGGAGGAAAAGCGGGACGGGGCTGAGCGGGGCCAGGCACGGGGCGGGCGGGCAGCAGCTCCTCCGTCCCTCCGGCCGGGCTCCGGGCACGGCGCTGCCCGCGGGAGGGAGCAGCGCCCGGCCGCCCGCACGGACCGGGAGTGCGGCATCCCTCAGAGCACGAGCGGAGCGACTCCCGCAGCCCCAGCCCAGCTGGCCTGCGAGCAGTTTGCCGAGGGAAGGAGGAGGGAGGAAGCGTGCTGGCACTGCCGCACGGCTGTCCATCCCCGGCACAGCCCCAGCTCTGTGAGCAGGGGCTCCAAGCACCCCCTGCGCTGCCTTCCCCCCGCGCTCCCCATCCGCACGCCTGCTCCCTTCTGCCAGGAGAGCAGCGAGTGCAGCAAGGGTTTGGCTGCTGCCTCTCCTGCAGAGTGACCTGGGCACCAGCTGGTGCCTTTGGGATGGGGCAGATCCTGCATCTCCCCTCCTGCAGGAGTCGAATTCAGCAACTCTTGTGGGTCCCTTCCAGCTCAGAAGATTCCATGGTTCTGTGGTACTATGAAAGTGCCCCACCAAGAATCAGACATCTGCTCACATCCAGATACCTGTCCGCACTTCCCAACAGCCCTGCAAGAGACGCCTCTTTCCTTCTGAGCTGAGGTCCTGGCGGGGTCCCAGCCGTGATGGCACTACAGGCACAGCCCTCTGCATTGTCACCTGCAGCACTGCCTGTTGTGGCTGGGAGGACTCGAGGGATGCAACCCTCCTTGATGGGCCATTTCCTCCAGAGAGCACAGCATCCCACTAATCCCAGCAGTATCCACACTGGGAAACCAGCAGCCAAGTAAAGTGAACACTGCTGGACCCAGCCTCGTGACATCAAGAGCAGAAAGGGAGCAGAGCCTGTGAAGGGGCCTGGGAGATGATGCAGCAAGAGGAAAAGTGAAAGAGATGTCATGAACCTCATTGGAATTTCAGAGACTTCTGAACTTCCTTTCCCTGGAACCTAGAATAAAGTTATTTAGTCAATATTTAGCATAGAACAGAAAAATCAATATACTGTGTTTTAAAAACAGCAAAATGCTTTGCTCTGGTAGTCTCGAAGTCCTGCAGTGTGAATATTGAATTGCCTATGGGTAAATGTAGCACCAGCAGGTGAAAATATGTAAATGGAAATTTTTTTTTAGAAAGACACCGCGAAGTGAAAACACTGAAATAAACTCTCCTGATTGAACTTGTTACTACATTTTTACCATTTACAGTCCCATGAACACCGTCCATTTTCATTAAGCTTTTCCTTTTCAATTAAATGAGATATTGCTTGGAAAACCATCCCATCAAACATGTTCTTCAGGCAGCTCTAGGACTGACCTCACTATTAAGGCAGGCTGAGAGATGTGGGGCTCAGCCTGGAGAAGAGAAGGCTGTGGGGAGACCTTAGAGCCCCTTCCAGTGCCTAAAGGGGCTTAAAGAAAAGAGGGAGAGCAGCTTTTCACATGGGCAGATAGCGACAGGATAAGGGAGAATGGTTTCCCACAGACAGACAGCAGGGTTAGATTATATGTTCATAAGAAATTATTTTTGTGAGGGTGCTGAGGCCCTGGCCCAGAGAAGCTGTGGCTGTCCCATCCCTGGAAGTGTCCCAGACCAGGCTGGACAGAGCTTGGAGCAACCTGGATGGTGGAAGGTGGAATGAAATGATCTTTAAGGTCCCTTCTAACCCGAACTATTCTGTGACTCTCTGATTAGTCGTCCTGCAATTCTGGCTTTGCTCTGAGCACTCCCACCCGTCCCTCTCTCCCTCCCTCACCACTATTTTGTCTGCTTGCTGCGGAGTTTGGTGTCTTCCCACTGCTCTGCCCTGAGCCTCGAGTCCAGACACACAACCATGAAGCATCTGCAGAACCATGCTCATCATCCTCACCGCAGGGATGAAGGCCCACTGAGCACTGCTGTGGGCCAAGGGACCAGGGCATTTCAGCTCTCGGCTGGGCTGGGAGTTCCGTCTTGCCCAGGGGGCACAAAAGGCCATTTGGAAACCCTTGCTCAGGAGCTGTGCTGTCTCCTTGTTGCTTTCCAGTTTCTCTCACGAGCCACCCTTCAAGCTGTGCTTGATCCCAGATTTTCTCTGTTTGGTTTTCTCCTCCTTGCAGGCCGGGGAGCACAGGACAGGAATTACACCGTTCCTGATTAGTGCTCATCTGCCTGCTCCAGAGGGAAACCCCAGCCAGAGTGTGGGTTGGATTCAGTGCCAGCAGCTGAAATCTGGGGCTTGGGCAGGTCCTGGTTTGGACCAGCCCATTCGGGTATTCCAAAGTGTTGTCATTCATGAGTGCTGGGAGATGCTCCCCCCTGGGGCCTTCGTAGCACCACGCCAGCAAAAAGCCTCTGTCAGCCACAGGAGACCCTGAGGTTGTGATTGAGGTGCTGGGCAATTGGAGTTGAACCCAGGTGGTCTGCTCTTAAAGTCTTTGAAATCCTGCTGGCAAGGATGCAGTAAGGATGCAGAGCACACCTGTGTCCATGTGAAGTGCCTGTATGGAGTCAGCAGATGGACTTTGTAGAGTCCCTTCGAAGGAACCCAAATCCCTGACAGTGGGAAACCCTTGTCAGCCCTGATATTTTAACTGTGGAAAAAAAAATCCTCAAAGCTGATAAATGGTGAATATAAACCTGTGACTCCACTGCAGTGTGCAGAGCCCAGCTCCTCACCAGCTTTACCTCCCTCATCCACGACCCTGAGCCCACAGAGGTTTCCTGTTGCTCCTGCTTTGGCTGCCCTTCTCCCAGGCATTCTGGGCATTCCCGAGGGTGAGACCGTGGACTTGGGGCTGTACAGGGCAGGAATGGCACCTCCTATTGGTCTGCCAGCAGGAAAGAAGGTCAAGCAGAGAGCAGCCCTTAGTCTGCTGGGCAGCTGATAGTAGTATTTGGTAGTCCTGGGCTCTGTTGTGTCTTGAGAAGTGGAAGGGTCTGGGAGTGAGTTGGCACCTTTGTGGTGTGTTTGGATGGGTCCTGGTGCAACACTGGGGCTCCTGTGGTGACCATGGCATGAGGAAGCAGCTGTGGATGGGCCCTGGTGCTGGGCAAGCCTCAGGCACAGGATGGGGACTCACTGGTCTGTGCAACATCACCTGGGGGAGGAGAGCAGCACTGGCCCCAGGAAGGACCTAATTTACACTTTGCACTGGGATTTTTTGCTCTCTGCATTTTTGGCTGCTCCCTCTTTCTCCCTAGGGTGTGTGACTGTCCCAAAGGCACACAGGGGTCCCTGTCACCCCTGCAGGAAACCCCAGCTCCTTGGAGGCCCAGTCACCCCTTCAGCCCCAACACCTCCCCACAGCTGTCCTGCCTGCCAGGCTGCTAGAGGGCAGCCACCCGTCCTGTCCTCCCACTGGTGTCCCAGCTCCTCTGGCTGCTCTTGGGGTGCTCCCCATGCCAGGGGGTTGTGGTGGCTGTGCTTCCCACAGCGGGGGCTGCAGGGGGCAGATGTTGGCACATCGGGAGGAATTCGGGCTGAGGGGAGCTGCCTTCAGCGCTGCTGCTTGACTTGCTGCAGGCACCAGCTATGCCCCGAGCCTCCAAACCTGCTGCCTCACCTACCTGCAGTTCTGTGGGTCTTTACAAGATGCAAATATCAAGAAAAAGGCATCTTTCCGTCACTCTGCCCTACCCAGCATTGGATCCAGCACAGTGTGACCTGGGAAATGTGTGCTCAGCTTCAAAGCATCCCTGTCTCCCTGTCAGGGGTCGTGTGGCACCTGATTCCAGGGGGTGCTCAGAGGAGAGAGTGGGTGATGCAGGGCCCCAGACTCCCAGTGGGATGCTAAATTCCAGGCAGTGTCTCAAAATGTCTCTGCAAGGTGAGAACAGCCCTGAAGGCTCCTGGTTCCATTCACCTCAAAGGAAACAGTGTAGGGAATGAGAAGCCTTCTGTCTGGGAAGCCTCACGAGATGCCTGGTGATACCTGGGAGCAGCCAGGACCTGCTGCTTCTCCCTCCCCCCAGACCCTGCTGTGACAGCAGCAGCCTGACAGCCTCATCAGCTGTGTCCTGCCCCAGGTCTGTGCTGGTTTCCCAGGGCAGAGAACTGCCCTGCAGGCAGTGGCCTGAGCCTGGCTCCACGGCAGGGTGTGCAGGGGCCTGGGACAAGAACACAGCAGGCACCGGTGTTTCCGGGGATGGGGCACAGAGCAGCAGAACTGCCTGACCCCTCCGTGAGGCTGGGGAGGCCTCAGACCCTCGGGAAGTGGGGGATGGCTCCTCCAGCTGAGCTTTGAGCCGTGGTGCCTGGCACCCTCCAGGTTTGTGTCCTTCATCCTCAGGTCTTCCCCTGCAGCATCTCCATGGCCCCCTCTCCCCCAGGGCAGTGCTCCCCACCCTGCCCGTGTCCCACACACTGCTCACACCAGCAGGTTTGATCAGTCTTCACAAGAAAAGGAGGAATGGAGGACTGTCCTGCTCTTTTAACTATTGACTGGAAGGGTGTAGAGAAGCTGGAGCCAACATCTCCTTGGAGTTGTGCAGGGGAAGGATGAGAGGTAATGGGCACAAGAGGAACCACAGGAAATTGCAATTAGATATTAGGAAAAACAGGATAGTAAAAAATGGGGAAAAGGTGAGGAAATCTTAGAGGTACTACTAAGATTATCCAGGTTTACCTACTGGACAAGATCCTGACCAGCCTCACAAGATGGACCTGTTTGAATGTGGATAAGAGACCTCCAGAGGTGTCCTCCAGCCAAGGATATCTGGGCAATCCTTCCAGTCCCTCCCCATGTATGCTGGGGGTATCCCAGGCTGGGGATAAGGCACTGCAGGATGTGTCACGTCCCCCTGTACCTGTGCAGGGTGCGGGGCTGTGTGTGCTCCCTGGCCAGCTGATGTCCACACGTGGCCACGGCCCTCCTGCTGCTGCCTTTCCATCCCAAGGTGTCCTCTGCTGAGACAGACTCTCCATTCCTTTCCTGCAAGCGACAGCTGGACAGGCCAGCACCTCCCTAGGAGGGACCTGGCAGGCACAAGCAACACGGTGTCATTTATTTTTGGTGAAAGAGGAGCAGCCCCGGCAAACTGAGAGCATCCCTTCGCCCCCAGCATTGCCACCTGTCCCCCTTGCAGGGGCTGGTAGCCAGATACATGGGGATGAGGGGGCTCAGGATGCCATCCTAGGGCAGGGGGCTGCACTGAGCACCTGCACCCAACTATGGGCATCTTCCTGGTGACAGCCATGGGGACAGCTGGGGACTGAACCGTGCCAGCCCAGGCGGTGCAACACCTACCCTAGGGAATCTGAGGTGGGGCAGGGTGTGCAGTGGTGCCAGGGATCACAGCTAAGATAATATTTTAAGCACCAAGCAGCTTTTCCTATTTTCCCATCCTCCTCTGAGCTCCTCTCTGCTGCAGAGGAATCTTCCCCTATGCAGCTCCACTCTCCTGCACCCCCAGCTTGCTGCTGTCCTTTCCAGGGAGTCCCCAGTAGCTCCAGCCACCTCTGCTGCAGCCCCAGGTCTGACACACATTGAGAGACAGAGATGTGGTGTGCGACACAGGGCTGTGGGGACTCACTGGCACATCAGCTAAAGGCGAAATCTCTCCCCTCTCCTTGACCACAGCTGCAATTTCGCCAGCGATGTCTCCACTGAAAACACTCAGCTTTGGATGGATGGGATCAGGGTCAAGTTCAGAGAGGGGCAGGAGGGAGCAAGGACAGGATTCTTGCAGAGAGACAGGCATGGTGGAGGCACAGCAGGGTCAGGATGGGGCATGGACACCAGCTCATTAGTGGTGAGGCAGTGTCTAATCAGAGGTGATTATGAGGATCCTTTATTTTGCTCCAGAGGAAGTCCTGCTCTCCACAGTGTCAGTGACTTGCTGAGAAGACAGGGCATGGAGCAAAGAAGCTGGAAAGTTTTGCGAGCAGCTGCCCACCAGCCCCATGCTCCTGCTGCCATTCCAGGGCTCTCTCTTCAGCCCTTGTAGCCCTCCAAAGCAATCCGGCATTTCTTTACGTATTCGAATGTGGAGTTTAAGCCTGTATTTCCATGAAGAACTTAGATCTCACTCCAATAGCCATACTTTCTACAAAATTCATGCTTTGACAAACCAGCCCTGGCTGCACACTTGTACCTGGGAATCCAACCTCACATAACTTGCTAACAGTAGTGACAGAAGCAGGGAGAAAACCCAGCTCTCCAGTCCTCCTCCAGTCATTCCCAGTTCATTCTGACTTCCTGCTTCCATCATATCTGCTCGGTCCTCTCCCTGGCAGGGTTTAATGGAGAAGCACCAAACGGATCGGTTTTCCCCAAAGAGGGAGGGAGGAACACTGAGGCCCCCTCCAACACCCCCGGGGCCCGCCCCGCGCTCGGTGCAGCCGGAGGGTCCCCCCAGCCGGGCGTGCCCTGGGGACGGGGGGGCTCTGCCCGTGCAAAGGACCGTCACTGGCGCCACCGTGTGAGCCCACGGGGAGCGGCCCGCGGGCAGCGAGAGGGGCCGGTACCGACACGGAAGGGAGTGGGGCCGGTACCGACACGGGAACGGGGCCGGTACAGACACAAGGGAACGGGGCCGGTAGCGACACGGGAGAGAGTGGGGCCGGTACCGACACGGGAGAGAGAGGGGCCGGTACAGCCCACGGGGAGCGGCCCACGGGCAGCGAGAGGGGCCGGTACCGACACGGGAGCGGGGCCAGTACAGCCACAAGGGAAAGGGACCGGTACAGCCCACGGGAGAGAGATGGGCCGGTACAGCCCACGGGGAGCGGGGCCGCGGCCAAGGGACCGCACCAGCACCGTCCCTAAGTGCTGGGTGCTGCGGGGCTGCCCCGAGGACCCAGTCCCAGTGGAATCCAGGGCTCTGCCAGCAGCCGCAGCAGTCCCCGGCCGCACCCGCTGGGATCCACGCACAGGCATCCGTGTCCCGGAGCTGTGTCCCTGCTCCAACCACCGTGGCCAGGGTGAAGGTGGCACTGAGTGCCAGCATCACCGCAATGTGCCTGGGTTCATGCGGGCAGCTGAGCAGCTCCCAGCCCAAGGGACAGCTCTGTGGGGATGACATGCAGCGTCTTCTCTGCGGAGCGGGAGCAGCGGGTGCCCCATCCTGTGGTACCTGGGGGTGAAGTGGGTGCCTGCTGGGGCTGCCCCTTGTCCCCGCAGAAGCATCAGTGCTGCAGTATTCTGCATTCTCCCACATGCTCCAGTGACTTTGCACTCGTGGGCAGCCGGTTCCAAACCAAGCCCCGAGGACAGTTCTGTGCAGTCACACCTCATGTAACAAGTAGTTCCCTCTCCCAGGGGAAATACAGCCTACATTACACATTTCTCTCATCTTTCATGGTCTCCAGCGAGCATCGTCCTTTCCTGTCTCATTTCTCTCCCAGCTAACCCAGTACAGCTCTGGCCATCCAGCGGCTGGCACAAGACCGCGCTCCTCAGGCGAGCGGGAGGAGCAGAGAAGCCCTTGTCCAGCTGGGGCAGCTCCCACCTGGCTGTGCAGAGCCCTTCCTGAACGCTTCTGGGTGCTTGGCTCTGACAGCTGAGCACCTGCATCTCAGCACAATCCAGGAACGGTGGAAAACCAACACCGTGGTCTGTATGCCACTGCCAGCCTCGAGTCCCCTCTGAGCACAGCGAGCACAGCGTGAACATCCCCAGCACTGTCTGGGGCTGTCAGTGGTCCGTGATGGCTGTGGCGCACACGGCTTCCCTTGGCAGTGCCCAGTCTGCATTCCGAGCTGGGAATGCCACGGTCCTTCCCAGCCTGTCTGCCACAGCTGGAGCTCGTGGCTGCAGCGCTGCCTGTAAACGCAGGAAGCATCTTCCGCAGGGATAACTTGTCTCCCTGAGGGAGATGTTCCCTCTCCTGGTTAAACCCTGAGATTTTCCACAGTCGTTTATCAGGATCCTCAGTCATCACCGGTGTGATGGCACCGAGACCACCTCTGGGGCTAGAAATGAACGCACCAGTCTCTGTCAGTTAACCCTTTGGGGTATTAACATCAGAAGGGGTATGAAACATTCATATAATCAAGAATTTTAAAATAAAATTAATACATAAATAATCAAAACACAACACTTACCAACCCCCCAGACCTCTTACAAGGCTTTAATACCCATTTCAAAAAGGCAACTCGGACACTGCTGGTGGCCAGCACAACCCAAACCCCGCAAAGCCTTGAGTTATTGCAGCTATTGAAATGCTTGACAGAAGGATCCTAGAGCAGTTTGCACTAATTGCTGTGTAAAAATACTCCATTATGTGCTCAGACAATCAAAATCGACCCAGCAAGTCAGTTCCCTTGGTCCGCTGCAATCACGGAGCAAAGCAGAACCTCGCAGTATAAACAGCGCTCGCAGAGGGGCGCGGGAGGAGGGGAGCTTGGCAGGTCCTGCCCAAAGAGCNCAGCGGAGCGGTGCCAGTGCCGGCGCCGGGCACGCAGCGGGCACGGGATCCCCGGCAGATCCCGGTGTGGTGAGGATGCAGCCAGGCAAGGGAAGGCATTGCTGAATGATCTTGGTTATTGGGTTTCAAGGGCTGGGCAGGGGCGTGAGACACTCCAATGGGAGGAGTTAAACTTTCTACTCTTTCCCNATAATCAAGAATTTTTAAATAAAATTAATACATAAATAATCAAAACACAACACTTACCAACCCCCCAGACCTCTTACAAGGCTTTAATACCCATTTCAAAAAGGCAACTCGGACACTGCTGGTGGCCAGCACAACCCAAACCCCGCAAAGCCTTGAGTTATTGCAGCTATTGAAATGCTTGACAGAAGGATCCTAGAGCAGTTTGCACTAATTGCTGTGTAAAAATACTCCATTATGTGCTCAGACAATCAAAATCGACCCTGCAAGTCAGTTCCCTTGGTCCGCTGCAATCACGGAGCAAAGCAGAACCTCGCAGTATAAACAGCGTTCGCAGAGGGGCGCGGGAGGAGGGGAGCTTGGCAGGTCCTGCCCAAAGAGCTGCCTTTTTTGTTGTTATTTTGCTTGGTTTCTAATTTCCACAGGAAATTTAATTTCGGGAATATGTGGCACAAACTTCCAAGCCGGAGAAAAGCTGCAGCTGTTGGAGGGGTCCAGGGAAAGCATTGCAAAAGCAGCAGCAAGGGCTGTACTTACAGGTAAGCGGTGAGAGGGCTCAGGTTGGCAGGGACCTCCGAAAGCCCCAGCTCGGAGCAATCCACCGAGAGCACGATGCCATCCTGCTCGCAGTGGCACTGGGGCGGGCAGGAGGGCGCAGCCCCTGGCTCCACAGGCACAGCCCGGCAGCGGGCAGAGGACGCCAGGAGAATGCCCCAGAAGAGGAGCGTGTCCATCCTCGCCCGGGCTGCGGGGCCGGGGCGCGGTGCCGCCGGCCGGCTGCGGGCGCGGGGTTCCCTCTCTCTCTCTCTCTCTTAGAGCTGGCAGGAATTTCATTCAAAGGGAAGAAAGGGGGAAAAAAAAACGCCGAAAGAAACCTCAACAAATAAAGACCTGTTCATAGCTCCAGGACCTAGGCTTGTTTTGTAACCATGTTTTTCTGAGATAGCAGGGCAGGGGAAGGCAGAGCTGGCTCCGACAGGGCAGAGGAGTGTGAGTAGTGAGGCAGGAGTACCCAAGCGGCACTTCAAGGGCTCCAGACTTTGGGACGCTGAAATGTAACCCCAGATAAAGGACTCTGTGTCTGTGCTGGCTGCTAAACTCAGCTGTGACTGGAAAGTCAGGGTGCAGCTGGGGAGAAGTGACTGAGGAGCTCAAGCTCTTTGCTGGGAGAAATGGTACCCAAGGCTGTCTGTCTGTCCTGAGCTCCAGCCCTCACTCTCCAGCAGCCCCGTTGCTCTCCCCTTGCACCAGGCAGGGGCTAGGGGGACATGCAGGGGGATGGAGCAGCAGTGTCAGTGCCAAGCTCCATGGTGGGACGTGGTGCTGTTGTTACAGTTTTGCCCAGATCAAGGGCATGCGTGAGCTGGGTTTGCAGGAGCTGCCCAGCACTGATGCCAGGAGCAGGGGGCTGGGTTGCTTCAAGAGCTCTTTCTAACGCTGGGTAAAGTGGCCAAAGCAGAGGAGTAGTCCACTGAGCGGGGCTTGAAGCCGTGTCACCTGCACCTGTGCCATGGGCTGGCTTAGCAGGAGCCACTGCCGAGGACAGCCCAGGGCCTCACAGTGTCCTGGACCATGTGGGATGTGCATCAGAACAGGGTTGTGTATCAAGGAGCTACCGAGTCCTGGGACAGCAGAAACACCTGCTTAGCAAAGGGTGCTGGACCTGCAACAGGAGAAGGCTGCAAAGGACAGCTCCGTGTCCTCTCTCATGACGGCCACTGGCTGCTCAGTGTCACTGTGATGCCCTCAGATGGGGTCACTGCTGTCATCCCATGGCAGTGGTTTGAGGGATAGGGGTGAGCCTGGCCCCACAGCTTGAACCACACCGAGTCTCTCTCTACAGAGCCACCATCTCGTCTGTAACAGGGACAGCAGCTGAACAAGGGTCTCACACTGAAGGCAGACAGCTGTCCATGAGACTTTAGGTGGATCTGGATTCCCAGTTTGTTCCTCCCTCTGTTCCTCCCCCACAGCCATGAATGGAGAAGGTGAATGAGGCAGAGAAAGAAAGGCCCGGGTTTGGGTGGCTGCAAAGTGCACCCACAAAGTCACCCCTCCCAGTGTAACCATGCTGTGGCAAAGCACCACGCGGCCAAAGCACAGACTGGGAGATGCTTTCACAGCCCTGCTTCCTCCGAATGGGCCTTTCCTTCTGGCAAAAGAGTTTCCTGACTGATGTCCCCATGATCACAGGAAGAGTTATCTGGGGTCAGGAAGGTGAACTGGCGCAGTGGGAGACTTAAATAGCTCCAGCTCACCGGGGCTGGGGTGCCTTGAGGCCTGTGAGTCAGAGCGGGCATCTCCTCCCCCAGAAAAGTGCTGAAGATGGATGGAGTTCAGGGTTCGAGGCTGTTGCAGACTCTGGCTCAGGGGTCCTGGCCAGGGTGATGCTGGATCTGAAACTATTTCACTTGCAAAGTGCATTCAGATCCCGCAGCTTCAGGACTCCCTGGGACTGCTGCAGTCACTGGAAAGATCATCACCAGCGCAGAGGAGTGAGAGGATTTTGGTCTGGGAGCAGGAACTGGTTTACTTGGAATAAAGGCACTTCCATCATGAACAGTGGTGGAGATGTCATTAATCAAACACTTGCAATGTCTTTTGACAGCTCCAAATATAAAACACTGCTTGGTGGGGAGACAGGGAGCGCTCCTCGGAGAGATGAGTCCCCTCAACACTCTTCTCCTCCAGCTCTGACACAGGACACATTAGCAGGGCCTGAATTGGCTGGATATGCTCTGACAGCAGCCAGGAATCTGAAGTCAGTCTGGAGAAAGTGTCAGGCCTATGACTCCTGGCTGCAGCAGCAGCAGCTCTTATCTGTGATTCCTGTTCCTCTCCCTCACCACATCACCATCTCTTCACAATTTCTTGCTCAGTGTCCTGTCCTCGGGAACCCAAGGCTCTGACTGATCACACTATTAATAGAGTTCTTGCAAAAAATCCCACTGAAGAGGTTCCTATTGAAAACCACCATTCAGCTGAAGCAGAGATATTTCCTCACAAAGGCACTGACTGCAATTTTCACACTTTTTTGGAGCAGCATGTCCTGACACTGGAGAGCTTTTCTCCATGCGCCTCACTTTGACTTTTCTCTTTGCTTTTTATTCCAGGTTGGCTGTGGTGGTTCATATCCAGGTCTCATTCTCTGAGATCTTACAACAGCTGCCAATATTCAAAGTGTTGCTTACTCCAGCGTGTCACCTGGCTCCTGGCAAAACTAAGAGTCTGGACACCAGGCTGCTTGGACCAGAGAGCTTTGACATTTCCATGGTAAACCCGGAATTTCTGAATAAGTCTCTCAGGGATGGAGGTGTCACTTTCCAGCCAGCTCTGGCTGAACCTGCAGTTCAGTGGGAGCAGTGTGGGCCGTGCCATTACCAAAGGCACGGGAGCTCCCGATGCAGCTCATCGCTGCGGAGGGGAGTGGATGCTTCCCTGCAGGCTCAGCCGTGTTTGTGTTGTCCTCTAGCGGCAGGCTGCGGTCTGGGAGAGGAGGAGAGCGCTGCTCCACGGCCACCCCTGCGCTCCCTGCAGGGCCCCGGCACCCGCCGCTGCACCCCCCTTCTGCTGGAACTCTTGGGACCAAACACTGGGGATAGGGCTGAGCGTGATTCCTGAGCGTGGGGTACCTCCGAGTGACATCCCAGTGATGTTTCTCCTGCTGCCTCCACACTGACAGATCTTCCTACAGCTTGCTTAAACGCAAGAATTTAAAAAACCCTTGGGGAAATTTAGCATACAGCCTAAGTGGAGAACAAGGTCCAGTTCTTCTGAGCTGCAAGCATAGCCATGGGCTCAGCTGGCCAGAGGCACTGAGGGGCCAGGGGTGGTGGGAGTGGGCTGCATTCCTCACACCAGCACATGCTCCAAGGGGGTCTGACTCTGGATTGCAGCCTTGCACCTGAGGAGAGCCAGGACTTCATGTACCAGCTCTGGCCAGATCCTCCCTGGACCAGAAATGAGATGCCAAACAGGCTGTGGCCTGACGATTGTGCCTAGCAAGGTTTTCTGGAGCTGATGGCATTCAAAAGCTGACAGAGTTGCTGTGGAGCTATAGCTGGGGCAGGGCTGCAGCAACACCCTCATGTCCAGCACTGATGGCCCCTCCTGCAGAGCCAGAAGATCTCTGCGGGCCCTGATGCAACAACTTGCTGGACCTTGCCTTTGTCCCTCAGCAGCGGGCTCCATGCCCTGCAGAGTGGAGGGAGGTGATGTTGCTCCTCCAGAGCTGATGCCAGTGCCCTGGACATCCTGCTGAGGTCCTTCCCGAGCTGGAAAACTGGCGATGCCAGCTGAGTCAAAGTGCTGGAGGCTGTTTATTTCTGTCCTCAGCATGGGCCTGACACGGGGTCCCTGGAACAAACCACAAATGTGTCTCCTGCCCTGCTCCCATGGGGCGACTGCTTTTGCCCTCTTTTTATTTCCTTCTATATTTTATAGGGTTCTGGATCAACCCAGTAGGATCCAGTTTGGCTGTTGATCTCCAAGGACAGCCAGTCCATACTGCAGACCCGGCTGATGCTGGCTGTGTTTCACTGCCAAGGTTCCAGCGGGGACCGATGCGCTGCCACACACTGGGGAGGACAGCAGCGAGTCCCTCCCTCCAGAAGGGCTTGCAGGGGCAGGAGAGAAGGCAAAGAGCCTTAGGCAGGATCACAGGGCACAGGGACACCAGAGAAAAAATAAGCGTCACCAGGACTGGCCCATGTGTGCCATGGCATTCACCCATCCCCCTCATCTGACATCTCTGTGAGGGGACGCTCACTCCTGGGACATGACCTCTCTTTAGAGTAAGGCTCCTCAGATGTGCCATGCTTGGCTCCTCTTGAAGCTGATCCTTTAGGTTCTGGGTGGAGCAGGTTGTGATCCAAACCAGCAGGGGTGGAGCAGGATCCAGTAGTCTGGTAATTCGGATGTGTCTGTGAGCCCAGCCACACCCTGTGGGGCCATCCAAGGTCAGGGGCAGAGGCAAAGGCCAGAGGAATGTTCCTGGAGACCCTGCTCCCATCAGGGCCATCCAAAGGCTGCAATAGCACTGTCAGACTCTGCGTGAGCCTGGGCCCAGAAAGGACTCCCAGAGGCTTTCCAAAACGTAGCTGCAAACACCTGCAAACAAGCAGAAGGTCCCAGTGCCCAGTATGTGGCTCCAGCTGGGGCAGGGGAAGGACAGGGATAGGTGTCCATGCTTCCTGACAGCGGGAAGGACTGGTGCCTGTGAAGTCACATGGAGAAGGATGGTTCCAGCCTGATGCCTGGGGCACAGAGCAGCACAATCTTCAGATGCACTTTAACCCCTTGCTCTGGGAGGCACTGCTTGCAAAAAGCCATGGTGCAGACCTGTGGCTCCATGCCCTGCAGAGAAGAGGGACAGAGGTGCAGAGCCAGGTAGGAGACTTGTTGGGTGGACCAGAACCCTGGTCCAGCGTCCTACGTGCTTGAAGACTTTTGGAGCACCTGCATCTCAGCTGGGTCAGGGAGCCACAGCCATGGCAAGCCTGGCACGTGCATGAGGGGTGTTGAGGAGGGACCCTCAGCTCCAGTACTACTCACCTGTCCCTGCAGGAATAAACTAAAACACAAGAAATTCCACCTCAACATGAGGAAGAATTTCTTCACATTGAGGGTGGTAGAGCACTGGAACAGTTTCCCAGGGAGGTTGTGGATTCTCCCTTCGGAGACATTCAAAGCCCACCTGGACGTGTTCCTGTGTCACCTGCTCCAGGTGATCCTGCCTTGGCAGGGGGGTTGGACTGGGTGATGTGAAGAGGTGCCTTCCAACCCTGTGATTCTGTGAATTCCCCTTCCAGTTCAGACCTACCTTCAATCTTTGCTGGCCCCAGCACCTCCGCTCACCAGGAGGTGGCCGACACTAGCAGCTGATGATGGAGGGTGCTGGAAATCCTGAGGGCATCCAGCTGCAATCCTGCTGCTCCTGGTCTGGTACAGCTCAGGTGGAAGAGATGGTGGGCAGTGGGCATTTCATGCCATGGCTGGTGCCAGCACCTGATTTCATGGAGATGTCCAGCTGGGGATGTGTCAGGGTGGAATGGGCTCCCTGTGGAGGGAGCAGGGGCTGATTATTGTGTTGTACAAAGATGTGGAGCAGCTGGACTCTGTGCCCTGGGGAGAGCAGGGGGCCAGGGAAGACCCTGGGGTAGAGGTCCAGTGCTGGAGAAACTGTGGGATCAAGGAGCTGTGGTGCCTCAACAACCACAATCAGGCTCCCATGGTTGTGGATCCCCAGATCTGAGGGGTGCTATCCCTGTCCCCTGTCACTTGGCAATCCCAACCCAGTCTGCCCCTGCCGTGGCAGCCATGGGAAGGGGAGCAGGGAGTAGGAAGGGGGGTCCAAACAGGCAAACTCTTGCTCATCTCCAGTGTTTTGACCTCTGCATGGGGACTGTTGGAGGAGGGCAGTGGCTGGGTGCTGTTCATCTGGAGCAGGATCAAGATGAAGAACAACATGGCATGGCCCAGAACTCACTGGGCAGACCAAGCCAGAGGCTTGTTTTGTTTTAGTGTTCTGTTGTCTTTCTGTCCCCCTCTGGGTTTCATGGCTCTTGAGCTGCAGGGCTGGAAAATTATTCATCCAAACCGCAGCTCCCACAACACCCTCTGTAAGCATCTGCGGCTCCAGACTCCACTGCAGCAGTGGGTGGGAGGTCATAAATTCATCATCGTCACCAGCTTGGCCTCCTGTCAGGCAGGACACGAAGCACAGAGCAGAGGGCTGCGCCACAGACACACACTGTGCAGCTGCCACAGCCATGGGGCACTCACTGGGCAGAACCTGTTGGCCACTTTGTGAGACAAATCCCTGTCCTGTGCCTGCCCTGGAGATGAGAAGCTCCCACCACAGCTGGAGAAGCCGTGCTTCAGCTGCAGATGCCTGCAGGTTCACCTTGGCTGCTGGCTCTGCTGTGTCAGCCAGATGTGAGGGCTGAGGGATCACTCGCTCCCAGACTTAGGGAAGCGCTGCAGACAGCACCATGCCTCCCCCACCACGGCTTTAACTTCATTCCTTATGTCTCAGGGCCAGTGCCCCTGGCAGCTTTGTGCCACCAGCCGTGGGTGACAGGGCGTCAGCCCTGTGCCCTGTCCTGGGACTGCTGTCTCTGTGCACAGACAGGAGATCCAGGAGCATTTCCCAAGGGACTGTGGTGAGTTCCTGGTGCAGTGCCCATCCACTGAGGCAGACGGGCAGTCCTGTGCTGTGCTGAGCTCCAGTGGGACGAGAGCTGGTGTGGGGCAGGTGCCAGCAGAACTCACCCCACCCCTTGCTTGGTCACTGCCGTCAGAGTGTGGCCCGGGGTGTGGCCAGGTTGTCACACGTGGATCATGTTCTGCTCTTCTCCATGAAAGAAATTCTGTCCCATCCTGAGGCTCCCTTCTCTGCCATCAGCTGTGGAGCCAGACCCAGAGCCTCTCCAAACAGAATATGGCTTTGAGCAAAGCCCAAGGCATAATGACTCTGAACACCACAGGGTAGTTCTGATTGTGGGAAAACAGCAAGGAGAGGCTGAGGGGTTCCTGCCTCTCCGTATCCCTGGCAGCTGCCCATTTTGGAGCAGGCAGTCCTGGCTGGGCTGCGGGGACACCCTGGGAGCAAGGGGGACTTGTCCCTGCAGAACCCTGGGCTCCTGATGGGTGACACAGAGCCAAGAGAGACAATGCCCACCCATCCAGGGGGGCAGCCAGCAGCACAAGTCCCACACACTGGCTGCCAGGCCCTAGAGAGCAAAACCGCTGGTCAGCCTTCTTCTGTGCCCCTCACAAGGCTCCTGCTACCCCATGGCATCCTCACTGTCACTGTGACTGGCCCTGCTTTGCAGCTAGGGCACTCCACAGATCTTGAAATCCTCTGAGACAATGAGCATCAGGTGTTTTAACGTCAGAAACCATGCAGGGACATACAGGTGCACAGGCTTGTCAGTCCTGAGTGGGGACTGCACGCCTTGAACAAGAGCCTGATGCTAAACCTCATCTCTACACACACCTTGGGGACTTTACCGTGCTCAGCACCCAGGATTCCTGTGCCACACAAAGCCAGGAGAGCCACAGGCTGCATCCAGCAGCACCAGCAGTGATGCTGGAGTTGGATCCAGGTCTGGTTTACCTCTGCCCTGTTCGAGGGCATGACACCAGCAGCTCTCTCACTCCTTCCCACACAGGGAGCTCTGCCTTCACGTGCTTGGCAGGTCAGCTGTGCTGAGGGTGAAGCAGTGACAGGAGCACTCCGAGTGGATGGGACTGAGTCTCCAGTGTGAAAGTATCAGCATTTTCACTGTTCTTCTAGGGGTATGTTGGACTGGACCTGCAGGTCCTGGCACAAAGGCTGCTGTCCTGTAGTACAAGAATTATTTTTAAGGCTGGATGCAGCTGGAGGGTGAAAGCTGGACATCAGGGTTCTTTCCAGTGAGGTCTAAGGAGGATGGGGCTTGGTGCATGTGTGAGCAGGACGCATGGTCTTTGAGACTACTTCTTGGGGGCTCTTGGGGTGAAAGCCCCAGCACCGGTGAGATTCTGTGCTGCTGGGCAGATCTAAACTTCACCAGCCTGTCAGCTCCAGACTCTGGACAGACAAATGGCACAGCATTCTTTGGACCAGGCTTGATTTTGCAGCTTGCTTGCTTGATGTTAACATCCAGTGTGCACTGCTGTGTCCTCCAGCGGTGGCCCAGATGCTCAGGGCAGGTGCTGCTGCTGCAAAGCACGGGGACCTTGTGTGCAGCCAACAGCCCCACCCCACCGATCCTTGCTACGGGGCTGTGGAAACAAACATTTCCCTGGTGTGACCCTCATCCTGCAGCACCACTGTGGTTTAGGTTACTGGTTACATAAAAGTCATAAAGCCATCAACCTCCCTGTGAGCAAGGGCAAGGGCTGGGCTCTTCCCAAGGCAACATCACAAATCCTTTTGTGCACATGAGAATATCCACTGAGCTTCACAGGCCCTTTTCATGTTGGAAGCATTCATTCATCCTCCTGCCGAGCCCCTGGCATGTTGGCACCTCTCCAGGAACAGCAATGCAACAAGTCACTGGATGGTCACTTGTGCAGGCTGAGCAGTGAGTGACGGGTCACGTCACACGGGTGGGTGACCCTGGCACAGAGATGTAGTGACACGGAAACATTCCCAAACAGCAACTGGATCCAGGATAATGCAGGTCAGGATGGGTGAGGGTGGCCACAGGCAACTCAGGATGCTCTGGGCTATGCTGAAGCCAGCACTGCACACACAGCATGTCCAGGGTGCGAGGAAAACCAGCCCTCTATGGGGCTGAGGCTCTGCACTGCCTGGGTTTCCTCCAGCCCGGGAATGCTGCAGCTCGGAGCTGGAGCAGAGCAGGAATACACGGAGACACAGGGGACTGAGCAGCTCTGCCAGCAGCACAGGAGGTTTGTTGTGTGCAGGGAGAGACTGCTCCCACCCAGCTGTGCCCTGCCTGTGGCCACACCTGGGCAGCGAGTGCAGGGGACAAGGGGCAGGACCTTGGCTGGGGGCTGCACAGCTCTGCTGGGTGCTGGGGCCGGGTGGAGCACACTGGGAGCAGGAGGTGCGTGGGACAGCAACCGCCAAAGAGGAACGTGATTTAGGAGAGGGAAAAAAGGACACCCAGTTGCAAAAGAGGCCTCATCCCAGTGCTGGGATGGTTGATGCTGAGGCACTCTGGGTGCCCCATTCTGGGGGACAGATCTTTGTTTTGGAAGAGGGAGAAGCTTCTTGTGGAAACAGAGGCATTAGGATGAGTGGCCAACTCAAGTCACCCACCTGGGGCTCTCAGCTCCTCTAACAGGTCTTGGGAGCCCCTCATCAGACCCGTTCTGTCTCCTCACCCCATTCCAAGGCAGCTGCCACAGGACATGGAATAGTGGGCAGGAGTGTGGGCCACACCAGGGCACGGTTACTGCTTTGGGACTGCACTATAATCCCACCCTGCTTGAAGGGGTGAAGAAGGGTAAACAGGGTCCCAGGTACAGTTTTATCTACATGAAGAATATGTTTGTGAAACCATCTCCTTTTTATAAACTCTTTCTTCTGTCCTGCACTTGCAGCTCAGTGAATTGAGTTGTTACTTGTGATTTCAGCCCTGTCCCTGCATGGACAATCCAGTTCCCAGAGCAGCAGGACTGCTGGGGCTGCCAGCTGCTTACCAGTGTGTCAGCTGAACCAGGTGGCTCTGCCCTGTTCCTTGGTGCTGGGGAGCCAGCAGGTTCACAAGTTGGAGCCCAGGCTTCATCTGAAAATGTGTCCCTTCCTTGTGAAGCTGTGGGTGGGCTGGAGATTCACTGCAGAAGTGTTGCCTCAGGGGAAGGAGCAGATGAGAGCGAGCAGAAGCTGCTGTGTGCCATGGACTGCAGCATGTGGAGTGCCCAAGGGACACTGCAGTGTCCCATGGCTGGGGACACAGCTGCCCTTTTGGGAACGGCTGCTGTGCTGCAGCCTTCACATCAGCTGGACCCCTCAAAAGCCAAGCCTCCCTTACAAGCACACACTTTCCTAGGGCTGTTTATTGTTTGTACCTAAGACCATTCCACCAGCCCAGACAAGCCAGCTCTGTCCACAGCACATGTGAGACCTCCACACACCAGTGCCCACGAGCACGGGGAGACCACAGTGCTCCATGCTTCTGTTGGGCCTCAGGGGCACTGCAGAGCCCCACAGTGTGTAGTGAGGGGAGCTAGAGAACCTTCCAGGCACCAGGAATCCCAGGAGATGTCCAAAGGAGGAGAGCATCCTGCCCAGCCCCTCACTGTGTCTGCACTGAGAGCTGCAGCGCTGCGTGGCAGGACACTGTCTGTCTGTCCAGGACAGCCCACGTCACAGCTCACACCACGAGGGACACACTGGGGACAGTGCCAGGGGAGGTCCCTGCTCGCTGCAGGGCTTGCTCTGTGCCAGGAGTGCCGTGGTGCTCTCACCAGCTCCCAGCTCTGTACAGGACCCTGCAGAGGGGGAGGCAGAAGGGTGCCAGGAAGGGCCAGGTGGTGTTAGGGCTGGTTCTGAGCAGTGATGTCCTGGATGCAGGTGTACAGGAGCATGTACTGGTCCTGCAAGAGAGAAAGGGGGGTCAGAGTCAGGTTTCTGACAGAGACCTTCTGGTTACAGATTAACCTTGCAGTTTGCCTTAAAAAATCCTAATTAAGGAACAGTGTCTGATGGCAGAGCAGGATTTGCTCTCCCAAGTAGTCCATGATGGTCCTGTGCCACCACAGTCACCCAGAAAGGAAGAATCAAGCCTGTTACACCATGTTTGTTTCCCCTTCTTCATCCCCCCGGGGTGGGGCTGAGAGGAACATCCCATCCGAGATGGAGAGGAACAATTTCACTGGGCTTCCTCCAAATGCCCCAGTGGCTTTTGGATGTGCTGTGGTGTTTGCATCTGGAACAAGAGCAAAGAGCAACTCCAGTGATGCTGCAGGGCATGGAGCTGGAGTGCACGGGGTCTGGCAGTGACCCGGGGCCATGAGGGACCTCTGCACCAGAAGTTTCCCTTGGTGTAGTCCCAGTGTCCCAGAATCAGGTGCTGCCAGCAGATGCTTGCAGGCTTACAGAGGTACAGAAAAATCTGTGTGGGTTTAGCCCAGCTGCATTATTTGTCTCTTTTTAACATCCCCAAACTGATCCATCAGGTTAAAATGTGGGTTCAGAGGTCCCAAGTCCCCTGTGCGTTTGATACGAGGTTCTGCCCCAATGCCAGGCTGCCCCAAAATGACAGCAGGCTACAAACACCCAGGACTGCCGAGGCAAGATGTGAGCAAGGTAAATGGGGTTGTACTCAGGGCACAGAGCTGGAGGGCAGGGCCAGCCGGCACATGGTGCGGGTTGGAATCACATGGCAGTGGGCAGGGGGGATTAGGGACTCGCAGAGGGGCCCCGAGCAGCATTCCCCAACAGCTCGTTAATGTGCTGGCTGAGCCGCAAGTCACGAGGAGCCTCCTCCCTGTGGCGGCGGGTTCAGCCTCACCGGAGGGCCGGGAATGTCACGGATCACACAATGGCTGAGGCTCCAGGTCAGCAGAGCGTGCTTTCAGTGAGTCAGGTCTGATTGTGAAATCTGCAGTGACAGCCCAGGGCTGACTCCAGCCCAGGCACACTCAGTGACCGCCACACGCAAGAGCGCATCCCCTGGGACACGCACCACTCTGCAGCTGCTGGTGCTTAATATCCGACAGTTATCCACGGATATCCATCAAAGGTTCATCTTCCTCCTTGCTTCCCCCCGGAAAATCTGATGCCTCCAGCACGACAGCAGCCGCCGACCCCGCCAGACATGCAGGGGTGCTGGCAAGCCCCCACCGGGATGGAGGAGGCTGGAGGGCAGCCCGGCCGCTCTGAGGGGAAGCAGCTCCTCTGCTGCCCCCCTTCAGCAGGACAGCAGCGTTTGATGGGCACTTGCTGTGCCTTTATGGGTTCTTGTGTCCCCGCAGGGCCGGGCACCACGGGAACACAAAGCGGCTCTGAAGCGGGGGCAGCGGACGCCTTGCCCTCTTCTGGCTCCCACCACGCACATGGTTCACATTAATTAAGAATGTAATTAGCTTCTTGAAGGAGGCTCTGCAGCTGGGAAGCCTTGGAGAGATCCTCCCCAGTTCTGCTGTGCCCTGTGGGGAGTGTTTCCAGGGCTGTGCATCAGCTCGTTCAGCAGCTGCAGCGACTGAAGCACGTCCAGAGGCTTTGGTGCCATGAGCAGGACTGGCACGCCGAGGCTGGGCTGGCACGGAATGGCACTGGCAGACAGTGCTACAGCCCACAGGGTACCTGCCAGCGTGCCAGCGTGTCCCACCGTCCCCTGACAGGCAGCCCCAGCTGCGACACCGGGCTCTGGGGGATGTACCAGGAAAGGTACTGGCCAAGGGGGTACCCAGCAGGTTCTGGGTGCCCACGCTGCCAGCCATGCCCAGGAGCCAAGGGCGAGCAGGCAGGTTGCATAGGATGACACCAGTGCTCCACACTTCCCCGAGTACAATGGGAAGAGTGCCTTGCCCTTACTGTGAGCTCACATGCAATTTAATTGATCTTAACTCCAGAACTGAGGAGATCGAAAACTCTTGCCTGGGAAAAGTCAGTGCCCTCAGCCTTTGGTGGCTGGCAGAGCCACAGTGTTGGGAGGAAGCATGAAAGAAATCCCTGCTGAGGCTGGATGGGCTCCCAGGCAGCAGGGAGCACCCAGGAGTGGGCAGGATGCTGCCAGCTCCAGGCAGGTCAGCACAAAACCTCTGCTCCACCCTGTCCCCCACCCCTTCTTCCCTCCTACCAGAGTTGGGGTCATGAGGCAGCAGCTTCTGGCCAGCTGGAGGGTCACGCCGTAGATGTCCACAGTTCTCTCAGCTTTCATCTGGTACAACAGGCAATCCAGGGAGATCAGTGTGCCCATCTGGCTCATGTCACTGCTGCAGGGGACAAGGGGGGGTCACTGATGCCAGGCCAGGCTGAGCTGAACCTCTTTGGAAGAGGGCACCAGTCCAAGGAGCCATGTGGGCACTGTGCACTGTGAGTTCTCTCTGCATGCAAGTGAGGACATCAGGGCTGCTCCCAGTATCCCTGCAGTTACCCAGGGCTGGCCTGGGCACCTCAGCCTGGGAATGCCCACTCCACCCACACTCCTGGCCCAGCCCTGTTTTCCCTGTCCTCTCCCAGCCCTCGGCAGAGCACTGCTCCCTGTGACCTCCCGGGCTCAGAACCTCCACTGGCTTCCATGGACCTGTATCACCATTCCCCCAGGGCATGGAGGGGAAGGCTTGTTGGTACCGTGCCAAGCAGCTGTGCAGCCTGGTGGCTCCCAGCTCGGGAGGCTGCCCATGGATGGAGGTGTACCCCAGGTACCTGCAGTGCAGCAGGAGAGGACCGGCTCTCCTCCGGTGGGGCGAGCACCGTCTGACAGCCACGAGCAGCTCCACCAGGCTCTGGACATCAGGCTGCTTCTTGCTGCTCCAGAGCGTGTACAGGAACCTCTGTACCTGCCTCTCCTTTGCTTTCTTCTCCTGTGAGACCAAAGAGCTGACATGGATGTTGGGGAGGGATGGGCGAGTTTGGATGCAGAGGGACCCCAGTTCTCCCATCCTGAGGCTCCCTGAGGCTTCCCTGAGCTGACTGCCAGCTCCTGTAAAGCTGTCCAGGCGTCTCTGCTGGGGCACTGCCCACCACCCACGCTGTGGGTACAATGACTCTGGCAACCTGCTCTCCTTCCCCATGGCACCCTGACTTGCTCCTGGAGAGGGAACTGAGAACTGTGTGGGCCTTTTCAAAGGGGTCAGAATGACCCATCAGCAAGGGGCGGTGGAAGCCCCCAGGGCCTCTCCCATGTATCTCCTGTGTCCACTCAGTTCTGGATGTTGCAATCCAGACTCACTCCTGCATTTGTGGACTGCTGGCACTCTGCTCTTGCAGTCTGGAGAAGTCCCACAGACCTTACAACCCCTACAGATCCCTACAGACCCACCCCCATCCCAGGAGGTGGGAGCCAGGGCAGCCCCATGGACACACACGTGTTTCAGTTTGAGCTGGGTACATCTCCACCCCGAGACAAGCTTCTCCGAGTCACACTGGATGGTCAGCGAATTCGTGTGGAGCGAGTCTCCTTCCAGGGGCCAGCACACCTCACCTGGGACCTGTGTGCAACAAGAAATTTGGCTTCCTGTTGAAATTTGGCTTCTCTGTCATCATCAGTCACCATCTTTGGGGTCTGGACCAAGAGCACTCCTGGCATCTCTCCATGGCAGTTCATCTCCCACCTAAAACCTGAGGGAGTTCTGGGAACACCAGCAGGTTCAGCCAGCTCATCTGGGAACCCAGAGCTGCCTGGCAGCTCTGCTCAGAGCTCTGAGCTGGAATTTGCTCAGCCAGTGTCTACACCTTGGCTGGGCAGAGCAGGAGCTGCTGCCCTTAGTCCCACGCAGATGCAGCTTGAAGGGCACCAGCTGAGCCCAGGCATGGGGGGCAGACAGAACCTGGCTCCCAGGACAAGCTGTGGGAGCACCTGGACACAGGAAAGGTCCAGCTCCAGCTAAGCTGGATCTGCACCCAGGACTCAGAAGGCAGTGAAGTGTTTCAAGGGCTCTGCTAGTTCCAACTCCAGAACAGATTCGTCCTGTGCCACGGCACAGGTGGGCACAGTGCCTTACCTCCCCCTTCTCCTGCCATGGCAGAAGTGTTAGGATTGTGTGAACATCCTGTTCCCACACCAGGGACCAGAAGTCCTCCATGGTCAGCTTGTCAGGGCCGTGGACAGCCAGGTAGTCCCTGCTGGAGCTGCAGCGAAGGGTGGGGAATGAGAGTGTTACTCTGCTGCTGGAGAGGGCACTCTGTTGGCCCAGGTGGCTGCAGGAAAGGTCAGGAAGAGAAGAAAGCTCAGCAGGTCAGGAGGCAAGGAGAGAAGAGAAAGAGGGAGGGAAGTGAGGACAGCCCAAAGTGGGCAGGCAAGGGAAGTGATGTCCTCAGTCCTCATAATCCCCTCTTCTCCACGCAGGATCCCAGTGACAGTGACCAGTGGAGCAGTGCAGGACCCAGGGCACAGGAGCACAGCCAGGATGGGGGACCCAGGCACAGGGGTGGGCGTTGCTGCTGGGGCTGAGACTCACCGGGACACGCCACACCTGCAGCAGCCCTGAGAAAGGGCCCTGTTCCAGCAGGGAGAACTTCACTCTGGAGCGATCATCTGCAAAGTAAGTGGGAGCTGCAGGGATTCCAGGCAGTCTTGAGGTTTTGCAGAGTGACTGCCACACAAATCCAATCCTTCCTTGACCGCTTCTTGGCAAAGGCACTCCCTTCTGCAGTGCTCATCTCCAGCCTGTGCATGCTGGCTCCCAAAAGACTCCTGTAGTGCAGGTCACTCAGTGTCTGAGCCAGTGGAGATCTGCCTCTCTCCAAGTTTGGAGAGCCTGCAGGTGCTCTGGGCCTCTGTTCCAGTGTTTGACCATCTTCTGGGAAATTCACTATTCCTTCTGCTGAGCTGGATTACCCTCCCAAATCATGCCCCTTGTCTCTTGTCCCTCCATGGCACACCTCTGAGAAGACTCCACGTCTTCCCTGTGCCTTCCCACAGGTAGCTGAAAACAGCAAGAAGATCTCCCTTCTCTTCTCCAGGCTGAGCAAACCTACCAATCCCAGACCCAAACACCATGTGCTCCACTCCAAACACCTCGGGAACCTTCTGGGGCAGTCACCAAAGTCTCAAAATACTTTCTTGTGCTCTGGACTACTGGCCCTGGTCCAGCCTGGCTCCAGGCAGGAGGAAGAGGAACAGGAAGGAAGAGGATGCAAGGTGTCACAGAACTTACATGGCAGGATGCTGGAAGAGGGCCGTGTCTGCTGGCTGCCTGAAGATGGTGATGCAGAGCTGGCTTCTTCCTTGACAACTTCCAGGAGGGCCTGCCCGAGTGAGAGAGAGTGGAGGAGGCAGTGAGAGGAAGGGTCAGGAGCAGGAGGAACCGGGGCCTCCTGAGGACACCTGGACTCGGCGGAGGGGGGTCATGGCTGCACATGCAGAAGCCTGAGCAGGAGTGCCACGAGAGCAGCTCCAGAGTGGGCTGCCAGGTCTGTGCCATGCTGCCAGGAGAGGGCTGCTGCTGTCCAGGGAGGGACCTGGGGAGGAGTGGGTGGTGGACAGACCCTGAGCAGTGCAGAATGCATGAGGGAGCTGTGCCTGGGCATGCAGTGCCACGGAGAGGGGACACTGTCAGAACCCCCAGGAAACTGGGGCATGGGACACACTCAGGAGGCACTCATGGGGCATCCCCCAGCCCGAGCAGGTACAATCCCTCCCCAGCTCCCCTCAGCACATACAGCCATGGCTGTGCAGCACCCCCTGCACCTGCCCAGGACAGCTCTCACCTCGTACTCCCTCAGGAAGCCCACGTGGGACTTGGCTGCCTTCTGAGCATAGTGCTGGGCAAAGCTCTTCAGCGGGATGGGGCAGGACCTGGGGAGAGAGCCAGGGCACAAGGGTGAGGCTGAGCTCCTTCAGCAGCACCCAGGCTGTGTCTGCAGCACGTGGACAGGGCTGTGAGCAGACCTCCACTCCTCAGATGCCAGGGGTCTCCCAGGTTCCTAGCCCAGCTCTGGCCCGTGACAACCGGCTCTCCCCTAGACAGAGGCAGGTCTCAGAGGTGGCACAGCCCAGGGCTCATTCCCAAGAGGCAGCAAGAACAAGGACATCCTGTTCTGCATGGGGGAGGAGACAATCTGACCACAAAGACAGGTGCAGGATCTCCAGATGTAGCCCCAAGACAACAAGATAGGTGGCCAAAGCCATGCCCAGCTGGACCCTGCTCTGTCCTCGTGGCCTCCACTAGGAGGGACATCCCAAGGCCACCCAGCTGCCACGAGCTTCTTCAGTTTGAATCACAGAATCACAGAATGAACTAGGTTGGAAAAGACCTTTAAGATCATCTAGTCCAACCTATGACCTAACACCTCCTCATCAACTAAACCACGGCACTGAGTGCCATGTCCAGGCTTTTTTTAAACACCTCCAGGGCTGGTGATTCCACCACCTCCCTGGGCAGATGATTTCAGTGCCCAATCACTCTTTCAGTGAAGAACTTTTTCCTGATTTCCAACCTAAACTTCCCCTGCTGCAGGGAAGCCTGTGTCCTCTTGTTCTGTCAGTTGTTGCCTGGGGGAGGAGCCCGATCCCCACCTGACTACAACCACCTTTCGGGGACTTGTAGAGAGTGACCAGGTCACCCCTGAGTCTTCTTTTTTCCAGGTTCAACAGCCCCAGCTGCCTCAGCTGCTCTTCAAAGGGCTTGTGCTCCAGGCCTCTCACCAGCCTTGTCGCCCTCCTCTGGACACGTTCAAGCATCTCAATGTCCTTCCTGAACTGAGGGGCCCAGAACTGGACACGGTACTCAAGTTGTGGCCTCACCAGTGCCAAGAGCTGGGGAACACCTCTCTAGGGCATGCCTGTGGGCTGGGAAGCCCGGGGCTGAGGGAAGTGCCTTCCCCAGCACAGCTCTGCAGATCTCTGGCATTGGCGTACCCAGGAGATGGCACTTTGTTCTGTGCTGGGCTCCCCATGCTGCAGGGAACAACCCTCCCTGTGCTGACCCCGCTCACACCACCAGGTGGGATGGCTGGCTGGGCTTCCCTGTCCTTCTGCCCTGGAGCCAAGGCTTGCCAGGAGGGGTTGTGGATCAGGGTGGGTAGAGCGGCAAAGCACAGCAAGGCCTTACCTCTCTGTCCCTGATAAATCCAGGAGAGGTTCCTCCAAGATCTTGTCCAGAATGCAGCTGTGCAGGAAAATGTACTGGGACTGGAAGGCAAAGGCAGACAGCAACACAGACCATCACACTGCAGAGACAGCACGAGAGGGTGGGTATGGTCTCTGTCCTGAAGGATCATTCTGACACCTTGTCCCAGCCCCAAGGGCTGGAGATAAGAGACAGACTGTGCAGCATCACAGACCAACAACAAGGTGTGAGCTAAGAATTGCCTGCAGAGGGCCTGATCCTGTTCCTCAGTGCTCCGGGGTGTTTCTGAGCCTCCTGGGAGGTCACTGAGACTCTGGATGTTGCTGTTGTGGGTCTAGCAGGGCATGAAGCTGCTGAAGACCCCCCCCAGCATTTTCCACTCCAGCTGAGCTGCTGCTTTCAGCAGCACGATGACACAGTGGCAGGCTGGGGACCAGCCTGGGGGTGCTGGGGCTGGCTAGCCAGCTCATCCAACTGCCAGCCCTGTGAACTCCAATGGAACAAAGCGAGGGGCCAGGGGAAAGAGGGAGCAGACATCTCACCAGCGTCTGAATCATCAGGTACCGGTTCATCCGCAAGGCGTAAACGACACCGAAAATGTCCACCACCTTCTCCTGCTTCATCTGCTGCAGCAGCCAGTCCAGGGCAATGAAGGTGCCAGTGCGGCCCACGCCAGCACTGGGAGCACAGACAGCAAGGGTTAAACAAGGCCTGACACCACAGCCCATGGGCTCCCTCCTGCTGCTAGACACGCTCCCAAAGGCTGCTCCCTGGGCACTGCCCGAGCACACCCAGGCACTGGTCCCAGCACGGTACGGGGCTGGGAGCCATTCAGGCTGCCCTGGGTTGGTGCTGACCATCTCCACCTGTCCCACGCCCTGGGGCTGGGGGCAGGCTGTCAGCAGACCTGTAGTCCTCAACACCCGAGCAGGAGACTCCACAACTGGCTGTGTCTCCTGGGCACTGCCTTCCCTCACAATCTGTGCACAAGTTGGACCCTCATCCCCCTTGCTCTCTCCCATCCTCCCTTCCTGCCATCCCCTGGGGCAGAGCCTCACCTGCAGTGCACGAGGGTCGGCCCTGCATCCTTAGTGCTCTGGATGTGCTCCCGGACCAGCTCTCGGAAGGTCATGATGGAAGTGGTGGACTCCGGGATGCCGTGGTCGGGCCATGCCGTGTAGTGCAGGTGGGACACAAACCGCTCTGCCTGGAGACCCTCCTGCACGGGATTGGTGATGGGTGTGCAGCCCCCCGAGGCAGGCTCACACCCCGCAGCCCTGGCAGCACCTGGGGACTTGAGGACACCTGGCTCAGCTGCAGGGAACAGCCAATGGCAGGTCTGCACTGCCTGGTGGCTCCTGCTCCTCCATTGTCCCCCACAGCCCCTGCCATGCTGGGACACGTGCAGGTGGGAGGGAGGAGACCTGCCTTTGACTGCCAGGGAATGTGCCCTGGAAACTGCAGGCTCTCCCAGGGCAGGGACAGGGAAAGGAGAGTGCAAGGGTGGAGAGCAGCGTGACACATGCTGGACACCCCTGTGTCACCGTCTGAAGGGGCAGACTGCCCCTCAGGGCTTGGATCTTCTCTGAGCCCCACAAATGGCAGGGAAAGGTGCCACCACCACTGAGGAGAAACGCCAGTGCCCACCCCCAACCCCCACATCCCCTGGGGTCTGTACTCACGTGCCACAGCTTGAACTCCCGGATGGTCCATTCCTCGGAGCTGCTCTGCATCAGCAGGTGGACCCGCACCTGCCCGTAGGACACTGGGGCAGATTCTGATGGCCAGTAATGATCACAGAGGACCTGGAGCAGGACAGGGTCCCAGTGAGGCCAGTGAGGGACCAGGTGATCTTCTGGCTCCCAGGGAGCATCTGGAGAGCAGTGGAGGGAGCCAGGACAAGCCTTGGGGAGCAGGCAGGGGTGCTTCCCCTTCCCACTGGGAGCTTCGCACAGCTCTCCCTCACAGCCCCTTCATTCGGATCTCAGCCTCCTCCAGAAAAAAGGACCTGTGCAGGTCTCATCATCCCTGGAGATTGGAGGAACAGTCCATGTGGTGGCTCACCCAGAGGACATGGCAATTTCAGATGCTGCAGAAATATCTGAGGGTGGTGGGCACGGTCCTAGCTAAGCTCTACTGCTGGCCCAGCCCACCCCAAGCTATGGCTGAGCTGCACAAATCAGCCTCTCTTCCCCCAAACTGCCTTTTCAGGGAAGCTGTGTGGACTGTGCTCATCCAGCAGGGGTTTTGTGGAGGACACAGACCCAGCCCTGGGCTCAGCTCACACCACCAGGGCTGGGCTGGGGCTGGCACCGACCTACCCGCCCGTTCTCCATGCAGACTGTCAGCATGATGATATTGCAGACGTTCTGCTCCCACACTAGCCTCCAGAAGTCCTCTATGGTTTTCTTTAGGGGCCCCTGGGTGGCAATGAACTCTTGCTGTGATGTGTAGCCCTGAGCAAGAGGCAGACAAGAGCAAGATGAGTTGTCAGGTTGCCAAGGCAGGTGGGTCCTGCCCTGGGACCAGTCAGTGCCTGCTCTGCTTTTGTGGTAGAAGGCGAAATTCCTGTTGCCCTTAGCCCACACGGGCACAGTTCCCAGGCAGCTGATCTCAGAAGCAGCTGATTTCACAGGAAGCATGAGCTGCCCAGCACATTCTCTCTACATATTTGGAATAAAGTGACCCACACCATTTCCCTCCAAGCAGTTCCTCATTCAGTCTAACCAGAGAAAGTCACATCTGGGTCTTCTCTTCCCTGTGCTTCCCCCTCACTGCTGAGGGTAGGGTGAGCATGCAAGTCCTCAGGGTATTTCTTTGCCCTTGGACACACACACACCCCACAGATCCACACAATGGCACTGCATGCTGTGTGCCCTGCTGTTACCTGGGAACCTCCCGGGTGGGGGATGAAGGCACAGCTCCAGGGTTGTTCAAATGCAGCTGCACAGACCAGAAGGAAAAAGCAGGCAGAGAGACAGGGCAGTAAGCTAGGAGGTGATGGAAGAGGATAGACAGTCCACGAGCAGAAAGCAGAGACTTGCCGGTCTTCCCACACTCACACCTCTGCATCACAGCATTTGCCATCTGACAGGCTCCATCATCCCCTGCTAAAGGGCACCTACACATCTCCACCTTCCCCCCAGCTCCTCGCTGGCCTGTGCCAGCTGTGCCTTCACCTGCATCTCACACCCCCCAGCCCTCACAGACGGGGACACTCTGCCTGCAGAGTTTCTGTGACAGTGCCCTGTGGCCATCTCTCTGTGGGGAAGGCAAGTGGGCACTCACAGGCATGAAGTTGGCATTGATGTAGTCTGAGTGTGGATCCTCTCCCAGCTGGCTCAGCTTGACCCGAGAGTGATCATCTGAAAGAGACCACACATGGGTGAGCCCCAAGGCTGCCCTTCCCCAGGACATGGCACCTGGGTAACCCGGTGGGAGAAGCCTCAGCAGCTTCAGCAGGGAGGCTCTGTGCTCTGCCAGGCACCTTCTCCCTGGGGAGGTGAGCACTGCCTCCCAGCTGGGCTAGCAGGGGACTGGAAAACAGAGCTGGGGTCATGAGGCCCATCAGTGAAGCTCATGGACCCCCTTTGGTCTCCTGCTGGGACCTGTCCTGAGCCAGGCTCACCCAGCAGCCTGCTGCAGGAGCTGGGGACGATGGTGGCTCAGCCCTGGCTCAACCATCAAGCCTCGAGTCTCCAGCAGGAAAATGGAAACTGAGGCCCATTTCAAGAGTCCTCCTGCTCCCAGGAGAGGAGCGGGCACTGACCCTGGCAGCAATGCAAGGTGAGCCTGTCCTTGAGCAATGCCCTCTGGGCTCCCACCCCGGATGCTGGGGGAGAAGGGAGGGAACAGCACTTACAGGGCAACACATGGGGATATCTGTTCTTGGACACATTTGCTGGGAGCTCAGCCTCCACCTTCGACTGCTCCTTCCCAACTTCCTTCAGCTCCTGCAGGACAGGGGAAAAGATAAGCACAAACATTTCCTCTGGAGAGCTCCTGGTCAGCTCAGCTCCCTGCTCATGGCTGGAGGGTAAAGAGGATTACTCTCACACAGAGAACTGCTCCACTCGTCCCTCAGATGGCCTGCACACTCTGAGCCATGGTGGCTTTTCCCACTGCCTTTTCCAACAGCACTGTTCATATTTAAAAGAAAAGGCCAAGAACAAGTACTGGGAAAAAAAGCCTCAGAAATCTACCAAATCTACCACAAAACTCAGAGGATTTTCTGCTGAGCAAAAAGAAATACCTTGTGCTGCATCAGCTTCTGCCCCTGCCCTCACTCAAGAAGCCAGAGAAGGGTGATCTGAGGAGGCTTTGAAATTGCTGATGGGAATTTGAAAGATGCTGCAGCAGAACAGTCCAGAGGCTGCAGATGTTGGCAATAGGAGCCAGGGGAGTAGCCTGAGGTGAAGCTCACAGCCTGACCCTGGAGGTCTGAGAGTGCTCCTCGACCTTCCCTCTGGCTGCAGGCTCTTTTCTAACACTGTCAGGGTGGTTCTCATCGCCACCCCTCTCATCTTCACCTCCAGTCAGGGCTGGGGCACTTTGCTCTGTCCTAGTTCACCCCACACCGCACCTGTTTTGACCAGAACTTGAACAAAACAGGTTTTGAGCAAAGGAACTGCCTGATCACTTGGTCCATCCAATCTTTGGTCTCCAAGGCTGCTTCACAGGGTGGCTGGATTGCTAGAGATGGGTGACCCACCGAGTGGAGGAATCAAGTGTCATCTCTAGGAGGAGTCTCATCTCACCTCAAACTCCTGGAAAAAGGCGTGGTTAGCACTTGCTGTCTTCATCTCATAGTACTGCTTGAAGTTCTGCAGGGGCACTGGCCGGTGGACGTTTCTGCAGGAAATGAAGTCCAGAGGAAAACCTGCCTTAGTTACTGGGAGACCTGGCCAGCCAGTCAGGTGCCACTGAGACAGCCCAGCCACGAGACCTGCGGTACCTGGATGCACACAGGGATGGTTTATAGCCCACCCCAATCCCAGGGAAGTGGCTACAACAGTTTAAATATTGGGGGGGATTTCAGGGTGACGAGGATATCCCCCTGCTGCAGAAGACTCACAGAGGAGGTGCAGACAATGCACTGACTTGGAATGGAGCTGGGCAGTAAATACTGAACTTGGGAAAGACTGGTTTATAAAATAACTGAGGAGAGGAGACAGCTGGGCTTTTCCTGAGTCAAAGCACGAAAAAGGAAGCAGGTACAGGACAGTGGGAGCTGCAGTGGGGCCATACAGAGGGCAGACTCCAGCACTCACCTCAAGCTGTAGGTCACCATTTCCTGGGGCAGGCTGCTCTTCTTGGTTCTAGAATCAAAGCACAGGAGCTGTTACTTGTGCCTGCAGTGCAGGGATCAATGCCATGAGGTATTGTGTGCCACTGGCAGACACACTGCTGTGCACACCTGCAGAGTTTTGTGACTTAACTGCACATGGGCAGCTCCTCCCTCCCCTCTGCCCTTGGCTTCTGAGCTTGCCAGGCACAATTCCACTAGCCCACACTCTAGTTTGTCTAAGCCTCTTTTTATACCTTCTCCCTGGTCTCCTCCAGGCTCGGCACTGAAGGTTGGGTATCTCAGCCTGCACTCAGCAGGTAAGATATGGCCCCTGCTCACCTCTTTGCCTTGAGCTGTTTCCAGTAAACCAAAGCAAAAACAGCCGCAAGTGTCAGGAGAAATCCCACAACGATTCCAGCAATTATTGGCATTGAGAGTGGAGCTGTGTCTGCACTGGATCCAGCAGCTGGAATTAAAAAGAGAGAGTATAGAGAGAAGTAAGAACCAGTAAAAAAGTTTTTTATGATCAGGGTGGGGAGGCCCTGGCACAGGTTTCCCAGAGCAGCTGTGGCTGCCCCATCCCTGGCAGTGTCCAAGGCCAGGCTGGACGGGGCCTGGAGCACCCTGGGATGGTGCAATGTGTCCCTGCCATGGCAGGGGGTGAAACGAGTTGAGCTTTAAGGTCCCTTCTGACCCAATCCATTTTATAATTCTATGATAGATGGCTGCATTTATTGTATTTACTGTATTTCATATGGCCTGTGAGCTCCCTCTGGCTGTTCATTACATCTAACCCACACAGCCAGGTAGGGAAGATGCTCTTCTCCAGCTTACCTGAGAACAGGGTGAATGTCACAGCAGGGGCTACTGGGTCATACTTGGTGAAGGCAGCAATGCTGAACCTAAAGGCAAAGCAGAGTCCTGTGTCAGGGACAGCCTGAGCCGAGCACAGCACCCAGGGGAACAGGACCCTGCCTCTGTCCTGAAATGCTGAATTGGAAAAAGCTGGTTTTCTGTTATGGATTTAGGGGATGAGTGGGAATGGTGTTTCCTCCCTTTTCTGCCTCTTGGACAAGTTTGTTCCACTGGGGGGAGCATGAGAAATTGTTCAGAAAGCACGAATGGGAAGCAGCTCTCCTCTGAAGGATTATCTGCAGAGAAAGGTAGTGTCTGGTCTCTTACAGGACATAAAAAATTAAAAACACACAGTTCATGTCAACTGGTTAACTGGGCTGACAGGAAAGAGCTGAGCCCTGTTTGACACAGGAGCATTTCAGCTGGAAGGGCTGAGCCCTGACCCAAACCCTTCCTTGCACACACAGAAGTGGCCGGTGCATCTTCCCCACAGAGATCTGCCCCTCGTCCCCCTCCTGGCAGCGGGCACACCAATCCCCACAGCTCTCTGTCAGCTGACTCCCTTCTGAGCAGGTGACTTGGAAAGGCCCCTCCTTGAGCCCTAAATGCAAACCACAGCTTTTAAAGGTAGCATTGGATTTTAGCAGCCAAGAGTTTGTTGACTGTGTGTGGGTCCCCTCTGGCAGCACCCCACACCCAGCTGCCAGGGCACAGACCTCCTCTGAAAAATGTGCCTGCAGATGCCATGGAATGAAAGATGAGGGCTTGTGGATAAAGAACTCACTGAAAGACAGGAGACAAGAACAGAAATTCTGAGTGGGGATGGGCTGTCAGCTTTTCACCACCCTAATAACCATTAACTCAGAGAGCAGCACAGTCTACTGAAGATATTTAGGTCGGATATTTAGGTTGAGTGTTCCATGTACCGAGGGTATTTAGGCTGGATATTTAAGATATTTAGGTCAAGTGCTGTTTGTACTGAGAATATTTAGGTTGTTTAGGGCAGCCAAACTGAAAGAAAGCTGTGATGTAAAAGTATCTTCTAGTCCTGAATAACTGGACAGTTCAGTACATGTTATTGAATCATGTTACTGAATCACGGCAGCTGGACTAATGACAGGGCCTGATGTCCCTGAATAATCTGCTCCCTGTTGGAGTGAAAACTGGGGGCTGGGTGGGGCAGCTACAGAGCCTGGCTCATCAGTGCCTGCGTGCTGAGGCTGTCCTGGTGTGATTGTGCTGCTGTTAAAGTCCCCTCGAGGCTGCTGACAGACCCTGGTCTGAGGCCTCTGCCCTGCTGTTCCCTCTCCATCCCCAGCTGAGCCTCCAGAGCTGAGGCTGAGGGGTGAAGCAGTAAGTCCTGCTCTGCCACACCTGAGGTGATGTGTGAGCAATGCAGAACAGACAGATTTGATGGGTGATCAGCTTCCATCTCCAAGCTTCTGCAACCTTCTGAGACCCCCGTGCCAGCCCAGGGACTTGGGATGGGCATGAGATGGACACGGGATGGGAGTGCACTGCCAGGCAGGATAACACAGAGGAATTGCTCTCTGCTCTTGATGACCCCACTCTAGGGGAAATTTCCAAGGCAATGGCTCTCTGGAAACTCCCTTCATTTTTTTTTTCCCTGGGAAAAACCAGCCATTTCCCATCTCCTGAGTGTTATCACCAATCTGGGCCAGTGCTGCCCCAACCAGCAGCTTGAGAGCCCATTTAGCACGGGTGTGAATATGAAACAACTCGGTAAGAATCAGTTAAAAGTTTTCCATGTCTGCACACTCACCACAACACTTATGGGCAGATCTAATTCTCCCTTTATTCCCAGTGGAAAGGGCAGCTCTCTCATGCAGACACTCTCCCCCGGACTTTCATTCTCTTTTCCTAATGCTCTCAGTGACTTTATCACCCATCAGCCACCCTTGCTGCAAGTTTCTTTAAATTGAAATGGGATAAGAGCTTCCAGAACTCTAGGGGTTCAGAGAAATGCCTGTGGAGATGGTCCCCATTTGATGAAACTGTGAGCTGCTAAATTAACAGGACTGACTAAAGATACCATTCTTTGTTGGCAGTGGAAAACCTCTTTTTCCATCAGCAGTTTTAAAGGTACCCTATAAGAAAATATGTACCTCCATGTTTCTGGATTCTATTTACTGTCAAATGAGACTCTGAACTTCTGATTATTGGGATCTATGTGTGTGTCTCACGGGGAACTTGGACCTTAGCCTGAGTGTTTGCTACCCACAGCCTCTGGGCCCCGCACTGAGTAGGCACCACTTGAACTGTTTCCAAATCGGTTTCATTTTTGCACTGTCTGCACATGGTTCTGAGTCACACACCAAAGTCCTACAAGTAACAGCATCTGTTTTAGTTCCTATCCTGGGGCTGGACATCTGCTCAGCTCCCGAGACAACACACACAGCCCTTGGCAGCCTCAGCTCTCCCCCTCTCTGCCCACTACGCTGCCTAATATTCCCTGCATGCCCGCCCCTGCCTTCCGCAAATGCTGCTTGGTGGAGAACCCTTGGGGTTCCCTGCTGGGGATTTGGGGGTGTGAGGGTGAGGTGACATCCAGGGAGCTGGTGGCACCTTGCAGGGACATGTGCAGTCCTTTTTCTGCCCCAGCCCCTTCCCCTCAGGAGGGATGCTGACATCTCTCACCTGTACTGTTTGTTGTCTTTCAGCTTCCCGTTGCACGTTGCCCTGGACGTGCCGCACTCCTCTGTTCCCACCGGCACTCGCCAGCTTTCGGGGGAGCTCCTCTGACGGAAGGGGTTGGGAATGAGCACTGCCAGGTAGGAGTCCTCTGTCCCGTAGTAGTGGTCGTACCATGTGCTGGACATGATCTCCTGGGTGGGCCTCAGCACTGGAGGGGAACGTGCAAGGTGACAGTGACAGCCCCAAAGTGACGTCCAGGGGCCCTGCTGCCCTCCAGGGAGCCACTGCAGCCTGGGACACGCGGGGACACTTACGTGACTCGTTAGTGGTGGCAATGACACCGTAGTACTGGATCTGGCCGTTCTCCTCACTGAACAGGTCGGGTGAAATGATAACCGTGGAGCTGGCCTCCACTGGGAAGACGTCTGCACGCAGGGGCGGGGGCAGGGCTGGAAGAGGAACGGGCAAGCACAGCCTCGTAGTGTGTCCCTGCTGCCAGACCCCCCCTTTGCTCAGCCTGTGACTGGTGCCAGCAGCACTGCCAGAGCCCTGACCCACCGCAGGTCAGTGCAGCCACGTGGGGCTCACAGGCACCTCAAAGAGTCCCTGGGTCTAACCAGCAACACCGGGGGTTCTCTCCTGGGGCCTGTGGCAAGGCTGTGGGAAAGAAGGGGACTCACGCTCCACTGCTGTGCTGCAGAGCAGAGTCACAGCCTGGCTCCTCAGCGTGTTCATGCCCACGGTGCTCACAGCAATTCGGTAGGAGGAGTTTGGCTCCAGCCCCTCCAGACTGGCCTCGCTTGAAGGGATGCTCATGGTATACTTGGGGTTGAGAGGTCCTTCAGAGAGTCTCTCTGTCACCACCTCGTAAGCCTCCACATCTCCAGGAGAGCTTGTCCAGTTCAAGTAAAGGCTCCTCGGCTCTGGTAGGCACTGCACGTTCTTCACTGGATTTGGCTCTGCAAAGGAGATAGGGCAGGCTCTGGACTCACTGGATCAGAGAAATCCCAACCTCTGCCCCTGTCAGCATCTGCTCCCGAGGTCAGTGAGACAAGCAGAGCCAGACACCTGCAGCCTGGGAGCCTGCTGTGCCATGGGCCACAGGACAGTGTGAATGGGCAGGGCCTGAGCTCATGTCTTACAGGAGATCTCTGCAAAGTCTGCTCTGCTTCACAGGTAGCCAGGAGACAGGAGATCTCTGTGCTGGGACTGGCCTAGGGAGCCAATGGCTACCAGAGGGTCACCTTGCTGGCTTGCCCCATCTCCTACCACAAGACTTCCCATGCCTCTGTTGACATCCAAAGGTCGATCCAGACTTGAAGCCACCCAGGTGTTTCTCCCCCTTCCAGCCTGCCCTGCTCCCTCCCCATGGCAGCGTGTACCCACCCACAGGCACTGCCAGGGGCTTGGTGCTGCTCCAGTACGGCCCAGCCACGCAGCTCAAGGACACAGAGTAGTTCCTGCCTGGGATCAGCCCCTGGAGGAGGTGCTGGACTTGTCCTCTGCCCAGGGTGTGCCGCCAGGGCAGCGAGCTGTTCCGGGGGTCCCGCAGCCACAGCTGGCAGTCGTCCTGCTGTCCAGAAACATTGCCCCAGGAGATCAGCATTGTGTTGTTCCCTCCAGCCACAGCCGAGAGATTTTGGGGAACTGAGGGAGCTACAACAAAAACCACACCAGGAAGAGTTACTGGCATGCATGTGCTCTCTTCTGTTCTACAGAGACACAAGCAGGAGATGGGTGACACACAAGGAGACTCCACATGTTCAGTGGTAACATTCCTGCAGCTGCTGTTTGCCAGAAATGACCTTTAAATGGCAGCTGAAGGACATACAGAGTGAGGAGCATGGAGGAGATGGATTCTTCTTCCTGCTAATTAGCAAGTTTCATTAGAGACCTGCCCGAAGGGCTCTGCACATGACTCCCTGCACCCTGCCAGGGGATGGCTGAGCGTGGGAGCAGGGACCGCTGGATTCCCCAAGCAAAGTGCAGGGACTGTGGGGACAAGCACATGAAAAGGCTTATTGTGCTTATCTGCATTTCCACATTCCTTAAAAAGAAAAAAAAAGCCCATCCTCCCCTCACACCCCATGCCAGCAATTCTCAGAGTGCCTGGAATAAAGGCAGCAGGAATGGTGGGATGAGGCCTCATGGTCCCCCAGGCTGTGGGTGTCATCTACCAGAGCAGCACTACTGCCATGGGACCCCGTGCTCTTGTTCAGTCCCCCGTGCCTGGAGGAGCCAGACTGTGCAAGCAGGGGGCCATGGGCCAGAGGCTGCCTCCTGGAACAGCAGTCGTGGCTGCCAGGCCCTCCCACAGGCAGCAGCACCGCCCTGCCCGGCCCTGCCGTCCACCAGGGCTTGCCCAGCCCAAGATCCTGTACATTGGTACATCCCACCCCATCTCATCCCATCCCTGGAAATATTCAAGGCCAGGTAAGACAGGGCTCTGAGCAACCTGCTCTAGTTGAAGATGGCCCTGCCAGCAGCAGGGAGGGTTGGACTAGACGACCTTTAAAAGGTCCCTTCCAACCCAACCCATTCTCTGATCCTACAGCTCCCAGGCAGCAGTCCTGGCTGAGTCTCTGCCCCTTCCCACGGCAGGTGCTGAGCCCACCCAGATGGGAAGGCTGAGGCTCATGCAAGATGCAGAATCTCCGTCTCTGACACTTACTTGTCCAGTCACTGATGTTCCCTGCGGAGGCTGCGTAGGGCCCTGCCATGGACACCACTTCCAGCAGGTATTTGTGTCCTGGAGCCAGGCCAGAAAAGGTGAATTTGCTGGCGCCTTTCCCAACAGAGACATTGGCTGCCACAATACCTGACCCCGAATGATACAGGAGGAGCCTGTAACTGTCTTGTCCTTGGGGTTCAGCTCGCCAGGACGCGCTCAGTCTGTTGGGATACCCCTGGTTCGTCATGTACACGTTATGGGGTGCCAAGGGGTCTGGAGAGACAGGATGGGAGACACGTCAGCAATGGGCTCAGGGACATTGCCTGGGTCTCTTGGCAGTGCTATCCAGAAGGGAGGCACCACATTGGACAGGGCACTTAGCCTCGACTGTGTGGCAGCACCCACCAGCCCAGAGGCAGCTCAAAGCTTCTGCAAACTTCTCTGTGCTTGTCTGAGCAGGGACAGCCCTGTCCCAGATGGAGCCAGACACCTGGGGAGGGGTGAGGAGGGAACATGCAGCCAGCCAGAGGACAGGGGAAGGTGAATGCCCTGTCTGCTGCTCCCTCCTCCATGGCTCTCCCCTGAAGCATGGCTCTGGAGCTCCAGCTGCCCTCACCCAGGCTGGTGGAGCTGATGATGGGAGTGGGCAGAGCCCTGCTCAGTGCCATGGCACTGACATGTCCCAGGCAGGGCTTGGGGTCTGTTCTGAAGGTCAGTGGGGCCATGCTCTTGGCCATGAGCTTTCGTGACTGCCCAGCAAGGCACGCATCCCCTCAGAAAAGGTACTCACATGTCCAGTTGCTGACATTCCCTGCAGGTGCCCTGAAGGGCCCAGCCACAGATGCCACCTCCAGCACGTATTTGCTTCCTGGAGCCAGTCCCGTGAAGGTGAAGTT
>VZRS01010062.1:521531-540991 GCA_013398055.1 Ifrita kowaldi | reverse complement strand
ATATATATATATATATGTAAGAGTGATAAAAATTTCAGAAGCCTAAGGGGTAATCCTTCTCCGTATTTCCTAAATGCTCTTGCTCATGCAGAATGTGGTTGTACTTATTCTTTCTTTAAATGTACATGCACATTTAGGAACATGAATAAACACCTTTGCATGCTAATCTTTAAATAGACAATATGTAAACTTTTACTTGGAGGGCTGGGTTTTTTGATTACCATTATACAGTCAAATAAACCGAATCTTTTGACAGACCACTGTGGTCATGGTCAGCAAAACAAGAAGATAACGTCTTGTTAAAATACATACCTCTGTCAGAAATGATTTGGCTGTGGAAGGGTTCATTATGAGAATAGCCCGTCTCAGGGTATCCCGATAGCGGTTCAGTTCTTCTATTCTCATACTGGCAAAGAGCCCCGTGATCATTTTATTGATGTTGTTTTCTACTTTCTGCAATGCTACATCCATTCCCTGTTGAGATACTTTGTCTAAAAATTCTTGTATTCCACGGATATCTAGAAAAATCAGAAGCCAAATAAGATGTTAATTGGTATGTGGGAAAAAAAACGCAAGTAACTGTTCAATTTATCTCACAGAAACATTTTGTCAGGTAGATCCTTGCAGGCTTTTCCTTAATATTCATTAAACCTCTTCCTGAGCCACGCTCATTGCACTTCTTAAAGTACTGAAACAGGAGAAAGAGTGGCCACAAAACAGCTACTGTCCAAAACAGCCATTCGAAAACAAACCTTCAAATACTTCTAGCAATTTTCCTGATTTGCCCATTCAATCATCATACTTCTTCATAATCTTTCTTAAAGGACTTTCACACTAAAACCCATATAGAGCAGTGAGGCCATGGTGACCACCATACACAATTCTTCCCTCAAGCAAGAGTTGTCAGAGGGCAACTGAGGATGAGAGAGGCAGGAAGCAGAGTGTTTTCTTTTGTGAAACTCAAAACTATGTTATCCATGCTACGTAGCTTAATGTATCTAAGTGAAGCTTGGGCTGTTCACTCATCAAAAAGTCTCAATGTTGTTCTAAACTCCACAGTTATTTATTTCCTTCAAAAACAAAACAAAAGCCAGATGCACAGTTGTTGCAATGATTCTGCCTGCTCTCATCTGATACCACTGGCTGAGTTTAGTAAATTTTCCACAGAAAAGTGCTCCTGTAGAGCTTTCTGGCTCACTCCGAGTAAACCCTTCTTTAAGAATGACTTAGAATGGAAGAACTGATGAGCAAAATGTTGACTGAGTTCACTTCCTGGTTTGTAATATCTTTATAGTCTACCAAACTGAAATATTTGTGTACTCTTCACATTGTTATGCTGCCTCTAGGTGGTCCAAGGCTTTGGAAGGGCTTTTTCCAGTACTGAATTCCACAAGCATGCTTGACTTTTTCCTTCCCTTTGCTCTTTCGAATGGTTTTATCTAAAACCCCAAACTTTATGCTTAAAAATTAAAATCATTCAATGACTTCCCAAGTCAGATCAGGACCTTCTGGACCTCAGGAAAATCCCTTCAGCCTCACTGAGTCCTCACTATCTGACCCCTACTCACTGCCGTAGATTCTCAACCTGTTTTCAGGAGCTAAGCCACCAGTTCCCTAACGTGACTCTTCCCTCCAGCAGTCGCTCTGACCTGCTGTCCCAGAGGACACTCAGCAGGGCATCCTTCCTTCCCTACTGGCATGCAAACCTCCAGCACTCAACTGCTCTCAGTTAGGGGAAAAAGAAACAACAGACACTAACTGAAACACACACTACGTGAAAAGGAAAGGAGAAAAAGAAAGGAAACCAGTAACCCCACATAAACACGAATTTCTGAAGAAACATTTCTCCAAAAAATACAGGTTCCTCAGGTTTAGCAAGGCATCTGTGGCTAAAATCACCAGAAAATATTTCTCCCATTAGAATACTAAATCTGGTCTCTCCTAGATGTGTAGTCTTAGGTGCAGTCTTTGAGGGACTACAGCTGCTGTTTTGCTTCCCTCTTAGACCCTTGGTGCTGTATCAGTTCCTTGTCTCAATCACTCATTTTCCAGTGGAATGATCAGACCTGAAGGAACAGGATTTTTATGTGTCTTTCTGAATGAGATACCTTATAGTTGAGAAAGCTTCAAATTAGACTTTCACAACCGCTTGGCTACTCAGATCTTTCATCCTGACCTACCGACTTCCCCTGCTCTCAGCTCTTCTTATGGGATGGTGGCACAAACAGTAGGATAAGAAAAAAAAGTTCAGAAGAAAAAATGGTCTGCCTCCATCACCAGCAGAGATCAACTAACTAGAGAATATTACAGACAGCCGTCCTCCTCCAGCACCAGTTTAGTGAGATGCGACAAATTGTGAAGAAACAGCCATGGAATAGCTTAAAATCAAACAGTACACAAGAATAATTCAACAGGGTTAGTCCTGGAAGTCCATCGCAGTCAGCAAGCTGAGTCTCTTGCCTAGAGCTCCAAAATACCATGAACTGGAAAGAAATGGTATTTTAGGCGTTTAGGCTGTTTTAGACATTTATCATCAAAACCTCATTCTCCAGATACTGCCAAAATATCAGTATTACTAAACACTTGTAGGATAGTTTAACCATGAATAAAATACATGCATACACTAAAAGTAAAGCTCCATAAGAGAATCAGATACTAAATACATCTTCTATTTAATATCTAAATCAGGAAAATTAGATTCAGTCTAATCAGAGATGTTAGAATTTTTTTGGCACTTTAAATACCAACAAGATTATTTGAAGTGCTACAAATATGTTCAGTTTTAAGCATATGATAAAATAACTTCTTTCTGCTTTAACCCCTTCATTATAAAGTTCCTGAAGCTCACACACTCTGAGGATTACTCAGGATCCAGACTAATTAAATCATATAATGAGTAAAACTGACTGGTTGAAGTCAAAATCATTGAAGCACAAGGAACTCTTGCAGATGGGATCTAAATATGCTATCAAAATGTCAGGAAGAAAATTTACTTAGGCCATGAAAGCCTTTTTAAAGACTTAAATTCTGTCTCATAAATCCATCTATTTTCTGACACCAGAACATGGTAAGCAGGAACCACCAAACAAAGTTTTATTTGTCCTTTTTAAAAACAAGAACATAATTTCACTTGACCTGGTTTATAAACACATTGGGGTTATTGACTGATATTCTGCATAATCTGTGTTGACCCAGAAGACAAGATTGTAGGATCAAATGTCTTTCTTTGCCATGAAGATCTGCATATAAACAATGGAACAATTATACTGATCCTTCACTAAGTGATGGGACAAAAGGGACAGAGATCCAGTATTTTTCTCTACATTAATTAGGAGACTGTGCCAACCGTATTGCATTTGCGTGATATGCTTTTAGGAAAACACCACTGATTTCCATTCTAATGGAAAATGTACCAAATCAAGATCCCTATTTCTTCTTTATTACTTCTGTCTTTGGCATTGGTACAGCACAAAGACAGGGGCAGGAAATAAACACAGACACTGGTTATACCTCAGCTTACCCAGTAGCAGAATGGAGCTATTGGTGGTGCTCACCTGAGGCTGTGAAACAGCAGAAAGAACATAAAAACACCCTGCAATTAAATGCTATTTAAATCATGACAGTACTTCCAATATTTCAGCAGCAAGTCACCAGCAGTGATCATATTCAAAGAGTATGCCAAAGAACAGATGCTGCCACTGAATGGGCAGCATTATCTTTCTTGCGTGGATTGTCTGAAAGTGGCACATATCCACACTGAACTGTGGAGTCATCTTTTTAATAGATAAACTCCTTCTGCAGAAAAACCTGGCAAGCAACCTGTGGCACAGATGGCTTTACTGAGGAGACACAAGACTGTTCATGTCTGGAGCACAGGTGTTTCTTGCCCTGAATTTGCTAGCCAACCTGTTGCCCAGCCAGAAATCACATTTCTACTTTCTATTTAAGTCAGATGAGTCACAGTCATAGCAAGAAGAGTTTCCCCATTATCACCAGTATTAATCATTCTCCTTAGTGATCAAAGCCAAAGTTAGCACATAGGGACAGATCAATGCTAAAGCCGAAGTTGCTATCTCCTCTCCCAGCTCAGTGCCACTATCATTTAGTATTACATTTCCTGTTTTTTCACTGGACAGGCATCACTCCCAGTCTTGTGTGCACAAGAAGAGAGTATCCCTCTGTAGTCAGCATCACCTACAGGGTTAAACCAGACTGGAAATTTACATGAAACACTACCAAACATTCTCCTTATAACCAAAACTGTGCTCAGTTTAATACACTGCGAAGTTGTCTTGGAAACGCTAAAAAACAAAAGCAAGCAAAATTTTTCAAGGTTTCTGTTTCAAGGCCTTCCCCGGCATACATAACCATGCACAGCAGGTCCAGCACTGGGCACACCAGCCTGGCTGCAGCCACAGCTGAGGCACATACACGGAGCATCCTGCAGAGGCGAGCTCAAGGCCCAGAGCCTCTGAAGCTCTGCAGACCCGGCTGATACATTCAAATGCAGGTACTCAGTGTAACACTGCCCCAGCTGAGATCTGAATTCAGGGAACAGCTTCACCAAACTTGTCATTACTGTGTCAGCAACTATGGATTCTGACCTAAGGAAGAACTTAGGAAATGAAGCACAAACTCACACCCCATCTTTTCAATGAACAATCTTTTTGATACCAAAGAAAGCACAAGAAACAGATCAGTATCTTAAATACAGAGCATGCTCAGAAAAGAGCAAAGTGCCCTTCACAGACTACAGGTCTAAATCTTAAATGACCAGCCTGGCAGGAACACTTAGACGTCACCTAACATAAACAATAAGAACTATTTAATGGAAAGCTCATGCACATAGTGTGACTTTTGGGGCTGTCCAGAGCAGGGCCAGGAATGGGACTTTAATGAGCCTTGCGGGTCCCTTCTAACTCAGGACACTCTATGATTCTTGCACAAGGTTTTTTTTAATGATGGGACCAGGTATCATCTCACTTTTTTGTTCTCTCCGGCCCCCTCATAATTTTCCTTTGCCATCTCTGTTTTATACAGAGGGAGCAAGTCCCCTAACCTATCTTGGAGAAAGCCTAATAATCAGGGCATCCTAGAACAATACATGCTGCTTTTCAGGCATCTCATCCAGGAATACCAGGATGTACATGCAGTGAAGATTTTATAAGCTGAATAAAATGAACAGCAGACATTAAATAACTCATATGCTAAGTACCTCTTACACTCTTATTAAAAAGGAAACATCTACAAGTAGATGCAAAGTTCATAAGAAAATTCTTAGATCACACTATAATCAGGAGAAGAGAAAGATGGCACTATTCACTGATGGTAATAAATTAATCCATCCACCTGTATCATTGTGTTCCACCTAAATTACAAGGCACTCTCTGTGCACTTTGGTTATCTCTCACTTTGGCTTACAGTCATTAGCTCATCCTCCCTCTGATGGCATTTCAGATCTGAGAACATTCTCCTCAGAGTATCTGGCTGATAAATACCAACTGATTCAGCTGTGGTGGTAAAGGTGAATGTGCCTGTCATAAATATTCACTGGCTGATTTGTGCAAAAGACCACTTTATTTGTACAGATGATGAGAGAAGCCATTGTGTAAGAAATAACACTTCAAATTCTTATCAGGACCAGCTTTACAGGTCTACCACAGTGATTCTTCCTTACACAACGCTGGCCAACATGACAGCAACTATTAACTGTGGTAATGCACTGTACACAAGGGAGGTGTGCAGCTTTAGCCAGACTCTGATGGTGCTCCTGCTCTGTGTAAAGGCTTGTGCAAAGTGTTTGCATTCCTGTCCACGCTGATATCTGTTAACATGGCTAAGATCCAGACTGACGAAAACAACAATTTAGCAGGATGATTCAGTAACAGTCCTTCATTTTACCTTCACAGCAGTGGGATTCCCTCTCGTTAATCATCTTATATGTAATTTGTTGAACTTCAAAATTAAAATGAATTAAAAAAATAAAAAATCATCATAGCTTCTTCATATTAGCATGTGGGAACTGAGAGGAACAGTTACCTGAGCAATTTCAGCTGGATGATCTAACTTCAGAGACTATAGAAGCGCTTCAAATCCATTAGAAGTAAATTCAAGCCCAAAAGTTTAATTACATACAAAATCTCATTTATAATATCAGAATTTCTGCAACCTAAGAAGCAGAGATATATCTTGGGAGAAATGGAACATTTGTAAATGGTACAAATTACTGGGGTCTTTTTCCCCTTGTTTGCAATTTTCTGAAATTTTACACATAAAAAAGAAGACAACAAATTGTCTCAAATTTTTCAGCATAACTGAACTGAGAAAAATGAAAACAAAAATACACTTGTATACTTTTTCCCTTTTTGAAGATGTTTCCATTTCAAATTGAAATATAAGCAGCTGATTGTAATTTTTGTTGTTTGATATTAACAATTTTGGCACTAGTGAAATTCCTATTTTAAAGATTCATTCAAATGTCATTTACATTAACTACTTTTGTGTCATATTACACATCAGTTATTAGAAATTTTCCTTTAAATAAAAAAAATCAATACAGATAGTCTTGAGCAGCTGAATCAGTGTTGGGGCAAAGATATCAAAATTCGCAGTTTTCAAGTCCTGTAAGACTTCAGTTTTGAACCTTACTGATGGCTGAAAAAAGATGCGTCCTTTGAGTTTCTTTTTTCCCTTTTTTTTTTTTTGACTGGAAAAAAAGAGGAAAAAACCAAAGAGTAAAAAAGATAAATAAGAATAAAGCCAGAACTAATCCTTCGGAGTATCAGCTGTTACTGTAGCTTCTCAAAAAATAGAAAGGAAGACAGATTGGGATCACCAGCCTCACTCGTGAAGATTGACATGGCAAGATATTCTATCCATGTACTTTTGACTGTGTAACCTGCTTTCTATCTCTTCATTCAATTTCCTTTTGACTACAGTTTGCATTAGAGATTTCCAAAAGGCTTCTATGGGTTGTCTTTGAGTGAAACAACCTGTTGCAAAGAAATGAGTTTTCCCTGCCTAGTGCCTTCAAATCATGCCAAACTTAAAAAATTATGCTTAAATCCTGTACAACAGAACTTTATATCTCTGTGCAGATAAAAGTCTTTATTCAATACCAACAATATATATATATATTATATAAGTCTGTCTGTATGATTCACTACCTCTCCCTACAAGTCACTGCTACTCCCTATCGGTTGTCATAAGTGTGAGGAACTGTGCATCCCCTTCCAGGGAAGTGGGGTAAAGAACAACAGAGAGAGTGTTCTTGCAGTGAGCAATGTGTGACTATTTGACAGGCTGAGAAAGTCGGGGCTGTTCAGCCTGCAGAAGACAAGCTTGAGTGGAGACCTCATAACAGCCTTCCAGTACCTGAAGGGACCCTACGGGGAAGTCAGGGAGGGACTCTGCCCCAGGAACTGCAGTGACAGGAGAAGGAGTAATGAGTTCCAAAGGAAAGAGGGATGATTTAGGTCAGATATTAAAGGTAAGTGAGGCACTGCCACAGGTTGCCCGGAGAAGCTGTGGATGTCCCATCTGTGGAAGTGTTCAAGGTCAGTCCGGCTGGGGCTCTGGGCAACCTGATCTAGTGGAAGGTGTCCCTACCCATGGGAGGGCATTGGAACTAGACGATGTTCAAGGTCCCTAGAATCCAAGCTATCCCATGATTCTGTGTGCATTATAAACTTCCTTAAGACAAACTGTTCTCTGACTGTGCATCGACCTCTTCCTAAAGAACATTTTCAGATGATTAAAAGTTTACAGCATAGAAACAGGAATATTTTATGAGTGAACTGGTGCTGTGAAGAACATAACCTACGAAAGTAAAGCTGATAAAGTAAGATTTAGGAATACTGCTATAAATATTTTCTAGCTCTTTCGTGTGTCTCTGCTTCCTCTTTTTCTTGACTGGTTAAAACTCTCAGAGACAAGTTTTCTTTTCAATTTATGATACTACTTGACATTTATGATGTTATTATACCTAATTCATGCTTTTTTTTCCCCAACGGTGATATAATTTCTTCAATTCAACACGTAAAAATTACTTTTCTCAATAGTTCCCTCATTTGATTACTGTTCATTTATTTAGCTGCCAAAATACAAACTTACAAACTCAATTTTGATACTTCTGAGAAGACAGAACAATGTGTTAAGAGTTGAAAAATACTTAGCAAACAGTAGCAGATATCAGTGTAAGCTTCAAGTATTCAAATATTCTTTAAATAAATTATTTTTCTTCTGATGCAGGCTGCATATACAAATGAAATCTTGTACCTACCTCTTCAAAACCTTAAAATAGCACGCCATTTACAGAGTTTTGCCTCTGCACAGATATTGGGAGGACACCTACAGTTTTATTTTGACCCCAGAACAGAACACAGGTCTGTCAGGTGAAACCTTTGAACGCTTTATTCATCCCCTCCCTAAGGGCTGCAACATGAGGGAGTGGCAAACACTCTCTTTGTACATATTCACTTAGAGTCCCTGCAATACATTTCTCCAAGTGTTATGTGGCAGAAAAGGAGAAGCATGTCCACTTTTCCACTAGAGAAATTTTATAGAATAATTCAGGAGCTGAATAACTTTAGGTTCACCCTAAATATATACTCAATTTGGAGTGGTAATGTCAATCAGCAAATGCAAGTTGTGCCAGAAGTTCTCACATGGCACCCTAAAGTTACACAGCTGAAAATTAATGCTCCTTTCCTTATCTGAATGACGTAATAAATACTAATGGAAAAAAAAAATTCAGTAATAAGCTTGAATTAATTATATGTTTATTGAGGCACAGTGAAGCAAATGAGTATGGGAAGCTGGCAAAGAGCCAGATGAGTAATAAACAGTTTTAAGACTGTCTGGAGACAGTCTTGAGAATATTATAGTCATCAAGCAGCTGAAAACAGCCTCAGGGTAATTATAAGCATTTGCAATCGATTAAAGAGAGCATGATTCTTTTATGAGTCTTTATTAAACTTGCATTAAAACTTTAAATGATTAGAAAACGTTATGGTTTCAAGCACATCTATGTCAGTGGCCATCATACTTATTTCTGGAGAATGTGTGTGCAGGAAAGAATCCACAGAATGACTTACTCTATATGGTTTTAAAGGTAATGCTGGGAATTTAGGGCCCATACATACAGATGGGCATCACCCCAGAATATCACTCCTCTTAAAACACAGGAGGTAGCCTTTCTGCAAGCAGCTCAGCCTTTCAAGTTCCAGGTACAATCCCTGTTTTGCCAGGACCTTTAAAAAACAGCACTCCAGCTCTTTAGCATTACTTGGAAACCACCGCCTTTCTGGGGTAGGGGTGGGGATAACGCTCTTTTATCTTCATAGTTTCACAGACCTGTTTACTTAGGCTGAACTCCTCAGTAACAGAGATGTCACTGCTCTCTCCTTCTGATTCCATTTTATTTTGTCTCTTGCTCCAAAATCCTCTCTCAGATTGAGCTTGAGACACCTTCTACTGGCCAGGTACCTCACACCACTGCCTTCATCCTTTCCTTGTGCAGAAATAATCTGAAACTCCTGTATATGATAAAGGAGCAAGAAGGGAGATCCAAGAGGAAGTTTTCCAAGACAGATGCCCACTAAACTCTTTCTTACTGCTAAGCTCCTCCCTTTTGCTCCAGCCAAGTCCTGAAAATTACTTTTTCAACCTCGGTTTCCTATGGGAATGCCTCCTTCAGCCTCACAGAGCAAATCCCCTTCATAGCCTGAATGCTTGCTTTTTTCTCCTCTTTACAAAAGTTAAAATTAAATTACCACCTAAGGGAATGGCAAATATCTATTGCCAAATATCTGCAGTATTACTAGGAAGGTCAAAAAACTGTAAGCAAAGATATCCTAGTTCTGGAATCAGTAAATATTGCATAGATCTCCAGTGGTGGTTGCATATCAAAAGCATGGAGGGATGAAATACACAAGGTTAGGCCAGAAATTTGGAAAGAGAAGTGGGTTTAAAAATGTTTTTCTTTTAATATGAAATACAAAAGGGTTTTAAAATGTTACTATCATCACTATAAAAGAATTGTGATTAAGATATAATTAATTCTCCAGAAAAAAATCTTATTCCCTAAACCTTTCAAGAGGAAAATTACAGAATCTTGCTATCTACTTTAGCAGCAACAAAACATTAAAAATAAATGTTTTCAAACAGCTAGACTTTCTGTCTTTCATCTTAGAAATGCAGAGATACCTACACTGTAAATTGCACAAAATTCACAGCTATGTTCTTGCAGTGATTGAGTGGTTTCTTCATAAAGAATTTACTACTACAGAAAAGTATCTACATTTTTTCCTGGAAAATACAGTAAGCTGTAAAGTGCCCGAGAGTAGAACACGAATTGCAAAAGCTTGCCCCTTGTTGATACACCACCACAGAGATAAAACCCAACAATATGCTGGAATTCCACCTCAGTCACTCTGCTTCTATGGCCTGGGCTCACACATTCTGGTCTCAAATTACTATTTAATTCTGTGAAACGTATCTGCCTTTTAAATGTTGGTTTTTGGGGACTGGCAATTGTCAGGTCCCAGTCTGTGGATGGGGTATGATTTGCTGTTTCAAACTGCATTTTGCTCACTTTGAACTTGAAGCCATAAAGATTAAAAACTTGGTAAAGCTTGCTCAAATTATTTACAGATGGCATTGGCTCTTTTTCCAGATCCAAACTCTGTGATTTCCAAAGGTGTAAGTTATACATTTATAGCACCCCATATGAAAATGCCTTCCCTGAAAGGGTGCTGGTGCTCCTAGGGAAGAATTCAGACTTAGTGGAGGAGCTTCCAAGTCTTTATATCTGCTTGTAAGAAGGAGATGCACAAACACCCTCTGCACAGTGATCCTACAGGTTGAGCTGAGCTGTCAAGAATGAAGCAAGTAGGAACAGATTTGGCTGCTTAAATGAAATAAATTTGGTTTATACATACTGTGTGGATAGCAATTTTAATAGCAGTTTGAGAAAGGCATCAGTCTACTGCATAATTTTGCTGCATTTCATGCTGCCTACTCTTTATCTCCACAAGAAGATTCTCTTTAATGGCCTTTGAAGAAGTGCAGAATTGTTCTTGAGTGCTTTTAATATCCTTGTATTAAATTTTCTTAAACAAAATCAGATTTCACATCCTGGGCAGGCCTTAACTTGTTTTACCAGAAAGAGCAAAACACACTGAACACAAGGGGACTGTCTGCACTGAGAGTTTAGCCTAGATCATGCTCTCAGAGTGCAAGGACTGCGGAAAAGATGACTTGTTCTGATTTTCAAAAGTTCATCTGAATTTATAAACTCAAGATACAATTGTAGCAAATGAAATACAACAAATATCACGTAAGCCTGTTCATGTTAAAATGTTCTCCTTTCTCACACCCCCACTCATCAATTGCTACTGTTTGTTAGCCTTACATTTGTTACTGGGAAGGCTCTACCACCGACAAGACACTATGGCTTTTCTAAAGTCTTTACTTCGCTTAATTAAGTTAACAGTAAGAAAGTATTTTTTTTACAATTATCAAGGACCCCTTTGTTTTGTCTTAAAATAGTCAGCTTACCTACAATTTTACTTGGAAAAGAAACATCATTTGAAAACTTAGATGTCAATTATTTAGGAAATGCATTTCTACCTCACTTTTTCAACACCCCGCTGGTTATGACATACGGAAAGAATTGCTTCCTTCAAAGAGTTAACTTTCCTTGTCAGTAAAGAACCTTTAAGTAGACTTGAAGTTTCTAACATTTAGATATTAGTACAGTAGTGTTAAAACAGTAAAACTAAACATACTCATTTACTTATATTCAAAATAAGAATTTGAGATTTTTAAGGAGGATAATATTGGGCAAATTATTCTCAGGCCTGCAGAAAACATTTCCATTATAAAAAATGCCCTGGATAATGAAAAGGAATCTTTGATAGACCGCAAGATAAAATTCAAAAGCAATTCTATTGATAGGATTAAAAAACTATGATTTTGATAAATTGATGCTAAAGTTAGCAGCTTATATTGAAGGTGCAAGGCAACTGGTTTAGCACAGTGTGTGCTTTGGATAAGATCTCAATTTTACTGTAGGAAAATTTATTTTAAATACGAAAGGCCCATTTTCTTCCACAGAGCAAAATTATTACTGGAAATAATTTCAGTAATACAACTAAGGTATTTTGTTTTAAATAATTAAATTAAATCACTATACAAAATAATTTATAAGAAGGGAAAGTACTGGAATGCTGCTGGTTGCTGGAGTCAGTCTATTAGTGCTTTTACATTTTCTAACTTACAAAAAGGTGTCAACAATGAAAAAAAAAAAAAAAAAAGACGAACACATACCAGAATCTATATTCCCATTATTTGTCAAGAGTCATTTACTGTGTGTTATGATACACACCTTGAGAAGGAACAATCACTGCACACGAAAAAATATCACCAGGGTACGAAATTGCTGCTTGCACAAGTATCAGTTTTGCAGGGGGCTGTGCACAGCATATCAATAATCTCTTCCCAATATGAAATTACTTCTAACGCAGGTATCGAACTCCCACCTACTTTAATGTTTAATACTAAATGTTCTATTAAAATGTCTAATATTAACTGCTGCAAGCAGTTATATTGAGCAAAGCTTTTAGCAAGAATTTTATTTTAGGTCTGTATGAGTGGAGAAAATAAATAAGTCTCACACTGAAGCAGAACCTCTCAGGCAAGCTGAGGAATGGAACTGGGAACTTCCAGAGGAAATTGCAACCACCCCCTTAGCTGCACTGACACTGACCAAAGTGATGGATTATCTCTGGACTTCAACCCCATATCTGCATGCCTAGTCTTGACTTCTTTCTAAAACAGGCACAGAAGCTAACGGCAATGTTCCCTTCCTCAGGGTCTTCTAGAGTTCTTGGGCCAATTCTCTTTTAAAAAAAATCCAAAGTAATGCTGGAATAATTTTTTTGCTTGTTTGTAAAAATATTTCACATCTACAGACCCATCTGTAAAAATATTTCACATCTACAGACCCACCTAAAGAACGGCTTTCTCAAATATCACAGAATCATGGAATGATTAGAGTTGGACGGGCTTTCAGGACATCACACTGTCAACCTGCTGCTCCAAGCATGGTGAATACTGAATTCAGACTTATCCACTCTGTAATCCATTAAGAAGTGATTCCAGCTCCTCTTTTCATGCCATTAATTTCTTTGTCCCTCTCTTTGTGCTAGTCCCTCTTCCATCAATAAAAAATCCAAGAAAAGAAAATGTGAACTGCTAACATAAGAGAAATGTTTCTAGTTCATCAATAAAATAGCAGGAAAAGGGGAGAAAGTTATATAATTTGTTAATATTTATAACAATCTGGCAAGATTATTCCCTAGGGGCTACTAAGGAAATAATGTCATCATGTGTCTGAGAAAAATTGCTGTCATAGATAAAAAAACTGGGTAAAAGAATTATGAACAGGCAAAACACAGTGTCAAACTATGGGAATGGAGAGCCAGTGAACAACTCTCATAGTAATGGAAAGAATGAGAAGCCTCAGGTTAGAGATGGTGATCTGGAAGTTCTGGTCTCCTGTTCATTATTAAAAATGGAGGAGGAAACTGTCAATGAAACCAGCAACATTAAATTTTATAAAGAAACTGTAGGAAGCAGAAGAATATAGAAATTGCTTGCTGCCCTAGGATGGTTGTTGAAATCAAGGATTTAGCTTGATATAGTTTAAAGAAACACACCTTAGCACAACTAATATCTCTACTCAGAGTAGCAGGTTAATTTAAAAATCAGGTTGCATTTAAAATCATTCTATCTGTGGTATCAATTTCAAACAATGCACACACACCCCTCCCCCCCAAAAAAACCAACCTACTCCCCTCCCTCCCCCAAAATACTCAAGCCACAAAATGGTTAGAAATATACTGCTCAGTATATACCAAATGCAGAATTTTTTTTTTTGCAGCTTTTCCCGATGTTTGTGGTGGTGATCACTAATCAGAGTCAGATTACCAATCTGTCTTGGTTAGTATGGCATTACTTGTAGACTACTGAATTCAGAATGCCAGAGAGGCTGGTACAGAGACTTAATATTTGCCACAGGCTCCATCTGAGGATGATGTGTTACTGAATGAGTTACTGCTCCGAAACATTCCTTGAAGGCAGGCAGGCACCTGTGTTACGCAAGTCACACCATTATGAAGTTCTTAGCCAGATATCAAGGACAAAATAACATGATGTCTGAACTATATTCTCAAATTAAGAACTGAAACTTGAATAATTTAACCCCAGCATTTTTGAATATAATTATTCAAAGATATTAATTATAAAATTTGCTGGAGGCTTTTAAACTCAAAAATACATGCCAAAAGACACCTCTTAAATGAAAAGTTCATAGCTGTCTTCATAGGTACCTAGTAGTTAAATACACAAACTCATAATTTCTGAGCAACAATACCCTTTGCTGTGAGATTTTTGGATTTTTTTGTTTTGGTTTATTTGTTTTATAGGGGTTTGCATGTGTGTGTTCCTTATTCCATGGCTGGTGCTTTTAGGCGCTGCTTTGTTATAAAGAAGAATTTTCCTATTCATCATTTTCTATTCTTCTAATTTAAGAATTTATTATGTAGGCAGGGAACAAAAATCAATAGCACCTGACCTGAATGAACCAGATATTATGCACAGCAAATCGCTGAAGTGAGCATTTTTCTATAACTTAAAGATTTAACTTTGAAAATAAGTTTTAAAATGCTCATCCAAGCCAGTCATGATTACTTATGAATATTGGATGCATCTGAAGAAAACGGGTCTGGTTGCAAAGCAATTTTCCACAGAAATAAGGATTGTTAAGTTTGTTAGATAATACACCCAATACTGGAGAAATCTTTCCAGTTCTCCTGTCATCTGTAGAAAATATCTGGACCACAATTGGCAGATTCACCGAGCTGGATGGTGCAGTCTTGTGACACCACCATCTGTGTCACACTTACTCTATCACACAAAAACCACCAATTCAGCACCTTTCAGGAACACTGAATGAACTCAAAAAAGAGGGAATGTTGTCTTGTCCAAGCCCTCCTCCTCAAGTTCTTCACTCTCCAGAACTTCTTTTTACATGTTTTATATTTATGACTAGCACCTCGTTCTCGTCAAACCTCTGACCTACATTCACCACTACTTCAGATTCTGGCCAGAAAATACATGCCAACAAACAGAAGAAATTCACCACACAATAAATAAATCTACTGAATGCAAATCTTACATGTTGCTTCTTGAACTGTCATTTTATGTTTCTACAGTCCAAAACAACAAAAGAGTTTGCTAAAAACTTTTATGCTTCATAGACACGGGCAGAATAGAAAAACATGTAAGTTCTTAATTTATCAGCTAACTCTACCAAAGACATTATCAAATAAAATTGTAAATGTTGATGGATTTTAGAAGTAGATTTCTCTGAGCTGCTGCCAGAACCATAAATGTTCACAAGCAAAACATAATCTATTGGAAGACTATAAAACCCTAATGTGACACTTTTCAACAGGATTATGGATTTGACAAAAGTCGCCCCGCTAAATAAATACTTACCGTAGTCATTATCGTAAAAAATAATGAATTTCTGCCAGGCATATTCTGTGACCACTCTCAAGATGACATCATTTAAGTAGACAGGGGGCCGCACTGAGAGCGTGTAGTCATCGTTGCGGTTGCTTCTGGTGAGCCCGCAGCCGCTCCTTGGCGTTCCTGCCGTGGAGCGCTGGATGAAGAGGTGAGGGATGTGCATGGCATCGGCCAGAGACTGCAGGGACCCTGCTGACGTGCAGCCGATGGAGCTGACGAGGGCCAGGATGCCTTGGTTCATCAGGTCACAGGCTGTAAGAAAGCACAGCGATATTGGGAGTGAGAGCAGTTCAGTGCACAGGGCCTACTCGCTGTCAAAACACAGACACTGGCAGCTGAAACACAGCAGGACCAATCAAGGAAAATACGGGTACATTTTTCCTGTTGAGTAATCCAGACATAAAATTCATCAAAATCATGAAGTTAATCTATTCATTTTGAGGTGCCTTGTGGTCTAAGCTGGAAGACTGTCCTATCCACCGTATCCAGAAATGAATTCTCCCTTAGAAACGAGACCCACCACTGGATCTTCTCAAAAACACTAAGAACTGATTTTGGCTATGGAATTGTCGTGACCACCCAAGGAGATAAGTACTCTTCAAAGCCTAGCACAACAGCCCCATGAATAATAGTATCATTGCGTTATACAGCGAAAACTCGAGGAAATAACAGCTCAAGCTTCCTGCCAGCTTTTGAAGACAACTGAATAGCAATATGTACATTAACTTGTCCAAGGAAAAATGCAGGTTTTTTTGGGTTTAAGATGTATGTATGGTATATGTATATATGGTATATATATGTATGGTATGTATATATCTCACGTAAACTTATCATTTTCTTCAGAAGACAAACAACCCTCCCCCTCCGAACAGCTAGTCTTATAGATAGCAAAATGTTTTCAAAATTCAGTGAACAGTTTCTATACATTTACTTTCCTCACCTCCTTAAGAAAGGCATGAAGTTGACTGTGCAAAATACAACACCTTAGAACTAACTAATGGTCCTATTAGTTACAGTAGACAGCCTTAAGTATAATACCGGTGACATCCATATTAATACAAAAGGTGTTTATCATGAATAATGTTGATGCAATCAATAAATATCAAAGAAATTAATAATTATGTCAGTAATTTTTAAGTGTTACCCTGTGAACCAGAGTTTATATTGTGTTTCAAACAGGCTGGAGAGCTTGAATGAAGAGATAACATGGACTTGTAGCGTAATTCCCCAGAACACACCCAAGGCTAAATTTTGAAATATTCAGTTTGCCACTGGCAGAGTTACACAAAGCAGTTAACCTGCATTTATACACGTAAATGAGTAATGGGATGGTAAAACTAATATGTATTTACATATTAATATCTAATGCTAAACTGCACAATTACTTATTTTGCAGGACTACTCTGCACACATAACAGGTGCAGGCAAAAACAAGAAACCCACATGTGAGAATATATTCCCCTAAAAATATAAAAACATATTTTAGTGCCAGACCGGTTGTCTCATATCATATGGCTCTTACTCACACTGAGTAATATTTTACTTTGCAAACACCTATTGATCTCAGTGGGAATATTTACAGTGTGAGGAATGGAGTTCCACATTCAGGCCCATATGGAGATTGATTTTGAAGCCAAAGGACAGCACCAGAGGTCATGAGCGCAGAGAACCACCTTCTCCTAAAGCCAGAGCATTATTCTCGTTATGAGACAGAGATCTGGAACATGTAAGGGTGTTTTCCCAGGGCCTACTGATGCTGCTGCTGAGGTTTTGTCCCTTGTAAACCCTTCTGAATTTCTTCATACAGATAAATGTGGGACAGAGAGCGTTCCCACAGAGAGCTTTCAAAGTGTCTTGGCTTAGGATAAACTGTTCCCGCTGTTATATGCTTTGAACACAGCTCAGCTTCTGGACTTCAAGTTAAAGGTAACACATTTTCAATAATTGAAAGTATCCTTCTTCAGAAAAGTATCAAATATGATTGGTAATGGGACAACAAAATTATCAGCGTCTCACAATTTTCTAAAGTTTGGAACATTTCAAAACAATCTTAATAGCTATTAATCTTTTATGCTGCTTGTTACAGTCCTTTATCATCACTTTCAACAAAGATAAAAGGCTTGTCAAGTTAAATTTTTAGGGAGACATTGAATCTCTTTCTTGATATGGTTTTCCTGTACCAAGGACTGCAATATCTAGGTTGCATATCCCAGTGAGAATGTGACTGCATGAGATAAAAACTACTTTTTGTTTGCTAGATAACTGATAGAATTGATATAAATAAAATTTATGTTAGATTTTGCAAAAGCCTGTTTCTAATTCAACAAAAACTTAAGTTTTTTGACTCTGATGTCACCAGTTCAAATAAAATATGTAGTGTGACCCTCCAGTCTCTCAAACCTGACTTTCAAAAATACAGCCAAGTCAAAATGCATTACAGAAACTGCTTGAAAATGTCTAAATTTCCAGGCACACTTTCAGACTCTGAAAAACCACTCCCTGTAATGCCATGAAGTGGGAGACATGCTTTTTTATGAAAATTGTTATTGAAACATGAAGGGGAAGGAAACAGCATGGAACATTCAGCTCCACAGGACTGAATGTTAATACTGGCAAACAAACTGAATAAAGGATTAAAATCTTCTCCCTTGACACTGAATCACATTTGTTACAATAGCCTCAGGACAAAAGTTGCCTGGGTGTCTCTTTATTCCATGGCATGCTCATGAGAATTGTGCGTGCTGGACTGGGGAGATGTGCACTTAATTATGCTCAAATAGACCTTACTCCTACACACTTAGAGACTATTTAATACACAGAGAGTCAGCTCTGGAGAAGGGACAATATCTCAGAGGCAGCTTTTTCTAGAAAATCAGTGTGTGAGTTGAGAGTTCACCTCTGAGTAAAACCGACTGGATTACTCTTTGAACAGAAATGTAATTTCTGCAGTATATACACATACAAAGCAAAGCCTATGCAATATGTCAAAATATCATCTACGATATTCATATATTCTTAAGTCAAGCAGATGTTTTGTTGTCTCCATCAGAAGAGTTGATTAGTAAAAAGCACAAGACTAAGGTCTGTATGCCTTCTCAAGCTTTTTTTACCCCTCACTAACAAAAACTCTACTGAAGTCCTTTTCCCAGTGTTCCAAATCTTTCAACTGTATCTTATCATCTGACTAAAAGCTATAGCCCAAACGTATTTGAAATCCTGGTTGCATTCCTTTCTTGAGCCTGAAATATCCAAGTTTTGTTTTGCCCCGTCTGTATTAAGAAACCTTCACACTCACACATATATATATATATATACACACATATACATATATATACACACACACACACTTCTAAATGCTATCTTGGCATTCAAACTCTGTTGCCATTTCATTTACTACAGCCTCCTTGATCAGTTGTATTTCCAAGCTGGTATTTAGTCTACTGCCAATACGATCAAGGAATATTAGTTTGCCATCAACTAGCGAAATAAAAACACTGCTGTGTCTGTTAAGTCCTCAGTCATGTCTGTAGAAATGCCAAAGTCAAATGGACCTGTACACAGCTCCATTGCAAATTTAGCAAAGAAGGGGCAGAAGTTCAGTAACAGTGTTTCTAAAATATTGATTCATACCGTAAGTTACATTTAAACACCAGTTGTCCAGATATTAGTTCACCCTTATAACCACCACATAGCAGATGTTATTAACAGCTTCATCTTCACCAGCTAAAGGAATAAAACTGATCACATTATTTTAAGCATTGCATAGAGAGAATATGAAGAATATCAATAAGATGATTTAAAATGCTTCTGCATTACATACATACATATATATATATATATATATATATACACAGCACGTATAG
>VZRS01010062.1:375965-521481 GCA_013398055.1 Ifrita kowaldi | reverse complement strand
CCAGCTTATCTGGGTTTTATTCAAAATGTGAAGTTTCTGAATTTTTAGTGCTGGTGGGCCAATTGCCAGCAACAGAAAAGCAATCTTTTAGAGTAAAATCTCTTGTTAGTTTGGCAGGCATCTAAAGAAAATAAAAAACCTAATTTTGTGGTTAGTATGCTATTTTTTTTTAAATAAAGACCACAGCCAATTCAATTTGAAAAAAATAATTTACATCTAGGCTATCAGCTTGTACAAGCACTTCCAGCAAAGCAGAATTTAAATGGCTCTGGTAACAAATGTGTCCTTAAAATGAGTTCTCTCTAAAATGGAAACAATGGTAGGTCTTTAAATAACTACTAGTTGCTGTAATTTAGAAAGAAAACAAAAAAAAAAAATCTATAAATAAGAACAAGTTAAAAACTGATGTAGGAATAAATAAGAAGCACCAAGAAAAGGGGACTACTGAGAATTAACTATTGCTATGAAAGTGAGAATTTTCTCACTTATTTCTCCCATGTTCTTCCTGATAGTAAATCACAACACATCACCCTCATCTGCTGTGAACTGATGAGCCAAACTGGAAAAAAAAGTAGTATATGATCTCTAGAGACTTCAATAGCAGTCCAAATTTGCTCCCACTTAAATTGCTGGTTAAACAAAGTCACACCAACTCTTAAAATTATGTTTTTAAAAATGCTAAATGCTGTGCATACAGAGCGCGTAGGGTCCCTTTAAATAATCAGACATTTATTCTACAGTCCTTTTCATCTCCTATAATCTAGAAACTACCAGGCTCCTTCAAGAATTGTAGCATAGTTCGACTGCGGTGATATTGAGGGAACAAAAATCACATCTAAATGCTGTTCCCAGAGTCATGATCCCATGGGCCTGAGTGGCACACCCCAATGTCATTCCCCTGGATGTCCTCTTCAAAGCTGACATCATTCCAACCTCACTGCTCCTGGATGTTTTCCACATATTATCCACATGGATTAATGCCTCAAAGCTACTTATCTAAATGTGAATCTGGGGAAGAAAACCTCTCTTGACTGATATGTCTGGTTTGGGATGGAGACCGTAAACAGTTTGTTAGCCCGTACATCTGCTCTGTGCTTTGAAAGCGCTCCAAGGACTTTGTCACCAGGAGGGCTCCATACAGCTGGGCCAAATTTGCTTTCCTTTGGTATCTGTTGAAGGTGAATACCGACTTTCCACAGACACATTTTTTATCTTCTTACTCTCTTTTGAGCCCGTACAATTCACCACCTGATGAATCACAGGTTCCCTGGAAGAATACTTGGATTTGCTCCCCATTCCATCCAAATGGCCAGGAACCTACAACCTGGTCAGAGGTCAGGAAAAAAAAAAAAATCTAATCCATAGGAGCCTCGGGTTTTCCCCATACATTAGCAATGAAGAGAGTATTATTGGATTTATTAATGCGTTCCAGAAATTCATCATCCCTATTTGTACTAACCTACATCCAAATCAGGATACACAGCTGATTCAACGGTCAAAATACCTGAGCCCCTATAAATTAATATTAGGCAACTTCTATGTAGTTTTGAAAATACAAACTATTATTTCTTGTTTATTTTGAGAATATGCTGGTGGCTGCTCCTCAAGTCCTTTCTGAGCTTCAGGGTGCTAATGAAGACTGAGGGACCATAGCATGCAAATTCTCTGTTGCAAAGGGTAAGGAATAAGGTTAAAATCTGCATTTCTTTCACTGTGATTTTCTGCTCCCTCCCAAAATGCAATTTTTTTTTGTCTTTGTCACCTTTAAACACTCCCCAAACCACTCATGAATTCATTGCAGAAAGATAATGTAGTCACACGAAAACACCCATGAAAATTGGCAAGAAGTTTAAACAGACAAACTACAGGTCTTTCTGTTTGGTATTCATAATCTCAGATGCAAGAAGTAGAATGAAATGTGATTATGAGATCCATGATCAAGTGAGATTGGCCTCAAATTTCCAATAAATCTTTTTAGTCACTTTTGGATGGCAATTCTGCTCTTGCAAATTATTTTTCCTTCATAACACAGTGGTTCATCCCAGACTTAGAGCTGAATTATTTTGAGAAGAGTGACAGCACGTTTTTAATATATCCTGAAAACTCTTCAGAAGGAAATAAGGATAAAATGGGGGGGAGGGGAAACTATTGACTGGATTTTAAAGAATATTCTCCTCTGCAATGCAGATAACAGAGTCTATCCTCTTCCTTTTTTTGATAAGGTTATAGAATTCCACTTCATTTACATCTTCTCTGTAAACATTAGTAAAAATTTCCCTCCCGTCACTACATTATACACAACTCGGACTACTAACAGTATTTTAAATTCACTTGTAATTAACCTTTAAGGGATTTTAGTTTGTCCAGACTGTAAAACCAACTTGTGTTTGAGCCTTAGCAGCTGTGCTTTCTAAGCCTTGGGATTTCTTTGTTTGGGAAAAATAATCCAAACTTCTGATACCTAAAAACTATTAGGAGAAAGTGCATTTGCATCTCTGTTTCACAAAACACCACAACCACTTTTGGAATTTTTAATACTGAGAAGCATTTGAGAGTCTTTTCTGGGTCAGATATCTTCCTGTATACAAGCTTTGCCAATTATGGTAGCATTAAATCCATCACATTAAAATGCAATAATTAATCTGAGCCTTGAAAAAATAAACTAAAAGTCTCCCAAGTTTGGAAGAAAGCAAGATTTATACATAAAAGGTATTTTGATGCTGTTGCTTGCAGGATTCAGTGAGAGGGCTTGAAAGAAGCACAGCTTGCAAAGGCTACCAACCAGAAAGAAGGCTCCACAAGTTCTCTTTTTGGACAAATGTCCTGATTTATTTATTTTTTCCTGCACACCAACCTGCTGCTCTTCTGTTCAATTCCACAGAGGCACAAAGAGGATATGTGTCTTGCCAGGTTAGCGCATCAGGCAGAGAAACAGCCGCACAACTTCCTATATTTTTTTAAATCTGGTATCACCAGGCACTCAACAATTGCACCCAGCCTTTGTCTTAGAGAAATGACAGTTTCCAGCCTCTCAAGAAGCCTGAGCTTTTAAAAAAAAAAACATTTAGAACCACCCCCATCATTTTAAAGAAGTTACATAGCCACAAATCTTCAGCTGAAGAGTGGCTTTAGCTGCCATGTCTGCTAGGATGCAAACACGAGTATACCCTGGATACTCATGATACTCATATACTCATGATGGACGGGGTGCTTTTCCAGGTGCCTGCAGCTGAGATGTTAAGAGGCTGCAGTGCTGCTAGATCTGGAAAGAGGAGGTTGTGCCAGGCACCACTGTTGTAAAAAGGTTTGCCATGGGTGCTAAGGGGTGAAGAGGGGCAGGGAAAGAAGGAAATTAAAACCAATTATAGTCAGGCAGTGACATTCACTGGAGAAAAGGCTAGATACACATCACAAAATTGACCTCTAGAATCCTGGCAGCCCAACAGGGATGTCTGTCTGAAAAGGTAATGTAGCCCACTGGAAAACAAGAAATGCAAGGAAACCCAGGCATAGATTCCAAGAATGACTCCAAAATATTCTCCTTTATTTGTGCTGAACTCCCACTGACATAAGCCAAATCTCATCTACTGCCAGCATCCTTGCTCAAAGTGTTGCATGAGCAATTCCCATTCATCCATTCAGCAAAATGAAAACTTTTCATTTCAAGTGCAATCATTGGTAGATTCCACTTGATTACCTAATTTATGATGAAGGACATATTACCTCAGTATGCCATGACAACTTCCTCCATCGCTTACCTTGTTCCTTCACCCTTGCACTGTTTCTGAATCTTTCATTTCTTTAGCCAGCACTGTTTGAGCAGTTATTAAGCAGCACATACTGTCTGATACCCTTTTAATATCTTGCTTGCCTGCTGCAGAGCAGACAATTGCTGCATAGCAGCAATTATATGGAAACAAAAAGGCTGAGTCTTAAAGCAGCTTAATATGAAATTAAATATAATTTTATCAAAAGATAACATCCTGATAAAATCACAGGGATTTACTCTAATTCTATGTTCTCTGGAAGTCTGTGTATAAAGGCTGGGGGTAAAAACCCTCAACAACAAAACCTGTTAAAACCTTGAGCATCAGCACTTCTTTTTTTATGAAGCTGCTCAAAATAAGACAGGATAATTTTCTTGTTAAGAGGATAAAACACTGAACTTGATGACATTTGACAAAAATTGTTCTTTCCTTGCCCCGTATAAATCAGACTGTCTCACAATTTACCCGTCCATCCTTTCTGTCTCGATTATAACTTTCCTTCCTGTCTGATGTTTCTTGCCCTGAGCATCACAGAGCATTGGTTTTCATCGTCCCATTGCCTGTTCTCCCTCTCTCCTTAGAATCTGCTCCAGCCAGGCAAAACAACTTGCTTTTCCTCTTCATGCCGCCTCCTCCATCTCTTCTTTTTAAATTTCTTTTCCCCACCTACTCCATCCCATTGCCTCCAATGCCCAGAAACAAGATCTAGAGGACTTGACACTGGAGTGAGGATCTGAAGACTCATATCCTGGGGCCAACTCTGCCATCGCTTTGTTGCATAACTAATTTGGGATTAGTAATCTGATTCCCTTACGCTTTGGTGGTCATGATACTTCGACACCTTTGTAAAACACTTTTTCGTGACCTAAATAAAAGCAATTACACTTGTGTTCCCCCCACCCATTTTTCAAGGTTAGAAAGCCTGTTTCTGAGCATAACTCACACTGCCAGAAGTTCCTTTACATCTCCTCTCTTTCCTGAATGCTCATGTTTCACAGCCCCCCTTCTCTTGCCCAAACTATTAATATGGAGACAACAGGCTCTGCTGGAGAGATACAGTGGGAAGCACAATACCACAGCCTAGTCCAGGGCAGACAAAAGAACACACAGCTGGTAGCACTAATTTCATTGGAAGCCCTACAATGGGAAGAGCTGCCTGTGCTTCCCTGGGTGAGCTTGGCATCCTTCCATGCACAGATATTACCGAACAACACTGTTCAAAATAAGACCATCCCCCAAATGAAATCTGTGAACAGTAATCTGGGAGAGCTTTCTTTCCTACAGTTCAAGCAGCAAATATTCAGGAAATGTTCTGCTGTGGGGACAGCTAAGCAATTTTTTCAGTCTTTTAATGTGGCATTGTAGACAGAGGTTTTTCATAAGCCAAAAAAGGCACATATTGATTTCTTAAACCACTCCCCAAAAATAAAAATAAAATGAAACAAAACAAACAAAAACAAACAAAACCCCAAACAAACCAATTCTTCCAGCTGAGTGAATCAAACAGAGCAACTTAAGAGCAAACAATACCAAGGACAGATCTTGCATTTGCCACAAAAAAAGGGAAACAGACATCAAATAAAGAACTTTGTATGAGAATAAGCAGAAAGCAAGGGAGGTGGTACATCAGTTGCAGAATGCACATGGCTGTGAAAAAACTGAGAAGTCTGTAGGAGTTCAGAACATCAGTTCCATTAGCAACTTAGCCACTCAAGAAAATCTCAGATGAGTCAAAACAACTATCACCATTATTATTTGCTAAGAATAGACATCGTGCTTGTTTCACTGACTGACACACAGAATAACAAGCAAGATAAGAATAAAATAATCAACTACCTTTAACATTTTTTATTTGCAGCTCTGAAAGTGCTTTGCAAAGGTGCACAGCCTCTTCATCTCTATTTTACAGAATAAAAAATGCCAGATGTGCCAAGAGGAGCTTCTTGACCAAGGTCAAAAAGCAAGGCAAGAAAATTGTTTTCCATGCCAAGCTCAAACATGTACAAAGGCTGAAAACAAAGTTCTTTGTTGCAGCTTTTCATTGTTTGTTTTGTGCATTAGTGTGCCACTGAAAGCATTTTACATTCTGAGCCCAATGTAACAATGCTTTATGAAAAAGAAAAATTCTGAAGGAAGGCGAGGCAGCGTACAACAACAGGATTAAGTGACAGACTTCCAGATCCACAGTGACCCCAAAGCAAGACCACTGTCCATTATGAGAACATATTGAAACACAAGCATGTAGGTAATGGAGAGTGAATGTGGAAAAGGAAAGCAGAGCTGTAGGTGAGACACAAACTATTGATGCATAACACAAAATGCCAGCAGACATGGAGATTGAATTATAAGCAGAAGTATTGGATGAAAGAGTAAACATTTCACAAGGAAAATTACAGATACAGTGTTCAACAGAAGGGAAATTGTAAGGTATTGAGAACAGGGGGACACGGCAGAACCATTCACAGAAAATTCAACTCCTGGGAGCTGAACACGTGATCATGGGTTTTGGAAAAAGACATATATACTTGTATCAGAGGGCTCCAGCACCTCTGCTCGTATTACTTACAAACATTTTCCATGTGGTTTCATACCTGGTGTGCAGTGTGATTGGTTCTAACAAACCCAGATAAGTCACAGATTCACTAACAACTACGTAAGACCTTGAAACCCAGAACAACACACTGACAAAGAGCTGAGGGTGCAATGCTGACAAAGTGAAGATAAGAATTCAGAAATGCTAAAACAGTACTAGTGAAAGGCATGGGGAGAGCAAAAAAGGGAACACAGTGTTTTGCAAGTAACAACAATAAAGGAATAAAACGAGGGAGGTAATCACAGCTCTGAGGTAACAGAGAGGGATGTTAAATGTTAGTCGGTAAGTGATGAGACAGTGAGATTTGCAGTCGGGAAGTAATAAATCCATTTAGATATCAGGGAGAAGGAGGAGGAAGATGCAGGTTGCTGCAACGTGGGAGTAATGGAAGAGAGCAGAAGATAATGCAAGGAGGACAGTGATAGTGCTACTGCACTGTATCTGCTGAAGTGCAAATAGTCAATGCATTGACAAACGTGTCAGCTAAAAGGGCGCTGGGGAAAAATCAACTTGGTGCATGTTACAGACAAAGCAGCAGCTGGGCTTGGCAGCAGCTTCAGCATGTGAAGAGAAGGAGAGAGAAGACAAAATGTGCCTAAGTCTGAGAGTCTATTTTTGCTTTCTTACTCCAGGAATAATAATGATGCAGCGTTCCTTTAGTGCCAGTTGCAACCTTTTACTGAGATTGCTTTGACTGTAATGGCTGCAAGAGATGCCAGGAAAAGAAGGTAATGCAGCTTTTCTCTTCCCTTGACTTTTTCCAATGTCACAGAAAAAGAAATTTGCGTAACTCCAAAATGGAAAATATACATTTTCAACAAGGAGCATTTGAGTAACGCTAAACACGTAACCTAAATTGGAAACAACAGTTGTTCTAAACCATGCACACTATGGCAAAACAGGATTGAAAGAAAATTTAAAACCCATCTCTGACATCAGAGAGCCATGTCCAAAAAAAACATGCCCAATGAACTATTAGAAATCAATTGACACAAATCCTATTTGGAATCAGAGGCAAAGCTTTCCTTTGCCTTTAAAGTAGCATTTTAAAATTGTGACAAACACAAAACCATGTAGGGAGTGAAAAGAAGGCGGTCTCAGCTTCCAAAGCTGGAGCAGAAGTAGTTTTGCACAGCTATACAGCACAAGACAGCCACGTGCAGGAACACCGTGTGGAGTGAAGCAGCAGAACTGCTGAGTCTGCTCACTTGCTTTTCCCAGAAATGGAAATTACAATTTTCTTCCTAGATCTCTTAAAGTCTTTTAATTGCTATTGGATCGAAGCACCAGTGCTCACTGTGCTGTTTCAGATACCAGCAAGTCTATTCCTTCACTGAAGACTTCACTCCTGGGGTGCAGCACTTCATGCATTTACTGACATGATTTTTTCCTCCAGCTCTTTCATGCTGCCACAATAACTCCTCAAAACAAGAGTACTGACTCCACTACAGGATTCTGTCTTCTTTACTCATTTTGCATCGGTATCACCTCTCAAGTAGGAACCGAGTTGGTCTGTCACTACTGGGTGTGAAAGATAGGGGAACCAGGATTACTGTGTATATCAAGAGCTCCTAGTTGTGGATTGCAAATAGTGTCCTTCCCTTTGACTTGCTTTCTCCATGAATTTAGCTTGCAGGGATGCCCTGAAACTGGCAATAAATGAGAGTGCCACGTAACACCTTCTGATCTGCTGTACTACAGATATCATTTGTAGGAAAGCAGAGGCAGAAACAAAGAACTGACATAAAAAGTATTCTTTTCATTCAAGCATGTCCAATACTTTATGAGAACAAGGACGTAATATTATTTCCATTTTACCACAAGATCTGAAGGATATAACAAGACAAAAAAAAAAAAAGAAAGCAGCACATCTGAAGAACTGGAGTTACAAAAAACTACTATTCTGCCAAGTAAAATGCTGGCCCATACACATGGAAAAGGCACTCCAAATGCCTCTTTACTGTGTGTGCAATCGAAAAACTGCTGAAGTTTCAGAAAGGCTTCCTCAAGACTGAGTAAAGCAGGATTTTCCTAAGTCACATAAACACTGCCAAGGAGGTTGTAGTAATGCCTGCATGGTCTTTGTGACATTGGTCTGGTCTGATCAAAGCACAGACACTGCCTACTTTCCCACTGCCTCTCATTAGTGTGTTGCAAGAGGCGTTCCACAGGAAAAAAAAAGAAGGTCAGTTTTCAGAAATTTAATTACAGATGACTAACTGTCAAGAGTAAATAATTTCAAAATTCATTTTAACACATGAGTCTGCATAATTCTAATACATTATTCCATTGTCTGTAAGTCCGTTTCTGCAGAACTCGGATAAAATAGGAGGCTTAAGCTTAGCAAATAGCCCTGATCTCATTTCACCAGTTTTGAAAGGTGTGAAGCTTTCTGACTTTTCCAAGAGTTATGCCTGATTTTCAGTTATGAATTAGTGAGAAGAGAGCCAAGTACATTTTTCCATTCCTCAAATTTTGTACAATTAATTATCTTCCTTTGTGAGAAGGGGAATTTCAGACTGCTGTATTCTAAGGTACTCTTTGCCATTACTGTTAGCTACTGTTAGTTAGCCATTATTTTTCTTTTGTTCTCTCCCCCTTGCTGCTTTGGGTAACAGCTTATTTTTTAATTGCAATGTAGTGAATACACTGGAGACATTTACCTTTTTTTTTTTAGCAATTGGGTGCATGCATTTTCTTATTTGGTCTGTCAGCAGCACCCATGCACACAAATATGTACGTATACACAGAAAATATGACATGACTGTCTCCAACTTCTCGTGCACAGCAATATTCTGTGACAAGATGCATGGGCCAAATGCAAAACCCAGAGAAAAACACATGCTTCAACTTGAAGAACATAGTCTCTATCATTTATGAAAGTTGCCTGCACTTCTAAGTCTTGAGGACATCCAACCACAGAAAAAGTCTAAGGTCAGTGCTTTGTAAAACTTCAAGTAACACAGGCAAATATTTAGCATTAGTGCAAGGGATGACCAAAAAATCCTGTGACTTTATCCCCACAATAGAAAATTAAAGCCTTTTTTAGCCTTAAATTGACATTTGAATTAATGCAGCTTTCATTCCTTCTTATTTTGTATGAAGGCAGATGAGTGATGTCAAATACTATGGCATAAGGTGATTGGCACACATATGATGATTGTCAAATTACCATACCTCCCAAATTAAGCAACAAAAGGTGAGACAGAGCAGGAAGGGGAAAAAGGAAATCCTCTTATTCTCAGTATCACTGTAATTTCTAGTGCCAAAACTAATCAATGTTAAAATCCAGGGATGTCAAATAAAGAATGGCAAAGAGTAAGCCTTGTATTTTCACACATCTCTAAGGTATGCAAACACCAGGAACTAGTGGAGTATTTAAAACATGAAAAAAGCCCAACAAACTCACAACTAACAAACAAAATGAAAACAGAGACACAACCCAGCCCTATTCTCAGACTTCATCTATTTGAAAAATAAGGACAGCCCTGGAAATGCAGTAAAAAGTCCTGTTTAAAGTGATTTTTTCAAAAGTTTCTTCCAGTGAGAAACACTTTTTCCTATCAGCTCATATTTTTTCCACTGCTTTTTCCCAACTGGCACTTAAGGAATCCAAGGATCTGAAGTTTTGGTGGCAAGCTAAAATTGTGATTACAATTCCTTTAAATGCCTCGGGAATGCCTCCCAGGACTGGCGTCATCAACATGCCTTATCCCAACTCCTTCTTGAAAGGTCTTGCTTCCCCAAGAATTCCTTTTTCTTCAAAGGAGAGGCAGGTATAGACCCTTGAATAGATCTATCTGACATGCTTCAGCCTCCTACCCATGGGCATCCACACTCCCCAGTGGAACAAGGTTTCAGCCACAGTTTCACCGTGGAACTCATGTCTTAACCTCACTCTTGATGTTTCCCATAAAGACAATTACCTACATCCATATTCTCCTGCCTATGCCGTGATTTGGAGTAAAGTCCTTTACTCCAACTTCCATAGAAGAGCCTGGCCAATCAGTTCCTTTTTATTTCCATGTGCAGATTCCTGGGAAGGCCTGCAAATCTACCACCAAAAGCCAGGTTTGCAGATTTCACTGGAGAACAACAACGAAATGTACCATGAAAGCTCTTTGAGGCGGGAGGAAGTTTCAGGGGGCTGCAGACCTCAAGCCATCCTCTTCTGTCACCTTTTCTAGAACCTAATCTAGCTGTTTCTCAAAAACAAAAGCGTGCTTTACAGACCACAGTGAGTTCTGAGGACCAGTCCCCAACCTAACATACACCACTGCTTTGTAATCACATCTACACTGACATGTCGCTGCTTCCTGTGTTTCTGTCAGCTAAAGGACAGCTTTCTTCACATGCAAATTTTTTTTTCTCTACCTGGGAGTACAACAGAAATAGAAACTCCTCTAGCTGCAGAATATGTAAACTGCCCACTGCCTTGAGTTACTGTCTTTTTGCTGTTAATAGGGTCTGGCACAGGCTCATGGATTCACACTTGCACATCCTGCTGCACAGTTAGGAACTACTGCTTTTTGTAAAGTGTCTTCTCCTTTCACAAAGGAAGACTACAGCACATAATGCTGTTTTGGTGGACTGATAACATTGTTTCATTTTTAATAGACACCCCTGCAAAGGGAATTGTTACCAGTACTGTTGTTATGAAAAATAGATTAGACAAAACAATACATTTTACAGAACGCTGATCACAGGAAGAATGATAAAATTAGTAGGGCAACTGTTCTAAAATACAGGCTACGACCACTTTCCCTCAGCTGAAATAAAGAGGATTAGCAATTCTGCAAACCAGAAACTTGACTATTTCAAGTGAGGCGATTTTTAAACAGCATGTCCTGATGATATTAGGTAAGCCTGGACAAACTAGACCAGGGAAAGTTTCACATAAAGACAGACAGCATGGCCCTGAGGAAGCAGACAGCTGTGAAGGAGGAGGAACTGCTGGCTGGCAAAGATCACTTTTTATTTGACTTTGCCACTAGTAACAGAAGGCCATGTTTCTTTACACATTCATTTTAAACACCAGCCAAGGGGCACTCCAGATTTCTGGATTTTATTGTTTTCACCATTCTACTTCAAAATACAGTTCCACTTGGTTTTCCAAGGTGGCATGACAGAAATAGGTCCCTGCACGATACACTATAATTTATGGCAATTTAAACAAACTAAAGACTAGTTCTTACAAATTGAACTAACCTAGCACATACCCATAGCAGTCTTAATTATAGGGAACAAAAATCCAACCAGTCCAATGCAGGCACATGGTGGTCAGATATTTACTCAGTATTCCATGATTTTCTCTGTAATATAACATTAACGGAAGGACTTAGAGTTTATAACTTGTATTATTACTTTTACCAATTCTTGTCAACCAATACAGATATGTTTAAGGCTATATAATAGAATGTGGAATTGAAAGTAAAGCCTTGATTTCATCTTTTTGGGAAGTCCCTCACTACCACCGCAGTTGTTCCAGGCAAGGTAGGTAAAACCCTAAAAACAGACAGGTTGCTGCAGGATTTTAACTATTGTGTTACACAGTATTTCAAAAGATTTAAGGCAGGACTTCTACATAACTCTTACCAGTAGTTGTCTCTGCAAGCAAAGGTCACCAGCTTTTCATGCAGAGGGCTGCTGATGCCTTCAAATTCCTGAATTAAATTGGTTCACCTCTATCTGGACCCGTAAACTCTTCTCTTCAGCACAGTGGTAGAACAAATGGGTAAAGTGCTGTGCCTTTATGTGATAAGCCCTTGCAACAAAAGCAGACACTTGAGGAGGGCCTGTAGTACTGGGAAAATTTTTTCCTTAATTATTAAAACAATTGTTGTGGCACTGTTTATTCGGAGAGACTTATCACTTGAAATCCCTACACACATAATCAACACATAGCAATTAAAGCCATTGTTCAGGATGTGGAAGATTTAAACCCGTTTTTCTTCTTTACTTAACAACACCACCTTATGCTACCCAGGCCCAGGGGCTCTGTCCCTACTCAGAGAGGATTATTCTGGGTCCTGAAGCCCCAGCCTGCCTCTCTGAGCATTTCACTTTGCACAGGCTGTTCAAACACGTAATGGAACATGGGCTGTAACCCACGGGTCCAGCAGCCTGCTCTTCTCCCATCAGACACTTTGTCCTTATGATTACGAGAGATATAAGTTGAAATCCTCTGAGGCAGAAAAGAATTTGTGCCTCCTATATCTCCACTGCTTGCACAAATCACTCAGCTATCATGTAAAAGAAGAAGAAAATGTCCTGCCTTAGAAATTCTGCAAATTTAGACTCTCACCCCTCTTGCTACTTCTTACAAAAACTTCAGACAAACCATTTTGCTTTGGATACAGAAGATACCTCTTGTCTACTGGAATATTTTTTTTCCTTATTTTATTCTTTTAATATCTTCTTTTAAACAAACCATGAAGTCTAATTGCACACAGGCATGAAATTCCACATTATCCAGGCAGTCTTTAGTAGACTGCTGAGATCATCTATGGAACACATAACCTGCAAGCATCTTAAAGGAAAGGAGGCACAATTGTCTCTCTGAAATCCATGCTCAAAACCCAACTGACAGAGAATCCTCAAATCCAGCAATACAGAGATTCCTGTGGTGATACTTTACATAGATTTTGAAAGACAAATGTGTATTATTTAATTTATTTAGTTTAGGGTGGGTGACAATATAAAATCAAAACAAGCACACAACAAGATCTGATGCTTAAGCAATATTTGGCCATTTTCTAGATTGCCAGAGAGAGTACACTTTTGAGGAGTTGTTTAAGAGGGCTCACTTCTGTTATACAAATTAAAATCAAGCAACCAAACAAAACCCCCAAAATTCAGCTCCATTAAAAACCTGCCAGGCAAACAGGAAATGCAAACAAGACAGTAAAATGTCTAAACATAAGTAAAAAAACCCAAACAAAACCCAAACAATGCCCTACCACCAAAAAATCACAACAACAACCAAAATAACCAAACAAAAAAACCCTACACCACCACCTACCCTTCCATCACTTTAGGGATTATATCTCAAAATAACACCCTTCAAAGCTTTTCTTCCCACATCAAATAGCCTCTTACAGAAACTAGGGACACTTCATGCCATACTAATTAAAAAAAAATGAAGATATATGAACAGTACCATTTCAGGTAGTTACAGGAATCCATTCCATACTTCCTCTAAATCTGCTGTGCTTCTATTCTTTGCCGAACTGAAATTTCTTGGCTTTTGTATTTTATGAGACAGACATGCTTTTAAGGGACCACAAATGAGCACACACAGCTTTATTCATGAGGCAGTGATAACAGATATTGAACTTAGAGTTGCATGTGAGAAAATTTACCTCACCTCCATTTTTGAGATTTTAGTAATCTCTATTGTTTTGCATCTGAACAACACCAATACATCTAAAAGATCTGCTGTCAAAAACATTAAAACCACAAAAAACCTTCAATTATTGTCTATATTTACTGAAAGAGTGCAGGGTGAAAAAGAAAAAAAGCTAAAAGGATCAGTAAGTATTTATTTTTGTAGACTGAAAATGCTGCAATAATGAAAGATTGAACCAGGGTCATCCTGCAATAAGTTAGAAATAAGATTCATGGCACCCATCTGAGATGAGGGGAAACTAAAAGAATCCCTGAAAATATAAACAGAAAACCAAATATTTTACATCCTTTCAACATGTTAGCCTGCTGAGCTACTTTGGGGCAAAAAGAATCCATTGTGGGTCCGCATAAGTATTTTTAAATAAGCTCTGCTGGGGCATCCACAATAGCTCCGTTTTTACATATTATGTAAAACCAGTGTGATTTCCATTAGCAATAATTAATTTCTTCTAAGTGGATAAACTGGGGCAAATTCAAAGCTAGTATAAGCAAACAGAACTCCACGCTGCTATGGAATTGTTCAGAAAAATCTACTATGCTTTCATTTGCCCTCCTTTTCCTTGGTACCATTTTTCCTGGGGGAAAGCTGCCTTATCCAATTACACTAACTAGAAAGATAAGAGAACTAGTAAACCTACCTGATAGTACTGTTCTGTATCAATTGGGATATACTGCTCAGTACTTTGAGGTTAAGTAAAGCACTGTGTAACATCAGGAGAATCATATTAGATTGCTGGAGGTAAAACTGCTTCTAATCCTAACAGAGAGGCTTCATCACTCCTGGTTATCCCTCAGGAAGCAGGGGATAATAACATCAAGGTTGCTTTCCTCCTTACTTACTACACTCAGGCCGTTTCAGGTTGCTGAGTCATTGAATAAGATCTAACCCTTCAGATCATCCTTGAAATGTCACATTCAATTAAAACTTTCTTGTCGCCTTACTTCTTTGTCATCCTTCTTTCATCAAAAGCAAGCCTAGACATCCAACCTCAGAACAGCACCTTTTCCTGCTTCCAAAACAAACCCTGGCACAAGGAATATTTATGTTCTAACTGGTTTGGGCATGTCCCTAGTCTAAATGTACTTACTAAAATAGCATTATAAAAATAATCAGAAAATTCATCTTGGTTTTTATTCTATTTTATAATGATTCCTTAAATGATTGTGAGGTACTGCCACACTTATTGCTTCATAACATCTCTATCTTATAAAGGGGATGTATGTTAAAAGCCCACACATCTGAACAACTTCAGCAGGTTGAGAGAAACAGAGATAAGAAAAAAAGTGGAGGAGGGAAGAAAATGTTTATTTTTTTCCCACTCCCTTTGGCATTTGTTGAGAGGCTTTAGAGGAATCAATATTCTCAGATTTATAAGGAAAGCAAGCAGGGGGCCCCAAATTTCATGGCCTTTACAGATGCAGACTTCCTGTTAGCTCCACTAAGGAAATGTCAGATCATGATGACAGCCCACATCAGCAGCTACCCGAGAGCCATCACGTTGACTAAATAGCCTGGAATAGGGGAACTGTGCGAATCATCAGCTGGAAAGTGCTAAGAAGCTGTCAGAAAAACAACCCCAAACCCAAAACACATACACAAGACACAGTGTTGTTTTAGCCAGGAGTGAATAGAGAAATAGGTCTTCCAGTTATAAATTATTTTTGGTACCACAGAGAAGTGACATACCAAGGCGATCTCTCTAGATAACATCCCCCTGCAGAGCAAACAGAGGCAGTGACTACTCTTGCTCACTCACTGGCTATGAGGTGGCTGGCCATGATGTGCCAAATCTGACTTCAGGAGCAAAATCCTCTCTGTAGGAAAGTGACTGATGTTTGACCACAAGCACTATGGTAGCCTTATCATAGAGAAAGCAAAGAGCAGAAATATTGCATCTCTTAAAAAATAAAAATCAGAAAGCTGCATTGATTTTTAGCTTAAAAGAAAGAGGGGAAAAAGACAAACTGCAAACAAAATTCATGTAAATGCTTATTAGTTACAAATGCCCTATTAGATCAGTTGGGCAAAACCCACAAAAATAGCAACTTGTGAGAATGGCTTTTGGCCTGAGTGCAGGCCAATCAATCCATTATAATTTAAGTGCAAGCTGCTCCGGTAGAGGCATTAGTTTCCTGCTACATCACATTTGCCAGCTTGGGGCAGGGGGGACTGTTGGAACCAGAGACCTCTAGGACTGGGGCTTGCCAATGACTTGCAGATATCAGAGAGAACCTTGTTCATCATGTGCAATGATTTGTCAAAATGTCCCACTCTTACAGCACATGAGAAATGTTCACTTCTCAGAACAAGTGTTTTCCTAGGAGTAAGGGCATCTAGATCATATATTCTCATAACATCTAGGCTATAAGGAACGAAATTTTAAAAAATGCTGCCAAGCCAAGACATGCTAGCTCTCATCAAAATGCAATTCTCAAACAGCACACCACACCCACCAAGATGTGACAAAATGTAATAGATTCCTTGCCAGAATGACAGATAAATATTTTTCTTTTAAAAACAGATTTTGGGGGTGGAGGAGGGGAGTCGAGAGGAATATAACCAAAAACTTCATGAAAATCAAAGTGTGGAAGGAAACATCCCCATGCTCAGAAGAAGATGGCAGTGTATCCTGCATTCATTAACAGCCAGCTTATGGCTTGCCAACTACCTGAACTTTTTCCAAATGCTTTAGCTAGCTCAAATTTGACTGCAGTCCATTTTGGCCACAAATTTAAAAATATGTCCTTCCGTTCATGTATATTGCAATCATTTTGTAAGTGCTAGAGCCAGGCATTACAATTACAACATGCATTACTCAAGCATTTATGTGCTCTATTTGGTTATTTTTATCACATTCGTGCACGCAAGCGCACGTCTCAAATAACCACATCAATTTCAATTCATTTAAAGCACAGAAAACCTCTATGTTTGCTCCAGAAATTAGTACACTAAGAGATTCCTTATCCAGGAATGGGAAACATTTATTGAAATGCCTTATTTTTAAGGCAATCTGTGTTTTTTTCTTTAGCTTAACTGTCAGACACAGAATCACAGAATGGGTCAGGTTGGACAGGATCACGGTGTGTCATCTGGTCCAAGCTCCCTGCTCAAGCAGGGTCATTCTGCATGGAGCACATGGCACAGGATTGCATCCAGACGGTTCTTGAATACGTCCAGGGATGGAGAATCCACAGCCTCTCCGGGCAATCTGTTCCACTGCTCAGTCACTATTTACCATAGCTCAGTAGCAGTAAACATTCATGTTCATCATGTGTATTGTAACAAATCTCACTTAAACAGAACTCTGACATTTTCTACTAGAAACGCTCAGCTCACCACAGATCTCTTCCACACCAGTAATGAGTTTCAGCAGTGAAAAATGATACTCTCTACAGTTTTTTCTCACTCATTTTCTCACTACTTATTTTCTTCAGTATTTCCTGCTGAGTACCCTTTTAAAGTTTAAATCATTTTTTGACATAATAGACAGGCAAGTGTTTCAATAAAAAAAAAAAACAAAAAAAACCAACATGAAATCTTCCAGGATGAAAACCCCAAATACTACTGAAGAAGGGAAAGAGACATTCAATAGGTGGTACATCTACAACAAATCAAGTTACCTTAGCTTAAAGGCTTGGATAGATAGTTGTTGAAGACAGAGGCTGATTCAATCCATAAACAATTTTTAACAGGAAGTGTTTCTACATCTGAACCATCCTCCTGACACCCTGCCTTTGAACACTTGTGTACATTGATGAGGCCCCCTCTCAGTCATCTCTTCTTGAGGCTGAACAGGCCCAGCTCCCTCAGCCTTTCCTTGTAAAAGAGATGCTCCAGTCCTCTCCTCATCTTTGTTGCTCTCTGCTGGAGCTGCTCCAGGGGCTCCATGAACCAGAACTTAAAAATACCTGTTAACCATGATCACTTCATCAAACATCCACAATTTCACGCCCATGAACCTATCTATAACCAGCTCTTCCTTTGAATAGATAGTGTTTACCAAATGCAGAGCAGGCTAGAAATAGAGAAAAGACTGTAAGCAGTATCCACAGTCAAGTGTCTCTCAACCTGGGGCAAAGTATGGGTACAAAGTCCCAAATTTCCCTTCTTCTGTGTCGATGCTCACAGGCTGCCTCTCTGCATAACCAGCTATTTCTCCACAGGTATTTGATTCAGAAGGAGAACTGTCCCACTTTGCTGGTGTCACTTCAGTTTGATCCAAGGCATATGGAGCCATGAAAGCGGCTACAATCTGGAAAGTATTTGGTTGGAGAGGGACTCGATAGACAAAAGCAGATAGAAATTGGACAAAGCAGCTGTTAGGAGTCATGTTTCTGGTTTTGGATATGACAAACCCCGTAGCATTTCAGCAATAACAAATATATTAACTAGCTGTATCATTCTATATGGCAGTGTTCTGCAATTGTTTAACTTGGTGTCATTAACGATATAGAAACATATCAATTGTCATGAAAAATGCAGCACTTAGAAGAAGATGAAGATCCGTAGAGAAAACTTAGTTCTGCTGAAGGCAATGGCCCTCTCCTTCTTTTATAAATCCTATTCCTATCAACAACCTCCCTCTTTTTTGTTTGATTACTGTCAGACTCTATTTGTAAAGTCTTATTTTATTAGAATGAATGTAAAAGAAATCATGGTTACCTATTCCAAAGTACATCTGACATGCCAAATTCTGTATTCCGTTTCAGTGGCTTCAGAAATTTGACTAAGTTGCACATCAATTGTTAAGGGTGGAAGAGGAGACTTTAATAAATTACCATTGCTTCTAAATTGCAGTGGCGGCCTTTCCCTCTTCACTGGGGTGTAATACGTGCAGTATACACTTGCCATGTATGCGTTATATAGAAGTTTGTGATGATTGATAAAAACGGCGTGATGCACGATAAATCACAGTATGACAGGCATGATCACAGCAGCCTTATGAAATGTCAAGTCAGGTCTGAAAAGCCCGAGATCACAGGATCAAAGAATCATTTAGGCTGGGAAAGACCTCCAAGATCATCAAGCCCAGGCTTTGACTGATCACCACCTTGTCAATTAGACCATGGCACTGTGTACCATGTCCAGTTGTTTCTTGAACACTGCCAGGAATGCTGACTCCTTATATCTTAACATAATGTAAATCTTTTACTTAAATACAGTTTTAGATCTAATTCTTTATACTGAAGAACAGCATCCTTCCCTATAATAAAAAAATTAATTTTTTCCATGGTATAAAGCTACGAAATATAAGAAGTTCACAGGGAGGCTAGTAATCCTTCCAATGCTTCTTGAAACAGTAATTCACCTATTAAATAAAAATTCCTAAAATTCTGCCATCATTTTCCATCTCTCTTTCTTTCCCTCCTCCTCCTTCTACTTTTTTAATTAAAGCTTCTAAGGAACACTTATTGAAAGGTCTTTTATCCTCTTATTGCTTTTTTAATTCTTTACCTCAGTCCTTTTATACTCCTTCTTAATCATGAATGCAAATAAAATTCAAAGTGTAATCAGCAGCTGCCTAAGGAGAGCACTGAGCTCTGTTGCCATGGGAACAGTCAAGTCAGTCCTTGACCAGTGGAGGAATCCCACCAACCTTTCTGCTTCATTCCTTGCGCCATCCCTCACTCCTTTTGGTTTCCAACCACACTTGCTTTCCTGCAACATGCCATATCTGACAACAAATATTTTTCTTTGATCTAATGACAAATGATCACCAACACAAAATTATTTTATATACAAAACCAACCACCAGCAGCACTGCTTTGTGCACTGGTCCCCCACACTGCGCATCATCCTAGGGCTCATGGCTCCTTTTCCACCCTAAGTTTATTTGCCAAAGTACATAATCAATTACTTCAACAGCACCCATCACATTTTAGGTGCAGCAAGCAACTAGTGGTGCTGCCAAAGTAACAGAGCACTTGATTTTAGTCCAGTTATTAACAGGAGATGAAACCAGACTGACGTTCCTGCAACATTATAAGACACATGGTTTCAATTTGAGAGAGAATCTTCCAACTACAAGACACCTCAGCACTTAGGCCTTCTACATAGTGACTATTTCTTACTAAAGAGCTCTCAGGGGTGCTGGATCACTACAAGAAAAGTAATATATCCAAAAACCCATGTATTATATATACTGTTTATATGATTTTGGGGACAACCATTCTAACATCCTGCACTTCCTGCTGCTCACTTTTGCTGAGGCTCTTGCCACACTTTGACACTTTGTCAGTGTAAATAGGTCAGCCCAATGTTTCCAACAGAGGGATAAAAATGTCACTGGATTGTTTCTGAAAATCTCCAGACAGGCCTGGTTAAGATCCACTTTAGATAAACTGCAAATATCTGAAGTGGAAGGATCTGATAATGATGGCCAGTTTTGTCTTACTTCTACATTCTTCATCACAGCTGGAGCTTTTGCCCAGCATTTGATAAATGTCTGACTCTTCTATTGTTTTTTGGCAAGTGCACTGGAACTCAACAAATTGCAAATATGCTTGAGACATTCAGCACTAATTAAACTTTTCAATTAATAAATGGGAAAACCTTTAATCTTACAAACTCAGAGAGAATCCTCAGGGGACAGCTGTTGTCCTGACTGAGGCAGCTGGATATTTATAGCACATACATATATCAACTCAGACACACATATAGAGGTGTATATGTATATATATATATATTCAAGAAAGCAAATGAAAACAAAACAACAAACAGAAAAATAATAATTTCCTTTTGTTAATCTTTATCTAGAAACTACATTAAATGGCCAAAGTCTAAAATTTCCTGCTTACCTAACACTTGGTTAATTGCACTTTTACCCCTTGGCACTTGTGCCAAAGCACAATGTGCCTTCATTAAATGCAAAAATAAAATACCCTAATTAGGCCACAGCCACCTTTATTCACTCTTATTATGCCAAATCAGTCTCATCAGAGATGTCCCAACTCAAGTCAGTCTGGACCAAAGAAACAAAAGTAAATCACACAGGATGCTTTTGCATACCTTTAGGAGAAGGCAAATCTGAAATACACCACGTTCCCCTGCCGAGTGAATTTCACTCTGAGACATTCCCAATTATATCCCCGGGAACAGAGAGAACCACAGAGAGAACCAACTTGCTCCTTCTTCTTAAATTGAGATCTGACAATTAATTGTACACGAGTCCTTTCCTAGAATATCTTTATTCCTCTTTCAATCATTTGAAAGCTGAGTACAAAGGAGAGCAAACTTTCGCAAGAAAGACAAAAAGGCAAGTCCTTGAACAGAACCACGTGCTTTCTATCACTTCATATAATTAACTCTATAGCATTAAGAAAGGCCCCTCTGTATAAGCAAACCTTGACATTCAAAGTGTTTTTTAAACATTGGCTACGTAAAGCCAATGAAGCATAGCACAGATCTATGTTGTGGTTATAGGCAGTACTTTTTCTGGCAATTGTAAATTCAGTTTGTCTTTTGAAACCTCCACCGCAACAAGAAGGCTTCAAAAGTTTATTTTGACTGTTTATCTTATACTCTGCAAAGAACACAACAGAGAAACTGTAACTAGAAGAACCTAATCAAAATAGGAGTTAAATGAAAGATAAAAAGCAAAGAAAAAGGAAACCAATCTGTGAAGACATTGCTCTGATACCCTATTAGAATGACACCTGTTTTGGCACTGTGTCTTCCTGGCTTTATGCCAGATGCTTGCTTCAAATAAAAATATCATGAGTTGGTATAAGACTTCATGTAAATATGAGCAGCACACTCTAATATAATCTAGCAGATTCATCTAACATTGCAATCTCTTGTGGGCAGCCATCGCCTTGATTAAGCAAGATATATAGTAATAAAAAATTAAAGTTAATTAAAAGGAATGACAGTAAAAGACAACTCGGAAAAAAAAAAGAATAAATGGGAATTATATAGAGTGTATAACTTCATTCTTAAATTCTCTGATTAGGTATGATCCACCAATGAAGGAAGCACAGAATATCATTAGTTATAAGGGACACCTTGATGTGGTCAGGTTTCCTGCTTTCTGGCAGAGTGGTGGAGATGGGAAAAAGGTGAAATAGGTTGAAGCCATATTTCATCTTCCAGTTTTTATTTAAAAACAGTAATGCATCATCCTCTCCATACATATCTGTTTTGTTCAGACAGGGTGAAGCTGGAAAGTCCAAACTCTATTAACATTTTAAAAAAAAACAATAAATCCACCTATCTCAGGACAACTGGTAATCACAAAATAAATGAGGTCACTCCGTCCTTCTCTTACAGCCTATGATTCTTTTATATCTAGAACATTAACCATGATAAAACATGATGTCTGTACCTACAATTATGCCAGCACCGCCTCTGGAGGGCCTGTGAGGTTTTTTCCTCTACTATTTACCATGCTGTGTATTTATAATTCATGTCCTTTAATTACACTAATACATTTTATGCGAAGGTTGTTATTGTTGCTCTTTTTTTTTTTTTTTACTCCCACTCCTGCTTAACACATTATTTCACACCCTAACCCAGAGGTTCATGTCTCTCTCCTAGGTATCAAATTTTAAGTCAGGCTTGCTTGCAGTCAGTTGCGAGCCTCTGTTAGCGCCGCACATTTCGCGCGCCTGTGAGCACGACACGCAGTGCACACCCAGCTCTTGCCATGTCTTTTACCATCCTGATGCTGTACATTCCCTAAAACCGGCCTCGTGGGAGCACGCTGAAGTCACCTACATTACTAGGAAACTCAAGAGAAACACACCACACAATGCCTTCTGGAAATCACCTGCAGCTCTATTTGCATAATAAAAACCAGTGATTTACCCATCCCCCTTGTACACACTCCCTAGAAACTAAACCCTTTACAGTGGGTTGAATCCCATTCCCATTGGTCTGAGGCGCAGACAAGCTCTTGGGTTGTTTCTTGGTTTGAGAAAAGAAGATAGAAACACCGCTGTTTTTGTTTGAGGCATTGATTGGGTCTTCCTCAAGAAGACTAACTCACATGTCATTCAGCTACTGAATCGAGCTAAACCTTAAAAAGTAAAGTTCTATGTGTAGAATAATAACCCTTTTCTTTATTGTCTACTTGCACAAGACAGATGTGAAAGATGCATCCCTCACTTCACTTTGGTATGTTCTTGTGTTCTGAAAACTTAAAATAAATTCGTGGGGCTGCTTTCAGAACAAATCTCTGTTTTTAATTTCTACTTGGGCTATGCCATGGCACATCACTCCTAGAAATGTCTGAAAACCATTTAATTTGTCTTAAAGTAAGCCAGAAATATAACATGAACGATTTTCTTTCTGTACATTGGGATAGCTATGAGGTGAATCAAGACAAATTATCCTATACTTTTCTTTTTAAAAAAATTATTTTAGGTTGACTGTACTGTGCCCTTTGAAGGTAGCTTCAGCTCAGTTAAATCTCACAAGTGGTTTTTTTCCATTTAGTCTTTTTAAGAGAAGCCTCTGGTTTCCCCTGTAAAATCTGAGCAGAAAAATCCTCCATCTTTGCATCAGAATGTGAGGCAGGCTGTGAAGAAAAAACACTATTCAAAATGAAGTTAGAATGTAATAATTACACATTTGCCTGAGTAAGATATCAAGTCACCTCACCGTTGCTATATCTCTTCAATTTTAACTTCTGAAACGGTTTTGCTTTCCCTGTCAGTACCAAAATAAGCCAGTTACTCTTTTAATCTAATAGCCTTCAATTTTTTTCTTGAAATAAAATGTCACCTTAAAAGCAAAGACTAGTTAGATGAAAAATTATTTTGTTCTATTTTTCATTTCTGATCAAGCATGTCTCTGCAATGTCAACATGAAATTATCTTCATCCTCCAGGAGGAATCTGCATTGAATGAATTGTTTTAAAAATAATGCATCTATTGTTCTGACTGTGAAAAGGAGGATGGTACAGTACTCAATTTTGACTGCAAAAGAATAGTGTTGCAAGGTACTGAAATATTGTACTTAATAAATAATTGGGATATTGCTTCAGATAGCATAAACCTGACTGCAAGGTCAAATTAAAAAACCCCAAACAGACAAACATGCAAACCAGAAACAAAAACTCACACTCCAAACACTCAACTTCAAATCTGCATTTGGCAACTGCTTAGCTGACTGATTTAGAAAAATTTACACCTTTCATTTCTCTCTCATGGCTGAAAACTGCTTCAGTATCAGACATCAATTCCTTTTTCTACTTCCCCAGAACTAAATGGGATGAAAATATATTGCACTCTCTGTGACTAAGAGAGCTCATAATCAACACAAGCCATAACAATGTTAGAATGCCTAGTAAAGCAGTATGGGGTTTCACTGCCATTTCTGGGAGTTCAGAGCAACAATAAGTACAGCCAATTGCAATGTAATCAGCTTAAGTAATTCCAGTTTAACAAGTCTAGTTCATGTAAATTAAGATTTTTCTAGTCACTTCTTAAAGTCAGAGTTGGAATTATTTTATATAAAAGTAGAGTCAGGGAACACATTACTATCATAAGACAAGTTTTGAGCATTTAAATGGCTTTTATACACTCCACCATTATTGCTAGCATGTTTCATCTTGGGTTTGGATACTCTTAGAATTGAAAGCTCTAATGTATGTGGGGGGAAACCAAAGCAATTTATTTGTACCTTGTTTAATGTGCCTATAAAAACTGCTAATATTTTTCCATAGTGGTTGCCTTTCTAGGTTTCTTTTTTATATGCTTCAGCTGTTCTCTTTAATAACAAAGTTAGTCTCTTATTCAGGAAGCAATACCTGAATCTGAAATATTACAGATCAGACTGTTTTTAATGTAGATAAAAGCATGGCACAGTAAAATAAAAAATAAGTTTTAGTGCCTCCAATAAAAGAAATTTATAACTCAAAACCACTCTCTGCAGATAAAGCTTCATTACAGCTGTACTTGCTTTGTTTTAACCGGAAATTAACTCAGTATTTACGCAATAAAAGTAAAAGTTTCATTACAAGTTAAAGAAGTTAGAAAAGAACAAACACCCTAATGACAAATGAAATACATCCAGCAAACACACACTATCTTTCACCATTGGAGACATTTTAATTTTCATCCCATTAGTAAATTTTGTTTTACTTGAAAAATTTCCTGACATATCTCCATTTCCCAAAAAGCTACATTCCAGAATATATAAATTTGTAACCATATTAATGGTTATTTGCATAGAAAGAAGGAATTTTAAATCTCTCCACTTAACCTGGAAGCATAGAAGTTACCAGGCATATACATAAAATAAATATTATTTATAACAAATTAAGGCACACCAAAGCAATCAAAGGACATAGAGGTGAATGAACTGCCACAGTGCCAGAGCCACTAACCAAACTGCAAAGGATGAAAGTAATTGTTTCACACCATGATGTAGAAAGAAATAATTTCTGGTTCAAGGGACAGAACTGGACCTGATCATCAGGCACTGACTTCAATAACACTTTTTGAACTGTTTGAACTTAATAGGTTTGTAGTTTTCTACCCAATGTTCCTGAGGCAGCAAAGCTTACATGTACCTGTTAGGATGCTCTGCTGAATCAGGCCCCTTCAGCACTCAAAAGCACTTAAAGCACTGATCTATAAAATGAAAACAAGCATTTCAAGCTACAAAGAGCTAAAAGTTACCTGGTATATTAAGAAAACCAAAACCAGAAGAAAAACAAGCAAAAAAACCCCAACTAACCAACCAAGCAACCCCACACAACAACAACGACCAACTGACCAACCAAACCCCAACAAAACAAAACAAAATAAAACAAAAAACCCAACCTCAAACCCCACAAAACCAAAAACAAACAGTGAAAGATAAATGAAAGGTAAATCCTTCAAATTACTAGAATGCTGATTTTCTTTCAGGTAAAGCTGTTAACTGCTGCTGGGAGTTATGTAAATATTTAAGCATAATCAGCATCCGGCCATGGAGTTCATAGCTGTAAACAATGCAATGATTTACAACCCTTCAAACTGAACATTTTACATTTCTTTTACACTATATCTCATAGGCAAATTTACCTGTGTTTTCTGTTAGAGAATTACATGATGAAGAGTCCAGCTCACAGAAACCGTTGGATGGTTTGGGTTTGTTGGGGTTTTTTTCATAAAGAATTGGCATGTTTTTACACTTTGGTGTATTCTGCCTTCAGCAACTGCACAAATATTTTTCCAGTGTACAAAAGACTGACACATTGATTTCCCTTTTACCTACCAGTCTAATGGCCTCTGAGGTTTATACATTTAACCACTTCAGATGGCTCCCTTCTCATCACTTGCCGTGCTGGCTCCTGGCTCAGCTTACCAAGTAGCATCTGCCAGACAAAATGGTCACACTGACACACAGCACCATGGTTCAAAGTTGATGAGTGACAGTTTTACCTCTCTCTTGTGACAAACAATTATTTGTGGGGGAGGGAGGGGAGGATGAGAAAATATTAAGGTAAGTACTACAGGCTTGTATTTCCCAATTCGTGAATCAGAGATTTTCAGGTTTTATTTAATCAGTTAAGTCAAAAAAAGATGTCACTTCTAACTTAAGCATTACAAAAATGCTTAGGCTGTAATTCTTCCTCACCCCTTTAGAAACACATCTAATCTCCACGGTTTTTCTCAAATGTCTGAATCACGTACCAGAGGAAAGAAGAGGGTTTGTCTTCTCAAACAATGGAAGACGCAGCAAACCTACGTGACAGATTTGACTTCTTCTCCAAGTCAGAAATATCTTCTCTTAGAGATGACCTAAGGATTTCTTTGGGTACCTGTTTGCCACCCTAGATCAACATCTTTACTCAAAGGAAGGACACAACACGCCTTCAAGTAAAAATGGTATTCACACTCATATTCTGTCAGAGAAAATGTAAGCCTGCTTACTCCCAGTAAAACACGTGCAAGGCATTGACAGACAGTGAAGTGCTTGAGGTAGGAATGAGTACCTTGGAAATTAGTGGTTGGCTAGATATTTTGTAGAAGACAGCCTAAAAACAGAAACAATTTTCCCTACATACAGCATGGGGAAACCCTTTGGAAACATTGATGCTATTATAAGTACAGCACTTAATGCTTTCCTAGTTTATGTTTGATTTACAGACAAAAATGTTCCGCAGATTTCTCCAGCTGTGCTCCCTTTGCAGATTGTGAGATGCAGCAATCTGTTGGAGAGCAGCTGTTAGTTCATATGTAGTTTTATTTGCATCAATGTAAAATAGCAGCTTGCTACATGAATAAAACATGCTTTCTCATTGCCCTGTTCTGGTAGAAAGATTTATCTATTTAATTTATTTTTACATCAAAGAGCTTTATTTTTAAAGAAGATTTTTTTTTAAAATGAAAAGTTATTTTCAATTATGTATTTTAAGATTCTAAAATGCCCATGTAGTCTTTTTAGGATGGGTGGTATCTCCTTTTGCTCTGAACAGAGACAGATTTGCAAACAGATTTTAAAAGATGTTCAGTCAATACTTTGTTTGAAAAGCCCACCTGCATGCCATTCACCACAATGATCAAATGCACAGAAACTTTCAGAATTATATGCAGAAATGTGGCATCTGCAACAGCAATGGTAACTACATAACACTTTGGAAGTTTTCAAACTTTTAGTGGCTAATTCTAAATGTCTAGGGAGATATTAATGACGATCCCTTATCCCAATGCCTCAGACGCAAATCAGCATCCAATTTCAGCTGAAATAAGGAATCCACAGGAGGCCTGCGAGGAAGGCTCTTAAGTGTTTAAAGCATAATTATATTGGATTTATGCCTATCACATGCCAGTGGGACTGACCTTGACCTTCTGCACTCAGTGAGGTCTGTTAATACACCTCACTGAGTGTGGAAGGTCAGGGTCAGTCCCACTGACCAATGCTGTAACTTCCCTAGGTTTTCAGTCTCTCCCATCAAACTCAGCTGGGAACTAGGGACCAGTCAGGAGCCTAAGAGAAACACGCCAAACAGCACTTCCAAAAGGCTGTGGGCCATTTCCTGTGCTTTGTCTGAATGCTATCTAAAAAGCTCTGTTTTGTAGAGAACACCCATCCTACTGGTGGCCTTAATTTCTGTCTTCTTTCTGTCTTAGGTTCCTTTCTTAAGTCTGTCTTTTTACTGCTTAGGTAGAATCATTTAAATACACTACTTCACAGCTCCTTCTTCAGTCAAGGAAATATTTTTTTGTCAATAACTTTTAGCTTTTTTGTCTTGAGATATTGCAGGGTTTTTTGTTGTTGTTGGTTTTGGTTTTTAACTTTTGTTTGGGGTTGTTGTTACATCCCATCCTTTTAAGTGCTTAAATGAGTACACCTAAATATCACTTAAGATCATGCTTCTACTCACAGCTGCTGTATGACAAGAGTAGCTGAATTCAGATCATCTGAGTTCATTAAAATTTTTAAATTCAAGATCAAATTTTTCATGAAACCTTTTTAAACATATAGAACACTTTCTACTTGCATAAATGGCATTTCGCAAAAGAGCCTGACACTTGAGGGCTAAAATTAAAATGTGGCCTTTACTGTACCCACATTTACCTTTCCTCTAAATGCTGAAAGAGGGCAGTAGGGAGGAACCATGCAATATGTTTAATTTCAGACACAGCTCAAGAAACACCAGACTCCAAGGAAAAAAAGATCAGTGTTCGAAAATGTTTCAGCAAACCTGCAGCCAAACACAAACATCAGCATCTTATTCTTTTCTATATGAAATAAATCACAGCTTTATCTGATTTCATCAGGCATTCTGTAATGTTTCTTTTATTTTTTTAAGACTTCCATTCTACCTCTCAGATTGCAATTGCTCTGCCATTCATGAGATTACATCTGTACCAGCTAAAGCCTTACCAGCCTTTACAATAGCTCCCAGATAGTTTCCACAGATACAAGGCACCAACCATTTGTCATTTTTCTGCAACAGCTGAACTTTCAGATCAATTAGAAAAGGAAGCAGTGATAAAGTAAACAAGACATGTCACCGGTTTGGATTCCAGGAACTACATTTTGCCACTCTGACAAATACCATTACTCTTCCCCCAGCGGCATCACTTGACTATTCATAAAGCAAGACACCATCTACACTGAAAAAGGGTTAAGGACCTGGCTCTACATAGAATAGAATAATTTAGGCTGGAAAAGACCTTTAAGATCATTGAGTCCAGCCATAAACAAGCACTGCTATGTATATGTCTTCATACATTATACATATATATATATACAGCATATTTTTAATCATATATCATGTATCTCTATTGTGGCTGTCAGCCTCTTCTCGCAAATTACAAGTGATAGGATAAGAGGAAATAGCCTCAAGTTGCACCAGATGAGGTTTAGCTTTAATATTAGGAAAAATTTCTTCACTGAGTGTGCTGTCAAGCACTGGATCAGACCGCCCAGGGAAGTGCTTGAGTCACCATTCCTGGAGGGATTAAAAAATGTGTCAGCGTAGCACTTGGGGACATGGTTTAGCAGAGGACTTGGCAGTGCTGGGTTAACAGTAGCACTCGATGATCCCGGAGGCCTTTTCCCACCTAAACCATTCTATGATTCGCTGTAACAGCACACACATTGACCTTCCAGTCACCCAATTCCCACTCTTATGTTCCCTTCGCTTGCATACAAACCATACAATACCTATTCAGCACCCTGGCTGGGTGCACAGCCTTCCATCTTCACTTGAGCCTCATTTGTCTCCAACTAGATTATCAAATGGATTTTAAAGAGACATTAGCACACTACTCTGAAAAAAGACACTAGGTTGTTTGGATCTCATTATGGAACACAAATTGGATAAAAGCATTAATTTTCTCCCCACTTCACATTAGGTACAATGAGCAGATTTATCTTCTATTTCCATGTACTCTTTCCCCTCACAGACAGCAGGAAGTATACCAAGGTAAGTATAAAAAAGCTCCGTGTTTTGAAGTCATTTTAATTTGTTGCCTGAAAAAGTTCCAGGAACAATGAGTGTCACTGCCTACTGATCATTCTTTTGTTTCTTTAGACACTCCCTGAGGTGATTTAATGGACTTTTCCCTATGTAACCTCCACTGAAGTACTGTGAGAGTGAATGAAGAGTTGAATAGTTCATCTTGTTTTCAATTAAACAACTGCGTTCTTCTCAAGAATCCCATTCTATTTAAACTCTCTGTGCCTAATAACTGCTGAGTTCAGCCAATCTAAATTTCAGCTGACCACCTTTTGAACAGTGTTATGTTTGAAATGTAAGTCACAAAGCCTCATGTGAACCCAAATTCATTTGGATACTGCCAGTATGGATTTCACATTCCATTGAAATATCTACAAAAAGGCTTTTCCCATTTAATCACAGTGAACCTTAGGCTACTATCAAAAAGTCGGTATATTCAGCTCCCAGCCCCCACAATGTTTCACAGAAGAAATACACTCAAAATAAACATACCAGGAACAATGTTGAAATTGATAGAATAGCCAATTAAAATTGCTAAGAGTGATGGGAACAAAACATTTCGGTAACCCTAATCAAATAGTGAAGGATAGGCATGAATTAAGGCAATTGGAAGTGGTCAATAAGTCAAGTAACAGGAGGTTAAATACGAGCTCATATACTGAGTGAAAACACTGGAAGGCAGACAGAAAAACTAATACAAGTAAGCCAAGGTTTATATTACTCAGGACAAAGATAAGTCAAATGTTTTTACCAAACTCCTCTCTCATTCTCACTGCTGACTCTTGTTGCCATATTTCTCTACCTGCAGCACTCAGCCAGCATGAGCTGTAGAAAGAGATCCATAGCTCACTGAAGCAGACTCAATGACCAAAGCTCCTGTTTTCAGTTTTCACCATTATCCAAGTAATTTCTTATTGTTATTAAAGACATAGCTGCTAAAAATAACTGAAAATTAGTTTTAAAAAATATCCTTTTCTCAAGAGCCAGGTTAAAAGAATTACCACACTCATTCCTACTCCATTTTTCAAAGAAAATGCATTGATTTTAATTCCTGGCTCCAAATGCATCTTCTGTTTTGGACGTTGTGAAGATTTATGAGACATGAATAACAAAATTTGAAATCAGATAGAAGTCAAAGTAACAAAGATCTTGTGGAATCAGTTCACTGCATAGACTGACTGATATTTGAGCTGCAAGCCACCAGAAAGGCTTAAGAGCTTTTTGTGCCCTCCAGTTTAGAATAGACCATTGACACCAACTTTCAAATAAGTTTAAATCCAACCATTGATTTCTCATCTGCTCTCACTCTTTTCCTATCTTCTATTATTATTTAGCAGCCAGTTACGTTTCTTGCTAAACAGCAATGTGACTTCTTAAACTTTGAAGGGCAGACTTGCCCATTTAATACAATATTTCATTAAAAATATATTTAAATTACCTTTATTTAGCAGCCAGTTACGTCAAAAACACACACAAGCAAAACAAAAACGGAACAAGCCAAACAATCTCCAACCCTCAACATCAGCCATGTTCCAAAATGCACTGAAACAACCCAGCTTGCCAGACCTTTAGTACAGCATTGGAATAATGGGATTTTCCCCATACCTTGTCAGACCTCAAAGTGAGGCCCCCTCTTGAAATCTGTATCTTTTAGACCTGAGCAGCTTCTATGCCACAGACATCCCACCCATCATATTCCCCAGACCTTGCAAGTGACCAAGTATATGATGCACAGCTTGGAAAGGATGGTGCAAAGATAAGAGAAGTACAAGGAATATATGGTGCTAAAGCAAATATTTGCTGCTTCCTGCATTCAGAAATAATCTAAAGTTCTTCCATTTTATGTACTTAACTGAAATTTAAAAACAAAAAAGCGATTGTGACAGCTTGGTTTGGTAAGACATCTGGCTATTGTGTCTGTGAGACTGGAGGTAGAGCAGCTGATTTTGACAGAAGGAAAGTACAAGTCCTACAGAATTGTACAAGTCCTACTTATTGTCATCCTTACTATAATTATTTAAAAAAAAAGAAACACATCAATAGGTACTGAAAGACATCAATAGACTCCCACAAACAATTTTAACAAGAGAGAAAACTGGCCCTATCTTCCACATGACACCAAGCACAGAAAACCAGGCCACTTGATTTGACTTAGCACTGATGGAGGAGCAGTTGCTGCTTCTCCCTCCCTTCCCCTACAGGTTTTAGGAGAACATTTGTAGCTCAGCAAAGCACCCAGTCACCACATCCTTGAGGGGGTGTGTGTGGGTATGTGTGAAACAGAGCCCTTCAGTTCTGAACTCAACGCTTAAACCCATGTCCTAAGTCCAGGTTTGCTCCCAAGCTGTAGAGGGACATTTTCTCCTGGTGTAGCCTTTGCCATTTTTCTGCTGCAGCTAAAGTGTAAAGATCAATGTCAAAGGGAATATCTCAGCAAGCAAAGAGGAGCTGATACTGGTTTCATTTCTAGTGGCAAGGTTCTGCCAGTCCGCATCAGAAATAATTGTGTCCTTTACCATTGAAGACCACAAGGCCATTCACAAGCTCAGGCACAGCTTATGGCAGAACTCTGCTTTTAGGGAAGGTCAGTGTCATTGTACATACAGATATGGAAGCTCAGAAGTTACAGCTCCCCATTTACATTATTTTAAAGGATTTCTTACAACTATGCTGACAAACAGAGTATTTCGTGTTTCCTTTTTTTTAATTAAAAACACTACGCAGTAGTAATGCTGCAATGCTATGCACAACACAGAGTACAAATGAGCAGAACCTGCAAACTATCCTATAAATCCATGTTCTCCTGCTAAGTTAATTTAGTAAGGTTCTCACAAACGTTCTTGTTTGATAATTAAATGGAGTATAAAAATAATAATAAAACCTGGCATAATTACAGTGCTAAAATAATCCTACACCTGCACAACGAACTGCTTGGTAATCAGCCAGATGTTACATTTTATCTAAATGCCCGTATTACAACACTGACAATATCCTCGTGTACCACCTTCCTTTTCTTTCTCCAGGAGTAAAGAAACCCTCAGAGTCCCTCCCGTGGTTGATCCCAATAGTTTAACATCAGCTTCACAGTTGTGACTAACTCTATGCTGAGCCTGGACCTCAGCCAACTTGAAATTATGTCCCAAAAAGTGCAGTACATAGCAACAGGAAAGCAAGACAAGCGCATGCTTTTCACCATGGAATATAAGGTTACATATGCACCACGACATTTTACAATTTATTACAGCGTGGATGACTTTCACAGCTACAGCACGGCCTCCTTCCCCACAAAGGATGTAAAGGCAAGCAGAAGGCATCAACCAGTGGGCCTTCATATTGCAACTAATTAATTAATTAATATGTTTACTGCATAATTTAACAAAATGGAAAAAAAAGGTAGCATTTGGAACTGACTAGAATCCATGCATTCCCTCTGTTAGCAAATGTGAGATCTTATTGCACGTAATTCCATACAACACACTTTTCTCTTTTTTACTTAATACCACAATGTCATTGCACTTTTGTCACACTATTCGTTCAAATAAACATTTCTTTTATGGTTTCTAAATGTAGGTAACAAAATCAAGACTGAAAAAAAGGCATTTATCTTCTCAAATGGCCTTTTCATTTTCACATCCAATACAATGACATTCACTCATAATTTTCTTGGAAGACACTTACCTGTGATTCAGATAGCTCCCTGTAATTAAAGTATTACAGATGGTCAGAATGATGTGTTCATACCCCAGTGAAACCTTCAAAATCTGAGTTATTATGTTTAGATCACCCCAACCCTTTGGATAAGATCAAGTTGAGCAACAGTTTAATATCAATATAGTCTCTCTGAGAAACAGCAGGAGAACAAATTTCATGATCTAATAGGGTTTTTTCTCCAGATATTCTAAAGGTTTTGATTCAATAAATCTTTCACCGATGTCAAGTATCTAAACTAAACTATTGCGAACATTTCAGAACAGTCAGTCTTCCTTACAATAAAAGCTGCAATCAAAGTTACATAAATAAGACTTGCAGACTGAAGGGTCAAATCCTCATTTAGTAAAGAAAGGAGTCTCAAAATACTGTCAGACTAAACCTGTGAATTTTCCTGGTCCTCAAACTAATAAAAAAATTATATACTCTCATAAAGTTGTATTTGCGCTTGTTAACCAAAAAATGGAGCTATTTTAACCACGTGAGGCATTATATATTTTTTCTCAACAATCAAGTGAAGCTGCTCTTTCCCTGTTGCTGACTTTAGAATATTTTTATCAAATAGAGCTAATGTTTTATTTGCCCAAGGTGGGATTTAATAAGGAAGCTTTGTTTTCAGGAAAGTACCGTGTGCCCCATTTCCAAAAACACAGCTCTCTGGAGATTCTGGTGGTCCTTACTGCGAGTGAAGCAATGAAAAACAGTAGTCAACTTTTACCTCTTCATCATTCAGAGAGTCTCACACCTCTTCTGTCACTAAAGCATGGGCTTGTTATTATCTGGGACTGCCACAGGTATTTTTCCTTAAAGCCAGTATAAATGTATAAATGAAAACAATCTTCTTTTCCCCCTCAAACTAGGATCCTGACTATAAGAAATACTGAACACAGCAAACCTTTATCAGCAAAAGCAAGCAAAACATTTCTTCTTTCCCTTCTGAGTTATTCTTGAAATTACACTGAGTTTCAGAATAGCACAGCTTATAAAAGGCAAAGTACACAATTGCTGATAAACAGTCTATTTTTCACTCTGTTGTCCCCTTCTGATTTTTTTGCCTCCCTATTACTTATAACAACATTAATTAATGCCCAACCCCCCTCCAGCTGATTAGAGAGCATGAGAGAATCATACCTACACGAGACTCAGTGCAACAGTTCAACAGCTGAAAGAGAAGTCCAGCTGAGATAGTGCAGAAACTTTACAAAATACTTTTAGAAGCCAACACTGAACAACAAGAAAAGAGCAAGAAAGTCCCTGTTTGTGTTCCTTCCGTTGCAGAGACAAGTGCTGCCGCTGCACAGGCACTGCCGTCATTGAAATGCAAACCTACAATATTGATACAATACAATTACACATTGTGTAATCACACATTAGTTTAGTCATTTAAACATTTCAATATATAGTACCAGTACTTTGGTAACTGCACTCTTGCTGCCAACCTCCTCAGTTTCCTGACCTGGAAGACAGGAATAGCCACAGAAGGGCTCTCCCCTGACAAACCCACTCTGCTTTTACCCAGGTCTATGGATCTGCAGCTGTCTCACTTCAGAAGACTTCAGAAAATACAGAAAATGATGAATGCCCAGCTCTACACATTACAAAGCCAATAGCTGCCTAGACTGCCACCTTGTTTGCTACCCCAACACTGTATTTTGCACACTAAGACAGTACTTTTTTTCTTTCTGGAATACACAAAGGCTTCATGCAGCCCAAATGAATTGGTCAAATCTGGTCATGGCAAGATATGTACCATAATTTATTAATGTTCTCAACATTTATTGAAAACTATTTTCTCATTTCAGAAACAAAAAATCTAAGCAGATTTTATCTAATGTGCGTCCTGTCATTTCTCATCTAAACCAACAACCCTTTCAAAGCTATTTCATTATGCCTTTCTTTCCCCAAAAGAATTAAGTTCTCTCTTCAGTAATTGCAAAAAGCATAATGCATTAACACTTTTAATCTATTTTAAAATATTATTTGCAATGAACTCCATGTGCTGCTTTTGATTACTCTAACAGATTATAACTATTTCTTTACTCTGTACTGCAGACTCCAAAACCAGTACAGCTTTTGTCAAAACATGTAAAAGGAGATTAATTTAGCCACACTCCTTTTCTCCAGGCTAAACAGCCCCAGCTCCCTCAGCTGCTCCTCATAGGATTTGTGCTCCAGACCCTTCCTCAGCTCCATTGCCCTTCTCTGGACACTCTCCAGCACCTCAGTGTTTTTCCTCTAGTGAGGGGCCCAGAACTGAACACAGCACTTGAGGTGCAGCCTCACCAGTGCTGAGTACAGGGGCACAATGACATCCCTGATCCTGCTGGCCGTGCTATTACTGACAAGCCAGCCTTTCTTGGCCACACTGCTGGCTCATCCCAGTATGTATCCATTCTCCCAGAGAGCTGATGGAAATAAAAATCCTTCTCAGTGTACTGATGACTTCGCAAGTGAAAATTTTCTAGGCATTCCTATAATTTACTTCCCAGTTTTTAGCAACTTAATAGTCTGTAGAAGAATTTTTCATCTAATACCTGTATTTCTGAATAGCATTGAAGAAAGTTCTTCTTGAAGCTTTGTGGTTTTGTGTGTTGGGTTATTTTTTTAAAATTATTTGAAACTTGAGTACATATTTTGAACCAAAAAAATTGTCTATCTCCTTAATAATATTTTAAAGTACTTGAGTAATATTAGTGATTTAAGTCTTCCTTCAACAAAATTCTGTGGCGGCTTAACTTTACGTGCAAGAAATGTCATACATGTCTCCTTCCTATAAAATACTTTAAAAAATATCGCCACCTGAAGCGTAACGAACATCCATGAATAAATATGTTACTCATCCTTTCCTCGTGCACATGTAGTGAAACAGGCTGTCAACCTGCAGGATTACTTGTTGTCTTTTCAAAATAGATGCAAGTCTCAATGGGCAGAACAAGCAATGCTAACACATATAGTGATTTTAAAATTTGGTATTTTGTCTTTATTGCTCAATGTTTGATTGTAGGCCTTGTCTAGCCAACATTTCCCAAGTTAATACTTTTATACTTGAATTAAAAAGCAACTGTCCCCTAAAAGCTGAGGAATATTCCCTTGTTCTTACTTATCGCTTTCCTAGCTTACAGGCAGTGGGAATGTTCTTACTCCATTTAAATGCAAGAGAAACATGTCAACTTGCATTATCATAAATAATCGTTATTAAAAAGTGTTGGCTATATGGGCGGAAAGTCTTCACATGCCACCAGAAAGGAGCTTCTCCATCAATTAATGCCAGATATTTTTCTTTTGCTTGCTTTATTTTACTTTAAAACAAAAGACCCTGCGTACAGGAGGGAAACAATCCAAAAACAAAGAACAGCAGGGCCAGACAACATTAAGGAGTACTCTCTTGAGAAGAAGGTAAATGGTTTTGTATTGCATACAATATTAACAAAGCCATTATTGCAATACCCTCTTACACTGCCCACCCTTTATAGAAGACATTGAAAATCTGGAAAGATTCAAAATGTAAACTAATAAGAAACTATACGAAAACTTGGAAAGCTGTTTCTCAGTAAGATAATGAAAGAAGCCCCATGCCCTAATTTACTTGAGCCATTGAGAATGACAAAAATCAGTGTCTGTTTGCTCCCTAACAGCCAGCAGATACAGGTAGAAAATTATTCAGTGAGGCAAGGCTTACAAATAAGGTGAAGCAGCATTTTTGAGTAGACACAAAAAATGTAAAAATTCTTAATTCAAGCCAAACAAAGACAAGACAAATCTAATTTAAAGTACATGCTGAGAATAATAGTTCTCTATAAAATGTGATTAATGTAAGTTCAAGAGGAAACTTGGAACAAGCAGTGCCATCTACTTCCTAAAGAAAAACATCCCATCGTTAAATGATTACTCATGGTAAATCTCTGACCATCTAAACAATTCTGAATATGCAGGAGAGCTCCAGTAAAACACCTCCTTCCCCTGAACCACCCAACTCTTTTTTTTTCCAGACAATAAGCTCTCACATATTTCAGCAAATTAGAAGAACAAGAATTTCTACGTGAAAACAATTCCTGACCTATCTGACCTATAGATTCTTTCCACTGATCTTTTTATTTTTTCCTGTTCAGAGGAACAGCCTGACAACAGTACAGGGAAAAACTTTTTCACTAACTCCTCCTCAATACTTTCACAGCCAAAATAAACCTGCTTCTAAGATGGCCCTCTTCTCATTAACTCAGAGTAGACAATAAAAAACCACCACTGAACTGGACACACACGAAAGAAACAATTTCACCTTGGACAATTATACTGGCTGTTCAGGAAATGATGCACAATGGTCTCCCTCGAAACCAGCTCTAAAATTATTCATTCCTGTAATGGACGTATCCCGTTTATCATCATCTGGACTAAAATGGCATTCCCACGTAGAGCTTTATCACAGCCCAGGGAAGTGCCTCTGAATTCAGTCTGCCTCTGGAATCCTGAAACACAAATGTAAACTTTCTAGACACATCAAAAATGGCAACGTGGAAATTACTCCGTACAAAAGTCTACCAACCTGTTCTTCCTCTGAGGAAGTAAGGACTATACCAAATACACAGAGAAAAAGGATCGATACAGTCAGGCGCCCTGATAATCTTGCAAGTTTTCTGAGAAAAACATTCACAATAAAGACAAATTTTATCAGCGTAGCACCTGTCAGAATTATAACAGTTACATTGGTTCAGACCAACAAGACCTCACAGCCCAATATCTTGTCTCCAGCTGGCCATTAGCAGGCGCTGAGGGAAGATTAAAACAAGGGTAAGCAGTTATGCCACCTTGTACTGGTGGGAATGGGACGGGAGAATTCATCCTTTTTGATTTATTTCACGGGAAAAAAAAACAAGCCTCATGAAAAGGCGTCAAAATATGTAAATAGGGGGGTTTGGTAATGAGAAACATGAAAAGCTACTCTATGGTTCCAGTGGTGCAAGTCATGCATTACTTAAATTTTTGCCACATTCACTCTTGGGTTTTGGCATGTATTTGTTGCCTGCTTGGATATCACAAACATAAGCACAGCAGAGCTGCATCAGAATGAAAGAGCATGTTGGCTGCACCAATGAAATATTAAGACAGCCTAATTATAACTCAAGGAGGTCATTAGCATGCCGCCTTGTCTGCTCCTCTTGCCTAGGCTGGGAAATGTCAGAACTGCAAGCTGGGGAGTATCACACAGTGAAAGTCTCCAGCTTCCAAGTATCCTTCATCTACAGTGCTACAACTGCTACCCTGAGTTGCAGAGCAAGTATTTTCGACTAGTTAGTGTGGAAATGCACAGTTCTCATACACCAACAAGTCAAGCATAAGCTTCATTTGTTTTCCTTTTGAATTCTTCCAGCGAGCTGACACATATTTAGCAGATATATACTCTCATTTGCATTTATCATTTCATATACACTGTCCCTCCTTATGGAAATGTACATTGGCAATCCTTTCTCGTATTTAACAACCTTACCCAAAGAGCAAATAAGATTCCTCTACACAGCATCTTTTAAAAACAGTAATGAAATACCTATTTAAAAGAATAAATAAAGGAATTACTATGATTTATTGTAAAATGTGCACTTCAGTATTGCTTAACAATAAACATCTGAATACAGACTTGCTCCCCTAAATAGAGCTACACATCAACATTTCTCACTACTTTCTATCTCACAGGACTGCAGCAAACTTTAAAGAACGTTATGCTGACATCTCAATATCTGAAGTTGCAGCACCAGAAAAGAAACAGTTTTCAGTCTATTTTGGATCACAGAACTCTTTTACATTATAATGATGCAGCTTAGCACAATGTTCCTTTTAGTAAGAGCCTTGAAGGACTAGTTAACAGATTCTCTCTGAATACAGTCTCAAAGTCTGGGTTTGACAAAGTCTTTTGGCACAGATCCTATTCCTTCAATCCCTTCTCTAGTACAGAGAGAAAAAGAGTTAAAAGTCAAAAAGAACGCAGAGGTATGAGGCTTACACAAACTAGCTTAGGCACCATTTCAGTCATCAGAACCTTCAGCTCAGCACAGACTATAAAGAAAAAACCCATGTTTAACTAACCTGCACAGAGCTCTATCTTTTCTATGCACAATTAGCTCACTGAAAGCTATCATAGGTATGGCTAAAGCATAATAAATAAAATAAGTATTCTGGGAAGGCCTAAAGGAACACGTGGGTAAGGGATTTTATGCAGATGTCTTTCCTCAAGGAGCCTACTCAATTTACTACCAAAGGAAAGCTACAGTGATTTTCCACCTTATTAGGATGAATGTATCCAGAGATGGCTGCTTCCAGCCCCCAGCCAAACCTAAAGCCATCCGTCCAGGGCACCAAATCTGATTGCCATCTTTTCCCACTTCTATGGCACGCAGTAGAAAGGAAGGTGAAAAGGGTGAAAAGCAAAACAGCTGAGATAAAAAAAGGACAGAATCTTAATCTGAATTGTGACCATCCACACAGATGTCATTTGCTTCACAAAAAATAATGAACACAAGATATGCTGTAAGAAAATCATTAACCTGAATGCTATTGAAGAATTATATTTTATACTGCAATCCACCAGACTGCTCACAGTAATCACATAAAAGTAGGAACAAACACACTCTGATTTATTGTGCAACAATAAATAAAAAAAGAACAAAATGTAGTTTGAATGTTCACAAATACTTTTTAACTGAAACAACCAAATTCTGTCATTTAATCATTTGCATCATATTAGCAATTGTATATGTATTGAATAGCACTTATTAGTGGCAGGAAAATAATGGATACAGGAAAAATCAACATTCAAATATAAATATATATGTGAAATTGCTTTAAAAGTCATCTCATGTTTTTCATTAAGCAGCTCGTGTAAGGAAATATCAGAAAATGCTAAATATTTAGGTCATATTGCATGATAAATTCTGTTCTTGTTGAATGTTCAGCAAGTTACAGTACAGCATTACACTACAAAGTCTGTAAACAATTTTAGGACGGAAATGCCTTCAACTTACCCTAAGACACTCAAGTCCTGTTTCCTTTCAAAGCCCAGGAAAATTATGTAATATCTTCCTGAGGACTATACATCCTGAATAAATATCACAGCAATATCACACTAGTTTTATTTGGTTTGGGGTTTGTCTGTTTGTTTTCTAAACAGGTCAATTATGAAATTTTTGGTTCCTCTAAAAGCAGTAAATCCACAGCACATAGCAGACAATAACTTCTGACTCTGTATAATCCACATCATGTTTTGTACTGACTGCAGTGCTCTATATAAAATTTTCCATAAAAAACCTGTAAAAATTGTAGTTAAAAAGTACTTAACAGCATTTGTACGATAACAAAGCACCTGAAGTGCCCACTAAAACACCACTTCACATCGTTTTGGCAAGTATTGTTGGAAGAAAATAATGTACAAAGCTGTTGTTGATGTGTCCAGATCCAGGAGTAACTAAGCACATGATCATGCACTTTGATGAACATGAGGGCCATCCTTTGCCTTAGGGAAGTGGCTCCCATAGAGCAAGAGCTGATACAGGCAGCTTTCTATGTAGAAATTCTGTGTCAGTACAGTTTCTCCTTTCTTCTGATTTATAATTGATGTGCTTGCCCTCTCTTTATTGTCATGGCAGTAGTGCTTGGGGTAATATAATTAAGGTTGGGAGTTCGTGAATATTTTTCTGAGAAATTTGTTGAGAAAGGAGGGTCTACTCAGCAGAGCCTAAAACTCTTATAATTTTATGCCTCTTGCTACAGTTACCTATTACTTTTCCTGAATGACATAGAAGAGAACAAGTGGAAGATGTCTCGTGAGTTCTGCAAGTATTACATATTTATGCACCTAGAGAGCAGAAGACTCTGGAAGTCCATTGGAAAAAAAAAAAAATCTCCCTTTACTTTTGATACCTCTTTAAAGTAAGATCATGTATGTTATTGGTATAAATTACACCAGCATCTCAAGAAAGTTTTGATATATGAGCAAAGGCACTTTCTACATGGTGATGTTTTTCTGATCTATAAACTTCATAAAAAATTACATGAGACCATAACACATGAATTACAGACCAGACCTCGGACAACAAGTTGTAGGCTTATAGTCTAAACAAGTTTCTTCCATAGCTAATATATAAACAATTCTGAAGAAGAGTTAAAATGAACCCAAGAATATCTTAACAGTTTCCTTAAGCAAAACACTCTCTTACTTGGTTAAATTTTGCTTGCAAAAAGTAATTAAAAGTACTTCACATGAGAAGTAGTCCAATTTGTGCTCCAACTGAGTCCTGCTTAACTCAGCCATGATCTGGATATGAAAAATTTCAAACTCATGGAATAACTTATTACAGCGTTGTTTGGAAATGCTCTCAAAAACAGTACAAAGCCTGGGTGTGCTTTGAGTATGTATTTCATTGGTTGATAATAGGGTTTAAAAAGTTGCTGTGAATACCCAAATATTGGTATGAGCGGCATTAATTCTCGGTGATACCTTTGAAGGTTTTTCCCCAATATACTAAAAAACCTTGAAAACTAACCACCAACCCAACAAATATTTGCATAATCCCAGGTAGATAACCAACAGCTTGTCATGAGGAACTTTCAAGCTAACATTTACTGTGACAGACACAAGATTTGTGTGGTACACACTGATGACACAACTCAGGATATTTCAGGATATAGTTATACCTTAAACACTACTGTATTTACTGATTGCCTCCCTTTTTAATACTTTGAGCTTTTAAAAAAACCTAAATCCATCTAAACTAATTCAGTGAATCTTAGTCACAGATAAATTTTGGTTCATTTAAGTAGAACTAGATGTTTCAGTTTATGTTCATGCTAGTAAAATTCAGATAAACCACCCTGTCTATTCCTTGATATTGTACAGGACATACAATGTGTGGGAAAACAGAAACCCAACTCTTAAAGCTAAGTTACAGAAAAGCAGAAGGAGATAGAGAAAAAAATTTAACATCAGAAAATGCTACCAGCAGCAAAAGAAAACACAACACATAAATATTCCCATGTAAACAACATCCTTCCCTATAGCCAGCCTGCAGAGGATGGCAATGTCATTCATTTTATAGTGCCCTAACACCATGTTTGAATTGTTTCTTTTCTACAGATATGGCAAACCAGTCTTAGAGACATTTATCGTACTCTGAAACAAGATCTCCTTGCCTGTTAGACATGAACACCATTTAACACTAAATGGGATTTGGACAAGCCTGAGGTATTGGGTGAAAGAGCTGCCCTTGCTGCTAGATCGAAGAAACACCCGAGAAGTTTCCCCACAACTGCAGCTTTGGAAGTTGCGCCATCGCATTGCTCAATAAAGTGCTGACTACACGAGAAGCACGACCCTACAAGTCAAGTGTGATTTTCTGTTAAAATAGCTTCCTTAGACTTATTGATTGATTATACACAGAAAAAAACCTCTGGTTTTAATTCTCTTTCGACAGGCTCACTTTATGTAGCACAGAAAAACAAACAAACAAAAAAACCCCAAAACTTTTAAAAAGCTCCATTGCTTTCTTCTTTCAAGAGAAGAACATAAAACAATCTCCCAAGCATGACAGTCGCCACCATGACGCAGACTAACTAAACCATATAAACATCACGAAAGGAAGAAATTCCTGAACTGAGACAACAATTATGTCAGCCTTACCTATGGAAATGATAGTATGCATAATCTAATTACTTTTATTTTTCAAAGGAATTCAAGCCGCTGAAATTTATGTAATTGATTCAATTATTTTATTGAACAAACTCCTATATTCATCTGTCTTGCACATAACAAAGAGACATCCGTGACTTCCATTTCCGTTTTCAAAATTAAAGTTCCAGTAGGAATGAGTTGCAGTAGTCACAGTTATCATTGCCTCTTCAGCCCTCACTGTAGAGGAACTAAAAGCAAAAATCTGCTCACAGGCACAGTCAGCTTTATGCTCAGACACAACTTTGTGAAGCAAGCAGGCACCAGCAGTACGGGGAGGAAAAGGAGGAAATGTGTATATTCAAAAGCTGTGCTATCTTTTTACTGAGAGAACTGAACGTATTTAATTTAAACAGAATATGAAATTAATCCAAATATTGTTTGGAAAATTAATACTGACAGGATAAAAGTGACCACACTTACTTAGCCCCATTTGCTGATAATTTGTTTTCAAAACTGCAGACTGAAACACAATTTAAAAATAAAATCTTGAAATAAGATCCTTGAGACGCTGAACATGACAGAGGCACATTAACCATCAGCCTCAGTAAACTAGTCTGCGTTTAAACCTATTCAATTCTATTGAAAAACTTAACACAGTTCAGGATTTATTTAAAGACATCTCCAAACTGTTTGGACAACTCAACAGATATGTGGGTGTTCTAAATATGCCCTCACTTAGCTACATAATTACACTTCAACTTTGTTATTGCTGTCAAAGGTGTAAGGAAATTTGCAACCAGATATGTTTACCACTGACTTTTCAACACTGTCTAGTTCTTTAAGGCTGGGAATATACACAGATCTCAGCACAACATTTTTTACACTGAAAGATGAGAGCATTCAAAATAATAACTACAGATAGGATCTTGAGAATATATGCTGGGAGCAAATCAAAAGTCCAAATGTCAACAGAGCAGGATAAAATACAAAACACTCCTTGTGCCAAACCTACAACCATGTTTCAATGTAGAGGATTGACAATACTGAGTCCATCTCTCCAGTGCTTATTTCTGGAAGAGCTGCCATCAAAATGAACTACACAGCAAAAGATTTGCTGTCTTTTTTTGTAAAAAATCTTTTTTTTTATTCCCAAAGTCCCTTCTTGTTTTAGATGTCTTTTCACTGGGGATTAACTGGGTTGGTATTTTAGCTATATAGAAAGCAGGAGAAAAGAGAGGGTATTTAGGAGAAGAAACAGCCAGTACTGCAGGCTTCTACTGAGTATCCTCCATGAACCCACCTTCTCCCCTCCTTTCTGTACAGCAAAAATTTCTGTTTACATCTTCATCAACATAAAATGAGGTTATTGTAACTCCTCCTACCAGAGCCTTCTCTGTCAGCTGTGTTACTATGCCTGTTCAAATGAAATTTAATGGTGAAATTCAGCAAGTTCAAACTTGAGCATCTATCTTCATCTGTTTTCCTTTAATCCATCACTTGCAAAGACAGCTACAGATATTAGCTCCTAATACCAGAAATTGCCTAATCTTGCCTAAAAATGCTGCCTCATTTCTGTGTCCCTGGACTCCTTTACTATTTGGGCTACTGCTTCCCCTGTTCCAGCCGAGCCAGCATCTTCTGGTTTTGGCCAGCTGCTTAAACAGCCGCTTGGCTGAGTGATGGCAGACAGAGAAGGTAAATGATGCCTTCTGTTTTCTTCAAACAAGCCAAGGGGAAACTGAAATCTGCACAACAGCAGTGCACACAATTTGAGTAAATCTTTCTGAACTTAGAGGGAAAGGGTTTTTATATTCACAAGGAAAACTTGTAACTCTTTGGAAAACAATGATGAAATTGTTTTTCTACATGCAGACTTATAAAGAATGATAGTAACAACAAAGTTCAGCCACCATGATAGGGAGCTGCCATTATTTGTTGAGTGCAATAAAGATTTTTGTGGAATTAATCTGAATTATGAGTTTGTTAAACTTGTTTTTCTCTAGTGTGTTTTTTCATGCAGGCAGTGCTTTGCTCATGTCTCAGGTTGTGGCTGGAATTTCAGTGCCATTTTTAGGTAGAATTTCAGAGCATGACAAGCGTGTATCCTCACATAATCTACGTGATCTTCAGAACAAACGTTGTAATACCACACCCACTACACCTGGAGCCTGTGACTGCACTGGAATGTCATTGTAAAAACACTGCAGCAGCAGTTAAATATTCATGTTATGGATGTTATTACCGTCTCTGGAGGAAAATTCCTTTCTTCCTGTAATCAGATACAAGAAAATTATTATCTGATTTTTTTAAATTTTGGTTTTAAGTAATCCCCACGCAATTTGCCAGAAAGTGATAAACTAGCACCAAGGGAAAAAAAAAAAAAGGAGGTATACTTATTAGCCCCTGCAAAATTGAGAAATGCATTTAAAACTCTTTGGTTGATAACCAGACTCTCATATGGACCAAGGCCAGAAATTAAAAAATCAAGCTCCTTCATGTGACATAGGAATTGGAAGCTGGAGTAGCAAACCTAACTCTTGGCAAGCATCCTCTTTTAGGTCCAACCAAAATGTGCTGAAGCCACAAGGAAGGAAGAAATGAGGGGGAAAAAAGAGACATGATGTAGAGGATAAGCAGTGGGAAAACAAGGAAAAAGAAAACATGAAAGTGGGGTCAAAAGAGATCTTAAGGTGAATTTAGGAAAGAACTCAGACCCACAAACTTTGGAGAGGAAGTAAGTTTTGTATTGCAAAACAACGAAGGAAAACATGTACAGGGTATAGATTGAGGAAGAGTTGATCCCAGGAAACCACAGTAATGAAAAACCCAGCAGCCAAAGCAACATCAAAAAGAAAGAATAAGAAAAAGAGCTGGCATTCAGACAAGATAAAATTAAGAAAAAAATAGAGGTTCTTATCCTGAAAGCAAAAGACAATGAAGCTACTGGCAACTACAAGGAGAGGGGAAGAAGTAGCGTGGGAGAAATGAAGAGACAGTGTAGAGACAATCTAGACTTTCACATTTAAATTGGTTCGATTACTTTTGAAAAGGAAAGGCATGGGTTTATTACTTTCACTAAATGGAGGAGAAGCGGAGGAGCAGCTCTTCAGAGTGGTAGCAGTTTTGAATCTGAAGAACAGATGATTCAATATTCTAGCAACAATTAGTATATTAATCATTTACTGCATCACACAAGAAGTAAAATCAGACAATTCTGCAAAGTGAAGAATCCTATAGAACAACTGGGGAATTTAGGAATTTAATGTAACACATTCAACATCAATTCATCAAGTACAATGGCTGTTTGTTTATGTAAAATAATGAATCAAAAGCTTTATGAATTTTGGCTCAGGGACTGGAAATGCTTGATACTTGAAATTTTAATAGGTTTGAGAGAAGAAAACTCTCCAATGAATAAAGCTGTTTTATCTTACAGGCATCTCATAAACTGTTTAAATGAAATTTGAAATGTATTAGCTATGAAAACCAAAACTGTCTTTGAAATGGACCTCTGATGAGTTTAGGGTTTAATTTTCCCACAAGAACCTCAAATACCTCACAAAACGATTGTATAAGATATATAATGTGTCGGTTGCTTTTGTAGCTTTTCCTAATCTATTTCTAAGCCATTAGAGAACTTTGCTCCTGAAGCATTCACTGCACCTTTACCTTGATGCCATCTCTGGATGCCAAGCATTTTTACTAGGGGAGGAAGCGCTGATGCATGCAGAATGATTATGTGGCTCAACGAGCTGTGACAAAGGTGCAATAATAATACACTCAGGGTAGAGCAGTGAATTTTAAGGCAAAGCCCAGATTTGAGGGCAGCTTAGCACCACATCAAGGAGGGCCCTGACTGGACATGGGTGCACTGTTTGGAGGTCAGACACTGGTGACTGGCAGAGGCCAGACTGAAGTGATGCTCATTAAATTTGACCTTTGGCTGCCAGGATGATGCACACTTTCAGGATGGTTTAGATGAAGAACACTGCCTACTCCTGCTGGACTCCAAAAAAAAAAAGATAACAGCTTTTCCTGATGGGATAAGGAAGTGGACTGCATCTGGCTGGGATGAAATAAACATTTTTTGTAGCAGCCGGAATGGTGCTCTGGATTTCTGGATCTGGATTTCTGGCTAAAACAGCACTGATAAAACCCTATATAAAACATCATAAGAATGATGTTTTGATTATTGCTGAGCAATGCTTTGAGACTTCCTCTTTTTCCCACTTTGTCACCCTGGTTCCAGGCTGGGGATAAACAAGAAACTGGGAGGGAATTCTCCTGACCAGAATGGAACAAAAGGATGTTCCATGCTGTATGATGTAGTCAGCAATAAAATTTCAACAAAAGGTGGAGGAATTCCTGATGTTTGCATGTACAATATCCCAATTCATTCTCAGGACCTGCTTTCCAGGAAGCGGCTGGACAACTGTCTGCAAATGGGAAGGAATTAATACATCCCTTATTTTGTTTTGCTTTCACTCACAGCTTTTGTTTCACTTAGTAAAAGTGAATCTTTTCTCCATCCCTCAGTCTTCTCGCCTTCTTTTTATTTACTCCCTGTCCAATGGGAGAAATGAGTAAATCGGCAGCTGGTTGGGTCTAACCCACCTGAGGAACAAGGGGCTTTTTTCTCACAAGATAGTTTTAATTTCCAATCAGGAACAACTTATTCCTCCCAAAAATCACAATTTTGAAAGAAAGCGGCCAGAGCCTCTGTTACATCCAGCTGCTGCATCACGAATATTGCAACAGGTTGATAATGATAACAGAAAAGCTCTTCCTCATTCCAAAATTATACACCTCAAGGTGCATGATTCCGCTTAGAAAAAAAACTTTTGGTCTTTATAACTGTGTTTAACTTTTCTGAATGATCTGTTTGACAGATATTTGACTACAAGAGCCAGAGGTAAAGGAATAAAACATGTGATTAGAATTTTTATTGGGTTTACACAGCTCTGAAATATGATACTGCGTTGGTGCAACCTAAGGCCTCAGACTTCCTGCAATATATCAGGAATGCTAATTAATGCTGAAAACACACGAAGTCAGTTTAACATTTCTCCTGGGTGGATTTCCTCAGAGCTAAGGATTGCTACATCATTGGTCTGATATATTTGTATTGTATTTCCTGAAAATATGGCATCTTCTCAAAAATAAATATCAGCTCGTTCTGCTTCTGTGAACCAGTTCAATTTTGCCTGCTGCTATTTTCCTATGATAGGAAGATGATGCAACACTGATTGGAACAATAGATCAATGTAGAAGATGAAGCTCAGATGAAAACAACAGTTCTCACCTCCACAGTGTCTGTGCATTGATCTTAAAATTTTAGATCTTGGATTTAAATCTGGGAAGCACTCTAATTTCTAAAAAAGGCTGTCAGCAGACATCTGCCAGCCTTTGTATTGAAGACAGCTGGTGTGGGAGAGTTAATAACAAGGAAAAAATATAAAAGGAACAGAGTCCTCCATCATGATTGAGAGTCAAAAATTAATATTTTCAACTACAGACAACTCCAACAAGCTATAATTTTTATCTCTTATTGATCAACACAGTCTTAATAAATCCTAGGTATGAAACAATGAGTAAAAGGGACAGGAAAGGCCATAGCCGTATATGTTTAGCATCAATCTAAAGGTAAAGATGAAATGTGTAAATTATGCCGCTATTTTCACTGGATCTTTTGTCGTTGCTCCTTCAGTGAATGTAAGGGACAGAACTGAGAAACTTCAAAAGAATAGATAATATCTGAAGAATGGACAAGCTGACAAAAGAGATTAGTGATGAGATGTGAGAGATCAGCCGAGCCAGATAATCCTCAACATCTGTGTAAGAAATGAAGGAGAATGTGAAGGTTATGTACAGGATTACTTCTCCTAGCAAGAGGTGTCTGAAGGACAAGAGAAAAGAAAAGTTAACATTAAAGACAGTTACCATAAAAAATAAGTAAAAAAGTTAAAAAGCAGTCACTGCTGCTTTATAAAGTGGGAACCATCGGCTACATGAAAAGGATTTATTACATGTGAAGCAAGAGCTCTGTTCAAACATGGAAAATGCCATGAAGAAGAGGAGGAGAAATGAAATGTTCATGCCAGGATGTTGCTAGTCTTCATTGTCACCTCATCTCTTCCAACTACTGAGCCTTGGCTGTATTTCATATACATTTCCTGTTTTCTTTCTTTGCACTTTTTTCTCAATATGCTCTGGCGCTGACACTGACTTCTGGAACCACCTATGTCCAGGAGAGTTTTATACTACTCAAGATAAGTATTTTCGGTTGTCTGCAGGCTTGCCCAAACATCCTCAGTGAGGGCATATACACCTTTTATACTACAGTATAGATCTGGTTTGTACTAAAAAGTCTATGGCACAGGTGCCTGAGGTACAGGCCTACTGGAAATGCAGTTTCTGCTGCACAACCTTGGCTGCACAAAAAGTGATCATGCATTTCAACCCCACATTCACACACCACGGAAGTACCAGGACTTGCCAATTTCGCCACTACCACTGGAAGTCTGACATGCAGCGTGCATTAGCTAGAGAGAAAGCCATGGAGAGTGAGGAAGACACTTGGAAGTCTTGCCTTTCTGCAACTGCTTAGCACTTTGGTGTGCATCAGTAATATGAAGAAGGAACGCAAATGAATTTGTGAATCAATTCAGAAATTACTCCTTAGAAACTATGTGGGACTGTAACACCTTCTATACTTTTCCAAGAATAGCACACTTTGATCTTAGTGATTTCTTACAGGAGCTATTTAGACCTGGGAGCAGGAATTCTCATCAGTCCCAATACTGAACCCACAAACTGTTCAGTCTATCAGCCTTGATAGAAACACTTTCCAGCACTTTCAATGTCTGACTACTGCTTTACAAAAGAAAAGAGGAGGGAAATCCAGGATTTAAAAACCCTTGTGAATCCTGTTTTGTTTCCACTCCAAAGGACTATTAAAATATTTAAAAATAAATGTTTAAAATAAATGTCATTGATACACCTATGGCATGAGAATTAAGATAAAATACAGTGGCATACAAAGTGCCCATTGACCATATTTTGAAGCAGTTACAAAGATGTACCTTTATGGATGAACAATCCCTGGCAGAAGAATTCTTTGCACAGAAGGATTAGAGAAAAATAGAGATGATGTGCTATCTTTTTTAGGACTAAGGCTTGTGCCATGCCACACTGTAAACCCAAACCACAATGTATAAACTGTATTACTGTTTCCCTAAAGGATCTGATTTGTCACAACAGGTAGGCAAGTGCATAAACTGGATTCAAATCCCTCCTAGTGATGAATCCCTCTTTTTTAGGTTTCTGAAAACATAAAGATTGAACACTACCCAGTAATACAGCACCATTTGTTGGAGGAGCTATCTGTCACTAGAAAGGTCTGAAGATGATTTCACAGTTATGGTTTTCAAATATATAAACAAGAGAACAAAAAAGGCCAGAAGTTTTTAGACAATGAGAAGCAAAGTGGATTCCTCTAGTCCAGTATAAGTATATTGACCCAGGCTCATACAGGTCTGCTACATAATTGCCTACCTACAAGTTTTAATTCATAAATGAGAAACTCTGACTTTTCTACACTCTAATCATGAATCCTTTTAAAAGGAAAATAGTCAGAATACATAAAAAGATCCATGAATAATAAAACTGTCTGGAATAAAAGGAAGTTAAGTTTGACAATAACAGCTTTGCCTGAACCCCTGGGCAAATTATTTCTGTGCTTTTCATTTCTATCCAACTCTACTTTTTATTTAGATTGTTTTCTCCAGAGAACCGGAATATTATTTCACAAGGGTTTTTCACAATCCCCATAGCTCTTCATTGCTATTCTTCCATAAACTTTCCTTTAAGGGTTATTATTAACCCTACTTCTGTAAAAATTATTTTTCCCCAACAAATTCCCTCCATCCCTTACGTAATGTTTTTGAGAACATGGTAAACACATTATCATCAAAAAAGAACAAAAGTAAAATAGTTAGAAATTCATTCTAGATTCTAATTTTTGAGGGAGAAATGTCATTGTATTATACTCTTATTTTATATGGAAGAACATGAGGATATCAGAGAGAGAGGATGAAAGTTTTTAGACTTGTCAGTCTTGCTATACATGTGGAACTCTAGCAGTGTCATGACCTCAATTCCCCCATGATACTTCCATCAATAAAACTAAGGATGCGGGTAGAGTTTTCAACCTCTTCAGCTCTTTCTGTTAATTTGTTACTCTCCAAGTTCTGGAGCTAAGAAACTCCCAGGTTTTCTGCCTTCTATTAATATTTGACAAAAAAGTTAATTACAAATCTTAGAAGTCAAAAAGCTGGATGAACCTGAGCTGAATTTAATGTAAGGGCAATGAAAGATAATTATCTAATCTAAGAAAATTCAGTGCTATCTTCAGCAAAAGAAAAGGTTTTAAATGTATATTCGAAAAGAGACATTTGTTGGCCAAGTACTGATTTCTGAAAATGCTCATCTAATGCACATGAATTACCCACCATATTCATTTTGAATATTTGCAAAATACATTCACAGTGAAGCAAAAATACATTTTGAAGCATGCAGCAAAACCTCACAACCCTCTTTTTCAACTACATAAGCACATACCAACATAGCGTCCTTTTTTTTTTCTTCAGAAACATCTCTGATTTCTGCCATATCCTACACTGAGGTATCACAGACCCCTACATTTTAAATAATCTTTCTAGATCTAACTTCAGATCTTCAAAGGTATTTAGATACCTAATTCTCTTTGATTTAGTTGAAAACTAGGCAGCTATACAATAAAATGCGCTTGGGTATGAAGAAAAAAATGTTATCTTTTTCTGGGAAATACTTAGAAGTTTAAAATACACCTTCTATAACTACAATCAAGCAAACAAACTGTTATCACAACTATGCAGGAGGAAATTTTCAGCTGGTCAAGATACTTTCTTTACTCAATTCGGTGGATTACTCAATTGTTCATCAGCACCAGGGCTTAAAACATCTCGGAGACTGGTTGGAGGAAGGTTTGGATAATAAAAAAATGGCAATACTTCACCGCCTGCCTATTAGAAGGAAAGGGTTAAAACTGGAAGATTTGTTAAGGACAGAAAAATAGGTACTTTCATTCAAGATGACCTGGCAGCTGGGGGATGCTAATATTCGATGTGGGAAATTTCATTGTTTGCTGTCTGTCTTGAGAAGTGGGATGCCTCTAGAAGATAACACAATGCTGTAAAAGACCTAAAAAATATTCTTCGCAGGCCTAGGCCTGGTGGTGCGGGAGCAGAGAGATAAAAAGCTTGGAGATTTGTAACACACAGCCTTGTGAAGGATTGCTCCTGTGCCAGGCCTTTGATGGCAGGTGGGAATGGCGTGTGAGCTTTTTGCCCCAGCTAAGTTGGAATAAGCTTAGCTGTGGATGTCTCTTTGTTTTGCCAGAGTGGGGATGGAGTAAATCTACTCTTTACACTTCAGCTGTGGATTTTGGCAGTCTTGGCTACCTGCATGTATTTCAGTTCTCACACTGCCTAAGTCTCCTTCCCTTCTCACATGCCTTTACATGAGACACCTTCTCCTTTCTCTCTCTCCCCAGTCACCTTTGTGTTATTCCTCCTCCCCTAGGTTATGTCCACACTACAATGTAAAACTCACCAGACCAATTAGCAGGGATTCCCAGGCATTGTGGAGGGGTTAAGAAGTTCCCAAGAGCCATTCCCAATGGGTGTTTTCATTCAGTGCCCTCATTTTTGGAGACAAAATAAACTCACCGGATTACATGATGGCTAGTCATGTCAGTCAACTCAGCGCCTGAGGACACGGTATCAGAGTCCTTTACATCTTTATCTACACTGACATTATTTCTGCCTGCCCTGCTTCTTATTACTCCTGCTAAATCAGCTTTTGCACATCCTTGCCTTTCTATCATGGGAAAGAGAAAGGAAGGGATGAAGGTCTGCTCTTGGGCTGCTGTAAGGCAGCACAGGTAAATTGGAAGAAAAGTGGGAAGAAGAGGACTGAAAAGTACAAGAGGTGAGATAAAAACATCTTTCTCTTCCTGATGACACTGGCAAAGAGATGACTAGATTTCCTTGCAAAATTTGCTATTGGTTACTGCACAGGACATCAGCAGGTGCAAACGGTTAGCCAAAGACAGCACACAGGTTTGGTCAATGGAAACATCCAAAACTTGTCTGCTTTAGCTTCAGCAACAGTCTGCTGCTGTCTTCAGTGCTATTGGCTATTTTGTCTGCTCTTTGGAACCAGTCCTTCAGAAATAAGGACAACAATGTCAACAAGAAAATCTGAGGAATGCAGGAAGGTTCAAATGCCAACTTCAAAAAATTATTTCTTTTTTTTTTCCTTCCAGAAATGGGTACTGCTAATGACATCACTCTGACTAGTCTCAGAAAGTGTCAGCATCCCAACGATATAATGAATGAATTAGTATATGAGAAAAATAAAAATGTACATTTGCCATACTGTCTTTCAGTTACATAAAAATGATGCCATTTGAATAGGAACATTTTAGCATATGATGAGTAGGGGAAAACCACTGTTCAAAAAGTTCCAAAATGCACATTAGCACCAAGTAGTCTTCTGTAATAGGATTAAAGTGCCACAGTTAAGAAAATTTAAGCTTATTTCATAATGATTTATTCTTAGGTGGTATTTCTCTGAAGTGCCATTTCACCATCAACTTCTCAATTACAGTCAAACCAACTCAAAGTAAATCCAGCCAGCAGAAATTGCTAAAGCACATAGATAAAGCAAATATGAGTTGAGAATAGCCTTCCAACATAATTTTAGGTTTTCTTTTTGCATGGTTCAAGAGCATATAAATGATATTTTGAATAAGTGGAACTCATTGTTACATTTAGTCCAAGTGCTGAACAGCATCACTTTCCACTTGAGATCTAAATACAGCCTCAAATGACTACTGTATCATCAGAATCTTCCATGTAAAACACAGCAACTTTTGGAAAAACACCATCCTATAATAATTTACTCGCTGTTTATACACTGTTTGGGTTTTTCAGAAAAAAATTTGCTACAAGACTGAGGTATGAAGCAAACAGTCTCTTTTTAATCTGAACATACTCCCACAGCAAATTTTTTTTTAAAGCAGATCTGGTAAGCCATGTATTTAAAATACACCCAAGCTATATAAAACCCTCTAATACTTTAAGCGACAAAACATCTAGAACATTAAATCACAAGAATTGGGGGTGGGTTGGTTTCTTTTTAGATAAAGATTATGGGGAATAGCTGCCTAGGTCTTTTGGTAAAGCACATTAAAGGCACAAAAATACACCAATGGTTGAGGCAGCAATATAAAAATCTCTCACATTTGCCTGAAAAGTACTAGAGTTTGGACATACAAGTGCCTTGAAAAAGTTCCTGCTTGTTATATCCTAAGTAGCCACTGCATTATCTGAAACAGAAAGTAAAATGCTTTCATGCCTGGCTACATTCCAGTTTGGGTAATTGCATTCTATCTGCACAAATGGCATTGGCAGTTTTCATTAGGCATGATATTATTCTTTATTTCCAACCTTACATTGTTGCTATACGCTATTAACACACAGTTTCAGTGCTTCAGTCAAGAAGCAGCCACATACTGCAATGAAACCCCCACATATTCATAGTTTCTTTTTTATTCATCCATTCCGCACTGTTCCCCAAAACGAGTGTTCTGGATAAAATCAGGAAGCAACTGTGATATCAGTAATACACTGCCGTAAGTCTAATTTTGCACACACCCCCACCATTTTTTTAAGGTTATAAGATGACCCTAAAAAAAAGAAATGTTTTTTGTTGCTTTTCAGACATTTGTGAGGTAATTACAACTTTTCGTGTGTCTGGTTATTTTCTGGTTTTAATGTTTAGGTATGTGATTACCTTACGGCCAGTAGAATGAGAAATCAAAATAGTATTCGATCAGAATTTCATCCAAAACTAAAAAATTAAGAAAGTTTGGAAAAACACAAAATAAATTGTCCCCTCTGTATAGCATGCAACATCAGCCCAAATCCTGATGCAGAACCAGAGAAAATCAACACCTGTGTTGATGGACTGAAAACAGTGGCAGTAGCTGTCACTCCAAAGTAGAACCTTTCCATCTATTTTGATAAGGCCTTGCAGATTCATATTAATTTATAATGTTCTTCACCAACCTACACTGTTCCTTTACAGTTATAATACAGTTTCTTTTGCCCATAGTTTGAAAATGTTTATGAAGAAATGATTTTCAACTTTTCAGAGCTAACTAATTAAAAGAGTATGTAATTAGATATGAATTAGCATCTCTTCCAATATAACTGTTGAGAATAAAACTCTGAGCAGGTTTGGTTCAGAAAAATTGTCTGTCATTATGTGGGAAAATTCAGATTCTGGTACTAGAATCAAGATAGCAGTTGAACTAAATTGTTGCAAAGAATGATTACATGGCTAGTTTTTCAGGGGGTTGGTTTTGGACTTGTTTTTCCCTTTTTAACTGTATAGCCTCTGCAATAGAAGATGAAGTATCAAGGCTTTATCCCCATTTTGCTGCATCAGCAGCGCAAATAAAAATGGTAACTCTGAGATGGTGCTCAGTAATACATTCTTCACTGCCTTTGTTCTGCCTGAAGTAGAAGTTTGATAACATACGGTAGGTTCATCTTCATTTATACACGGATCTTCTTGACATTCCATAAGTTAGACTCGTGGCAGACATTTTTTATAACATCAGCCTTGATGAGCTAAAGACAGGAATGAATGTGTTCTCCTGTGACTGCAGAGAGTTTCTCAGATCATCTACCACAATTCTGTCATAAATAATAGCCAGAGGGGGGTTATTATCCTCTCTGATTAGATGATTAGACTAGAAGCTAAACCCACAGTTACTGATCCTAGAAATAGATCTCATATGTTTAAGTATGAAACCAGTAATGGATTTAAGGGAGGAGGAGGGGAGAGAAGTAGAGGTGCAAAGGACAGATTATGCAGCAAAGTCAATAATCAAGATTTTAGGTAATTATATGGGCAAAACAAAAACCCTGACACTCTAAATTGACTTCTGCCAGATGTTGATTTTTTTTTTTTGGCCTTTTCAGGAACTTTTTTAGATCTAACATAATGACTTAATAGCCCTTGGAAGGTGTGTTATTGATAAAAGAGCTCCATAATAACATGACATCAATACTGCAATTCCCAGGGTTGGAATTAACAGCAAGTTCACAACATGGACCTGCATTGGTGAGACTGTGGATGCCCATTGTTGCATCATTGAAAATACTTCCTTTTTTTTTAGTGGCATTAGAGATTACCAACAGCAAAGGCATTCTCTCAGAGTTGTCCTTTACTAATCTGACAGTCAAAGAAGCTGTAGACCCTTCTAAACAATTTTTTGTCTTTGTCAACAACTCCTCAGGATTCTGTGAGATAGAGATGCCAGAGAAGAATGGCCATTACCATACCTAAGGATTGCAATTAGCTTTTCTGGAGACACACCAACTATTCCTTGAAGTGGTGAACCTAGTTAGGTTATCTTAATTGTCTGACCTTATAAAAACTAGGTAAGGTGCTTTAAGACTAGCAGAGAGATTGGATAGTACTGTGAAGGCCCAATCTTCTGTTGTAACACCAGATCAACAATGAGACACACAGTCAAAACTACAAATCACTTCCATTGATACTTGAATTGGCTTAGTACATACATATGATTAACTCTAAAGAAAAGAACAGTCAGGAAACATGCTTGCCAAGGAATGCTGCTTCACAAGCAGCAAGCCAGGTGAGCACTCAGAGCTGTGGTGGTATGAAACGAAAGAGGATTGACTGCCTGAAAACCTCGGTGTCTTGGTTAGCAATCAGTAGCAGTGCCATGTGACTTAAAAATCATTTTTAGCTCCCAGTCCCAAGGAGGTTTCCTTTGGGGTTTGCCTCAAAGGTGATAATGCAAGAGGACAGCTCTCCTATTCTAAAGGTTGGGAGACCCTTTAAAGGTGCCCAGTGGAAGTTATAGACCTTTTAAACTAAGATCACAATTTTTATCAGCAGAGATCTTGCATTCATAATTAGAGTTCCACTAAATAGTCAAAGAGCTGTTCTTTTACCAACAGAAACAAATTTTCTGATCTTTTAAATCTTAAACCAAAATATCATTAACTTATTCCACATTTAGGGCGATGCTTTTCTAAGTTTTTACTGCAAAGAAAGCCAAACTTTATATCTTGTATTCATACAGCCAGTGCATGTCTCCAGAGCCTCTGCTGGACAGGGAAATGATCATGGTGAGGGTAACCCATTCAGAGCACTGCTGAAGTCTCTGTTATTCATAAATTCTACCATCTTTTTTTTTTTTTTTCTCCTGATAAAACCTTTAAAGTGAACAGAGCTACGAATATAAATCATTGTCTTGCACAGGTGAATTCCCAAAGCTCAACTGCCTCCAGAAAGGATATGCATTTCCAACATTGCTCCAGTGGATGTCAGTGGAACCTACAGTTTTTTTTATTGTGTTGAGTCTACTAACCAGTCTAACTCCCAGGTTTTCTACGACACCAAGCCATGATCTTGTGAGGTTACGGAAATTACAAAACTGTTCGAGTATCTGCAAGTGCAGCTCTGATAATGGTTTATGGTGGTTGGAATATTATGTTTGAGAACTGATCACAGTGCATTGATTCTTAAAGACAGGAATCACGGTTCTGAACAGGAAATGCCTTTCCCATAGCTACACATCCTACTTACGGGACTATATGCAATTTTTTATTACTAAAAAATTAATCATGGTAACCTATGGAGTGCATAAAAGATGAATTCTTATCAACAGAAAACATACCTACATAAGTGAGATGGAAGGGGCAAAATGACAAAAAATTAATATTCAGGAAATATTTTAGAAGCAAAAGTTGAAAAAAAATCCCTCACTAGCAAAGAAATTTTAGTACTCTGAGAATGCAAATTAAGTTTCACAATGAAAAAGTTACAATAAAAGCTTCTCAATGTTCATACGAAATCTTAAAGAAGATGTAAAATGTTTCTAGGAGATACCTTTGTTTTCTTGGTGTTTACTTTACATCCTTGAATTAAATTAATCAATTTCACTGTAAATCTCTGAGTTTCCTCAGTTGTGTGAGATAGTCGACAATATCAAGAACTGTCTTTTACTTCGGGATGCAAAAATGGTGACCATTTTTACAAATTGGGAATAACACACTTGCATCTTTCACTACAAATTCTCTCAGTCCCATTTGTGTTTTATTTCATTTAAACCTTTAAGGCATATCATCTGCACTGCCAGCCTACACTCGGGATTTGATGTTTGGGTTGAGGTGAAGTTAAAAAATAAATCAAAAAGATATTCTAAATACTGAAATGTGATTAGCCAGACACAAATTCCTCTCTTCTTCTTCCAAGTCCTGACATAATCTGACTGACTGCTCTTGAGGGTACTGGATTTGTAGAAAGTGAGTATTCAACCATTTTGGTGTATGTTTTTGCCTGTTTTGGGTGCCTCTAGAAGGAATGTCCACCCCAAATCAGTAGCACTTTCAGTTTCTGGCTGAATAGTACCATACTCATTATCTCACACAGCTTGCAATTAGAGCTTTCCTCTTGGGGAAACTTAACCCTCAGCAATGGATGGAACTGGAGCACATCCATGTCATCCTGAAGGTAACTGGCTGACCAGTTAACCCCATAGCTTCATGGAATATCTTTAACCTTCAGAAGACTGCACATTTTATGAAGTATTCTTCACCAGCTTTCACTTATATTCAACAAAAATGAAGCTACAGAAGTAACCATAAGTAGATGTCAAACTGAAAAGTTTCTCTGCTTCTGTCAGTTTACCAAAATCCTGAACAGCAGTTTTGTTTTGAATTAATTAATGCAACACATTTTTGCTAGCTGACTGAAACACTTTTCACCCTCTGTATAGTAATAATTTTAAAGATTGCTGAACCTATTTTTTTTTCATGTGGCCGTAATAACTGTGAGAAGAGCACACTGATTTCAAAGAAGGTGTGGATTCTTCACTTACACTGAAGCTATTACTATTTCCTGAGGTGTACTGGGGATATTGCAAGACTTTTTGAGGCAACTCTCAGGCAGCAGAAGAACTTCAGACCTGCTGGGCCATGTCTACTGGTTACCACATTTCTGTCACTGCCTCTGTCAGGGTCCTAATAAGGGGGAATGGCCACTTGTTGGAGTAACAGCATCACAGCAAAGCGCTGCCCTACGACTGACCGAGAGGCATCAGGACTTGACTGCAGCTGTACATGGATCTAGGGAAGGGATGCTCTCCCCAGGTACCATTTCTTGCCAATTGAGAATGACAAACAGCACACGCTAAAGCGTTCTGCTGTCCCTCTTATCCACATTAAAACAGACATTATCTGGAAGACTGCCATGACAGTGTTGCTCTCCCTAAATGCTCCTAATAATGGCGCAAATCTCATCGCAGATAAGGGATATCTCTTCATACAGCCAAACACCACCTCTTTGGTTATGCAGCAGAATGAAGCTGCTCTTTCTTCTTATTTTGAAACCACCACCCTGTATCTGACAGAAACTGAATTCAACTATATTCTGGCAAGAAAACATTAATCAGAGGAATATAGAAAGGATAAATACACATAAAACTCACATTTTGCCTCACACCTGCCACCCTCACATAAATAATGATATTGATGAATATACATTTATTATCTGCCACCACATTAGCTGAGAAGCACAGATCAACATATGCAAGCAGCCAAACAAGCACTGACAAAGAAAGACAAAAATATTTTTCAACAGAAAATAATGAGAGCACTTTATGCACTCAGTATACTACAGTTCCATTTAATCTCAAGAGTTCTATTAAGCATTGCTCTAATTGTACATCACTTACAGTTCTTGATCTGTGACGGGGCATAATCGATGTCAAGTCACTGTGCTAGTAGCCATTCATTCAATTTATATTTTCAAAATAAAAATCACATACATACCAAAAATCCTTATGAGCACACTAAAAACTGCATCACAAAGCCATCTGTTTTAGGCCACGTAGAGCTCAGTAACAAAACAAATGTTGCATTTCATTTTCAGATCCAGGCTTATTGATTATTTTATCTCCTCTGCTGCAGAGTATGCCAGAAGGCCCTGCTCTGGAGGCAAGTTGCAATGAAAAGAGACAAGAATTTTATTAGTGCCAGAAGACACATAGCTTTGCTTTGGGAAAAATTACACAGCTCTCCAATGGAAAAAATAATACAAATGAATGAGGCCTGACAAAAAGCAGAAAAAAGCCTGCAGCTGCCATAAAATTGATAAAAGCTGAAAGGGATCTCACAGATAAGCATAATAATGCCTAAGCCAATGACATTTCATTATTTTCTCTCAGTTGCTGTCTAGGAGAGCAGGTGAGCCCTTGATGCATTCTCTACCATGTCAATCACTACTTTGCCAACCAAATTAGAGATGAATCACCCACAGGATCTGCAGAACTGTCTGGTGCAGCTCCTTTTGAGAGAACAGCTCCTTTTGACAAAGCAACACCTCCAGTAACATCATTACTGCCAGTTTTATTACCTGCTAACAGCACCTAGGGAATTCATTGCCTTTATCCATTTACGGTTTTTATCAGTTGGGAATGGCACAAGGTAATGTTGAATACTCGGTGAGTTGGTGCTGTCTGTGGCACTGTGATGTTCACGAAGACATGGCAGAGTCAGTCCCTCCTTCACGTATTTACCGATAAAAGAAAATAATTTTTTGTGTTTTGATCCACTCTTTTTCCGCTGACAGGCCTGTGTCTTCCACAGACATAGCTGGGTACTGCAAGTGGACTAATGACCACTCAGGCATGCAAGCATTCCCTCTCCATCACCATTTGTGAAAGGGCAAAAACCAGTGCTGTCTCAGTTGGGAAAGAAAAGGTATTTAAGTAAATAGGTATAGGCCCTTAATCCCCAAGTAAGAGTAAAGACAAGTTGCTGCTCCTGACAGTTGTGTAAAGGGGATACTTGGACAGCTCTAGTTTAAAGTAACAAACACGGCTGTACAAGCCCAAATTTGTCCATAAACTAGTACTTTCAAAATTTAATTCAGCTCCCTTCTGGACCAATTTGGTCAATGCTGACTCAGAACACTGGGTCTGTTTTTTGCCTACTCTCTGCATAGTGAAAATTATTCCCTTTTTTAGGAAATAATTTATTCTCCCTCCCCAGATTCTTAGACATCTTGGAGATTTAATTACTTATCTCTAATAATAGTGTATTACCATCAATCCTGTTCCCTGTCTCCCAGGGTTTCATACACCTTGATGATAACCTTCTCATTCTAGACACCCTTGAGCTTCACAGATCAAATCTGGCTAATCTTTCATATCTTGCAGACTGAAAATCAGAGGTCTCTGTTGCAACCTCATCTCAGCAATGTCCTTCTCATTATAAGGTCACTGGAAGGGCACAAATTACTCCAAATGCAATTTTATTCTTTCTTCCATTTGTGCCAAAATAATTGAAAATTAAAAGTAAGCATACTCTGTCTAAGACTCTGTATCAAGACTTGTCTCTTTTTTCTGCTTCTATGTAGTATTCAGCGCAAACTGGATTATCTACGAATAATAGTCTTGAATTAAAGTCTACGCTTCTCATCCTTTTCCTACTGTAGGGTATATATTATTACTTTTGAGTCTCAGGTTCCCTTACCTGTAAACTTTAATGTCTCTAATGCTTTAAAACAATCTAATACTACTTTGTATACCAGTAGAAAAGACTACTGGATTATTTTAATGGATTACAGAGACACTGTATTTAAGGATACAACACAAATTCTGAGTTATCAGCATCAGTGAAAGCTTGTTTTTGCCAGTGGCACAATCTTTTTGTAATATCCTTCTCCAGAGTCAATTACATGTGAGGCAAACACACTCATTTTTAAAAATGAGTTATGTTGCCTAGAAATACAGCCAAAATTTACTGACATTTGCCTATCAGAAGAAACAGTAACCAAACCCCCACATTTTAAAGCACTTGAAGTGTTCCCATTAGTATAGCTTGATTTCACTGATAGCAGTCTATTTTGTATTATATTAACAGACATGAAATTTAGTTGATGAATAATATAAATACTATATGAAATAGTCCTATAATTGAGTAAAACAGCAGGGCCCAGTGGAGAGGCAAAAGAGGCTTTGCACATAACAGAACAGAATAGTTAAACTGTGATAAACTTTCCACAGATTCTTTTTATGATTCTCTAGATGATGACAGGAAGCATTTAATTCTGTATTAAATTCTACCTAACAGTTAAAATATTCGGCTGATGTACAAAGCATACTTTGACTTGTAAGTGAAATGTCTTGCCATTCATCAGCAATTATGCTCTTAATAAGTTATGACTATTGTCAAAGCTTTCTAGCTTGTCAGTGAAAAAGATGCAAGTGCCCAAGAAGGAAGAATTGGTCTCTACAGGAAGGGTTATGAATTAAAAAAAAATCTCTATCAAGATAGAACTAAAATCTGTCTTTAGGATCTACCACTATGTTTTATGCACAGTTCCACAGGAACGTCCCAGTCTGGGATAAGAGTGAAAAATTCAGAGGAAATGCTATTCATCACTCATGAAAATGTTTGTAAACAGAGCACAGTTTCACTGAATGTATCCATTATCACAGAGAACTGCAGTAAGCACGAACTCTTCAGTAATTTTAGTGGGCTCTGGATTAGATCTTATTTTAATTTCCTCTAAATGCATTTTAAGCAGGATTTCGCTTGCTTAGAAAGAAACTTCTACATGGAGCTTATTTACAGATGACTGGGTATTTGGTGCTTGGTTTATTCAGGCATCACATTGTTGCTCATGTCAACATGAACATGACACCATTCTTTTCCATTGGAGGAACACAATTTTAATCCTAATGAAAGGGAGCATGTAAAGGTAATGGGATATTTTAATCTCTCTCGAGAGGCTTGGGGATGAACTGGATTAGGGTGCCTCACAAAATTCCTACACCAGGTAACCACTGCTTATCCCCAGAGAAACTCTCTAAATTGTAGTTACATCACTATGTTACACTAACAGCATGAAATCTTCATATTCAATGAGGAGAGATTTGGGGAACAGAGGCACAGATATAGAAGCAATGGGAAGACTATTTCAATTCAGGAGTGACAGAGCTCACAGATAGAAAACTGGAGACCTGCCCATGAAGCAATATCCCACGTGGAAAAAGTATCATCTACTTGTTGATCTTTGTCTTTCTCTTTACCACAAACATAACTGGTTTTTACAGAGTGAAATGTGCATGAAGTAGCCTGTTTAGAGTGGACAGAGGAATACTAACACCATGCTCATTTATGAACTTGGGGACGTTTTCAGGTTTCTGGCCAAATCTTTGGGTGTGCCTGCAGTGTGCACAGCACAATGATATCCCTGTATACTCTTTAAAGGAAGACATTTAGCATCCTACTTATGAGAACAGCTGCCTGTCATGGCATGGAACAGGAACACACAAGTATTCACCCACAGGCACAAAGGATATCCTACAAACCTTGCTTCTCAGTCACATTAGTTCTGAATCAGGAAACTTCAGTGAGCAAGTGCTTAACAACTCAGTGAAACAATTCTCTCTATGCCCTCCTAACAAATGTACAGAGACAGGAGTAAGGGCAGCACCAACTTATATAAACAAAAGCAGTCTTAATTATCCAATGCAAAGCTGTAAGCTGGTGATATATCCACTAAATAATTTGTAAGATCATGGATTTTACTACCTAAATTGTGTTTCTTAAAGGTTCAAGAAACCTGCTTTTAATTTAGCTTTTTAGTAATGTGCTTATTCTTTGTCATTCTCCTATATGTGGAATCTGTCTCTAGATTTCGGAATTGCCAACAAGTGTCAATATTGATTTTATCTTCTTTATGAGTGTGTCACAATTCATTTTGCAGCAGGATAATTTTTAATCCTTTCATCCTAAAGTCCTTCTCCCCTTACCAACAATGAATTTGGATATACATATGACAGATAATCAATACTCTGCAAGCACTGGTCAATGCAGACTAAATTGCATAATGCTTCTTGAGTCACAATTCCCCAAATCTCAAAGCACCTACAAAGAATCCAAATTCTTTATCTTACTGCTTATCTACCAAGGTTGGTTCATTTGAACTTCTCTACAGACTTGAAGAGAAACTGCACAGAGACTTTTAGCTACCTAGAGCCCACGAATTGCACTGCGCTGCCAGGTCACAATTACTAAAGTGGAGCGTAGGACTAGAGTAGCTTCTGTTAGTTTTATTTCCAGAATTACACCACCAGAGAACCATTCGCTTGCATTTTTAACTGCAGACTATATTTCATATTGGAAACCAGTAACAGCAGTAACAAGGAAAAGCACCATTAAATAGATGTGGTTTGGTTTTCCTCAAAAACTAGACACATTTCATAGCAAGACTGACAAGATACGGCCTGGTCCAGTGTTCTGAATCTGGGTCAGCAGCAGCCAGCACTTCTTGAGTGTACAATTTGTCTGGAAAAACAGTACATGGATTTTCACCACAAAATTATGAAGTGATTCGGAACTGTCCAGGATTCAAAAGCATACATATGCAGTATATATGTCACAGGACTAAAACTGGGTAAACATACACAAGGGAACCACAGGGGTAAGGTGAGAGAATGAATGAAGCCCTCTGGAGAGCCTGCTCTTACTGTAAGTACAAGAAACAAACATACACTAAAAGTGGTAAAGGCAAAAGAAAACAATGAGACAGGCAAGTGGCCCCAACAAAGTGTGTTTCAAATTCAGCAACTTCTGCTGCACTTTGTGGACACTTTTTAAAATGCAGCTTTACTGAAGAGTGTAAGAAATACTGTACTGGCCCCGTGCTTTCGATCAGCGGTCCCCCCCTCTACCCTCCAGGTAACTGTGTGTGCCAATCCACACTGTTTCTCTGACTGTGGCAGTAGGGAAAGCTGCTGTATTCAACTGCTGATATCTGCAGTTCATCCATTCCCACTTCCCAGGCAATTCCAGTCACTCTCCCAGAAATACGGGACAGAAAAGACTTCCCTACCCCTTCCTCATGATATCTACCTGTTGCCCACAGGTTTCTCTGATGCCCCATGAAACTCCTACTTTTGTCTCTGTATTCTCTGCTGTGAAAACAAATACCAATAATTCAATATCACTATTGAAGAAAAAAGCAAAAAATTCCTTCTCTTCTACACTGTAAACAGGCTTTCCATAGTTATAGCATGTGTGGCCCTACCCTTCATGGTTTTGTTCGTCTCAGCCATATCCTCAGCACAGCATTTTCTTCTCCAAACCAAAAAGCCCCAGCCTTTTTCCCCTCCCTTCAACAGCTTCTTTCTTATGTCAAGACAACTGTTCCTCGGCTCTTCTAGAGCTACTAACAGCCTTGCCACATTCTGCCTGTCTTGGTCCTAGCCATAGAAACTGTGTCTATCAGCTAAAGAGAAAATACTATGCTCTGAGATTTCTACCAGAAAAAGGGTGGGGTTTTTTTTTGGTTTTTTGTTTGGGGTTTTTTTTTTTTTGCAGCAGGGTATTACTTAAGAACAGAACAGCTCTGAAATATCAGATCTTTTCCTGATACTTTGGAAGATAGGATGCACAGCTTCATGGAGCAAATTAGAGTAATGCTTTCTGCAGTCATGTAATGAAGCATTTAAAAGTGAAATACGCGGAACCAGAGTTTCAAGAAATAATTGTTATCCCTGGAGTAACTCCAAATCCCCAGGTGCTTTGAGCAATTCTCATGCATTCCAAAGCAGGAAAATAGGTGGATCTTAGTAATCCTGGTGAAACTGAGGACTACGGAGAATAACTTGGTGAATCGCATTATTAGTGTCAGTGTTGATAAATACATTCAAATATTTTCCCATTTTTTTCTGTCTCTTTAGATTTCACATTGCTATAGGAGAAGGCTAAGCAGACACTGTCTCTGTAAAAAACAAAGATTACAAAAGACACCTAAAGTTGATCATTATAAAATAACAACTGGGCATCCTCTGAGACAAGTATATATATTACTGTGATAATACCTGAAATCTGAACACTTCAAGATTAATTTAGTACTTATGGAATACAAAACAAAGCTTGATCTCAGGAGATCTTTTCAAGACCTCAGCACTCCCACACAAGGTATTTAATTAGTAAGAAACAAAAATAAATGTTAATCCTGAAGAGTTTTCAAAGCAAAGAACTTTGGGAACAGATCCAAAAAAGTAACTTAGGTGCTTTCTCTGTCAAAATCAATGAATCCGTGCAAATCTTTGCCTAAGTGTTATAACTTGGAAGTTTATCAAATGTATTTTATTTCATGTGGAACTTCTGGTGGTATTTAAGTGGTTCCTTACATCAATGCAAACATTTCCTTCAGTCAATTTTCCAGTTTCTGAATTGAAATAAAGAAACACAAAAATGGTAATTTGGGAGAACTTTGTTTTTCAGGTTGTCAAAACTGGATAAAATTTTCCCTAATTAAATCCAATCATTAAATGATGTGGTTTTAATTATAGATAATCTTTGTCACCAACGTTCAAAGTACCCAAATCATATAACGCACATATGCATTTATTAGCACAAAAGTTTTTCTAACTAATGTCAGCTCATAATATCATGAAAGATTTTCTTTCCCCCTTCTTTTCACCTCTCAAAAGGAATTGATATTCATTACACTTTCAAATTCAGTATGGTGACCTCTGAAAGCAACCACTGATGCAATATAGAGGAGCTCATATCGTTGCTTTTGTTCAAATACATCCGCCACACAGATTCTTGGGCTTTGATTAATGAAATGTCCACTACCTGCCTCTTTGTTAGTCAAGAGTGATCTGGAGTAAATTAATAGCAAACACTTTCCATAAGGAAATAAAAGAAACTCCTGAAGGCCTCAGTACAAGATACTACTGCATTCTTACCCCGGAAGAAATGGTTTGTTCCTTGCCAAGACTAAAATTTAAGAGTCCTGAAACAGAACAATTCTAAACCAGAGACAAGCAAAATGGCAAGCTTCTACGATATTACAAACAAATCATCAGCTCAGGTTTTCTTCATAAGAGAGACTTGTGCATTTTACCAGCAATAAAAAGGTTCTTGTTCTAAATATATCACTAGTATTATTTTTACGGACTTGTATACATTCATCATGCCCCTAAAGTAAACAGGACTCTTGGTGACCCAGCAATTTGGAAACACCAATCCATACATCCCTTGGTCTTTGGAAAGAGACATAAAAGAATAGAAAGAACATTATGTTAAATTCCTTCACTAATTTAAGTAATAATTTACAGGAAGCTGATCTATTTATTAGACTGGAGCATCACAGAAAAATGAAGCGTTGGACCATCAAAAAATCAGAGGGCCCATATCCAAACTTAAAACCATGAAGTTGCTATATTTTTATATGAGGTTTAACAGAATCACACTGCTGTCTGTCCCCATCCTTCCCCTCCACCACTTGGCTCAGCTGGGACTCAATTAAACTTGAATATATGCTTTATCGATATCCACAGATTTGACTCCAGGTACACATTTCGAAGTGCAAATTTTCACTTTTCACATTTTTCTAATTCAGTTTTAGGTTTCAAAATAAATAATATACCATCTTTCCACGTTGTTTTTGGGTTTTTCAAAATGATTTTGTTTCTTCTAGCAAAATAGGTAATAAATAAAAAAAAGAGAAAATAAAAATGAAAAGGACACTCTGACCTTGATGATAAAGTAGATAGGAAAGAAAAGGCTGAGAACAATAACTCACTGTGCTCTCCTTTCTTGAGTCATCATCACTTTTCACTAAATGCGATTGTATGGGAACACACATCTGTTGTAGGGTGGGGGTTTTAATACCTTTCAGTGTACCATAACCTAAGTGATCGATGTATGACAGGCAGGTAGGATTTCAGCCAGGAGGACAACCCCATATTAGCTTTCATTTACCTGGCACAGAGACTTCAGCAAAGGCAGAGGTGTGGCCTTAACTGCATCCACCAACTTGCCAGGTACTCCTGGCAAGAAACTGCCAAAATCCGTGCTCATTCACTGGTCCTGCTCCCTTGGCAGGCTAAAAATGACCATATAGTCCCACACAGGGTAATCACACATTCACTTATTAGCTAGACACATTCTTCAAAATGAAAAAACTTCTGCAGGAGAAAAGGACATCTTCACCTCAAATATGCACTGTCCTTCCAAATGAAATGAGCTATATGTGCCCACAAATAATGAAAACTGGAAGGACATTATCTAAAAAAACCTATAGAGCCTGAAACTGTAACACTGTGTATTGTAAAAAGGGGAAACACTTTTCAGAAGTCAGGTACATGATGGAAATCCTTTCCTTTCTTCTTGAGGACTTAAAATCTGTGATTTTTACAATTCGTGATAACCAGTACATTCACCAGCTCCGGATAACCTACCCATCAGATCTCTACATCCAAACTGAAAAACAACCTCAATAATTATGTCTGCAGACTAGATAGTCTAAAGCTATTTAAAAGAGCAAAATAATAGCAAATATCTGTTCTTTAGATAAACCTTTACTTTTGCAACGATGTATCGAAGTCTGGGATAAATATCCCAACTGTAGCAATAGTGTAGCTGTACTCTCTCTTTGGTCAGCATCAAATTTTCTGCCCAAGTTTTGTTCAAGTTTTAATACAAACAAACTTAGCCATGGGTCTACGTAAAAATATTTCATATGTAGCATCATCTCTTCATGCACAGACTGAGATCAGTTTACCATTGTCTCATAAAAGATAGAAGGGAGGGAAGGAGGTGGAATTGCAAAGAAATAAAGACATTTAGCACTGAATTGTTTCAAACAAAGTGGGAAACGATGTCTTGCTGGAAGAAATACTTTTTTGAAACACAGATGCCATGCTGTTTGCCTAATGACAAAGTAGTTGAACCAGAAAGATGGATCGATTTTCGCTGGCATTTCCTGCTGACCACATTAAGTACCATAGCTAGAGATTTTTTAGACTTTCCTGGAATTATTTTACATAAGACTTGATCGTATTAATGTGCTCTATGCAAATCTCTCTATATAATGAAAACTGGAATCAGCGAAAGAGCTTTTCCTTGCACTCACTCAAACCATAACAAACATTGCTGCACTGTCTAAAATACAGAAACAGTGCTTGCACAAAGCTTTCATGGTGGATAATGACCTTTCTGTGCTTTGCCAAAAGTTTTGGGCGGTTTTAGATTTCACCCTGAATTACAGAGGAAATGAGGGCGAGTTTCCACATTACTCTGAGTTCAATCAATTATAATACTCCGAATTAAAGCCACTATATCTCTACAAAGGCCCATCACTACCCTGCAACACGATGCAGACATGATAATTTAATTAGTACATTCTGAGGCCTCAGTTACACATCTTGCAATGCAGTCTTCCAAATGAGCTGCTGCCAGATCTGCCTAAAATTGCCAAGAGAACAGTCAAAGGCAACTTAGCTATTATAAAGCTTCAACAGGATCGGAATATAAGATGAGACTACCACACTGCTAAGGCCTTCACTCAGCCAGCAATCCCTCTTCTCCCCACAAGCAACAAAAACCCCAGTATAGTTTAAATTAGAATAGGCTTTGCTCACCACTTTCTGGTTAACTCTGTGGCTAAAGTAAAAACGCAGAAAATTATCTCAAAGGGATTTGAGAGAAGAAAGAATTTGATCGTTGTCATTGTTAGACTGTCGAGACTATTGTTCTCAGAGTGCTTTAGGCTCACTCAAATCTACCTTCCTGTGTTGGTTTATAAGTTCAAATTCTTTTCTTTTGTAGCTGTACTAGTCTGTGCAGCCCTTTTCAAAGCACTAGAGCTGTATAGATGAACTGCACTGATTTACATCATTTCAGAATTCGACTCAAAAGACTTTAAGTAGCATGCTGAGATTGGGTATGTAACATCTATACCAGAGCATCTAGGATTTGATTGCAATATAATGAAGAGTCATTTAAGTAATTACTTTTGCATAAATTACTCTGTGCTGGTACATTCCAATCTATAATTGCACCACATTACAAGCACCATGGTTACTAATCAAGGGGTGAAAGGAATTTGAGACCTGGAAAGAGCAAGAGAAATTAGGTAGAGCTAATGTATGGACAGACTAAAGAACATATTATTCATCTCCCATCTTGACATGTGGTATGCATATAAGCAGGAAGGTAAAAAAAAGGACCCAGAAGCGACACGCCTACCTATCCCAGCTCAGGTAACTTGTACTTCAGTGTGTCACAGAATATATAAACAAACTGACTAGATTAGATTGATATAATGAATTCCCTCAGCGTGGTTTAAATAAAATGATAAGTCAAGATGCCAACATTGCAATATTTTGTAATTCCATAAAAATCCACTATCCTCAAATGAAATTGTTCCATTCATTAGCAAAAACCATGTGTTGTAGATGCAGCAGCCTCACAGCCGTCCTGTGTTTTAGGAAAGGAGTCTTTGGCCATAGCAAAGTCCTTTTGCTGATTTCCAATAGCAGAGGAAATCACTACACACAACTCCTGGCAAATGCACAAGAGTAGAGCGCTGGTAACCTGAGGGAAAGCCTACCCATTCTCCAGACAGAATGGGAGCAGTAGCAGTTGCTGACTTCTGAGGCATTTGCAAGATGTTTATGATCCTGCAGCATGTTTTTCAGTCAAAGCAGTTTTGACTGGTACTCAGTTTTTGTTAGGAATACTTGGCACAGCTGCTCTCTTATGAAACTAAACGTCTTGTGACAGTAAACGTAGCATGATGGAGGGGGTCTGGCAGGGATGTCAAATGATCTTTGGCCCTTATATGTATGTGACATTTCCAGAAAAAAAAAGAAAGTTTTATTAGATAAGCCACTAGGGAACAATTCTTCAATTGATGGATACAGCCATGTTCTCCTGGCAAAGATAAGCTTCCGAGAATGCCAATCACAGGTTAGGACATGTTCTGCAAAGCAAGCAGAAATGAAATAATAGGAAGGGAGAACCCTTAAAGGGGAGTTATATTTGGACTGAATGATTCTTTAGGTGTTATCACATTCAGAACTGCCCACAGCACTTATCCTGCTGAAGCATTGGCACTACCCACCAAGCTCAGCTGTCCCACCATCCATATGTCACCACTGTCACAAATAATTATTATATACTCTCAGACTGTATTAAAAGCAGAGTGAAATTTGATGTAAATACAGGCAAATTAAGAACAAAACAAGACCAACGTGATACACTGACATTTTCAAAATACCACAACGTGAGATGATTTCCTTTGACAAATTCCATCTGCGGTCCTGTCTCACATAAAAGTAGGCGAAGATACAAAGCCAGTAAGTTTACAAACCATGAAAAATAAGGCGTGGGAGAACATATCATGTCATTAACACCTTCAGCTATCACCAGAAAAAAACCATGACCATATATTCAGGAAATTGGGTCGAAGTCTGAACTGCTTTCCTATCATCTGGAATGAAAAGAGATGCAGAGTTTCTGCATAAGACAAGGAGAGAGTAATTAGACATAATTAATGAATACAACATAGAGTGAGGAATACAGGAAAGAACAGCTTTGCTTTTCCCTCCTCCTTACAGGTTGTGTTGGTGGGCTATGTTGTCAAGCAATCTCAAGTTAAAGCTAACAAAGTCTTCTGTGTGGGAATAGATTTATATACACATATCATGCTCAGAGCTACATAAACACATATGCCCAAAGACAAGCTAATCCCTTTAATGAATCCAGCCCACAACACTCTAATCATTACGAATTTTCTTTATAATAGAAGCTACATTCAGATGCAGAAACAGTGCAGTCTCGGTTGCAAAGTACTACAAACTTTATCCTTTTTGAACCTGAAAATAAGGCCTGGTTAATTTTCTCTTTAACTTTCAGGCCTCTTTGGGCCCAAATTTTAAATCTTCCTGATTTTAATTTCTGCAGCTTAATTACGTTACCATGATTCTTTGTCCCCACTAGACATATAGTGTACAAATCTACTGAGAAAACATCGATTCCTGGCAAGAGCTCTTGGCAAAGGAATGATACTTCCCCCTCCGCAGAGCCATTTTGGATATTCAAACTGCACACAGAAATACAAAAATTTGTCGTTGGATGGGTAGGATTAGTTGAAGCCCCCTTTGAAGCCTTGTTGAAATTCTGAGTTAGGTTTTGAGCTGGGCCTTTTCCTTGAGATGAAAAAAAGCACAGCAGAAAGATGCAGAAGAAACGAGAGAAAGCTACAGGAATGGAAACATTAGAGTAATCCCTCCAAACCTCTACCTCTCTAAAGCTACTCTGAACAGATGGATAAAGGTGTATCAAGCCAAAGCTGTTACTTTAGGTGAAACCTAAATTAGATACAGAAGGATCTGATGCTCAGAACCACAGGTTGCAAAAAAAATTGACTTGCAAGATACTTACAATTCTGAACCCTGCTGGCTAATTATGGGTGCACCCAGCCTTCAGAATTTTCAGGTTAGGATTAGACTAAATACTTGATCAATATATCCCCTCTGCTATCATAACATGATATGAAGGGATTTTCACCCAGAAGGTAAATAATTAAATGGAGTAAATGAGAGAGTGACAAAAAGAAAGCTTCATCAAGAGAGCTATAATTACCCAGTCATTATTCCATCTTGTAAAATTATCTATATATAAAGACAGAAACTTCTGGAAATGAAGAAATTAATTAGCGTAGGCAGGCATGAAAGCTCAGCTTTTCCTTTTAGGAAAGGTGAAGTTTGAGGTTTTGGGGGGTTTATTTGCAAGCCTCCCAGATGCCTTCATGGCTACACATATTTGTATATCTATTGAATCATGAATGATTAGTTGTAACCAACTTAAAAATAACGCAATTCTAAAAATGAGGCTATCGGACTAGTCATGATCATTGAAAATCTGCACTGAGATGCATATATCCCTCCCAACAACTCTGCCTATGATATAGAAAATTCCTGAGAAACATAGCATTGCATGCACAGACTGCGTCAGCCATCATGTAGAGGAGGTTGTCAGCAGTTAAAAGGGGAAAAAAACCCACAAAAACAAGAATCCCAGCTTTTACTAATAGAAAAATCCTTGCATTCATTCTTCTTCCAAAAACTGCAATTCAACAGTAATAATATCGGGTTTAGAAGTATCAAATTCACCCATTTTGAATAGGCATTTCAGCAGTCAAATCAGTCAGGGAAACTGTTAATTCTCCTAAAGGAAGCATCAGGGGTTTTTGTGCTGAATTATGAGATCTTCTGTGCATAAATAAATTAGACATTATGTGGACTAGATTTACTGCAGTTACAGGAAGAGCAGTATTTGCCCTATAAATTTTCGGCAGCACTATTTTCTTCATTCCCAGTAGCTAAGCACTGGCTAAACAAGATGGAATGCTGATATAGTATGGCTATATTGTATTATTGAGGCATTAAAGACCTTGTTATTACTAAGACATCAAAAGCAAGACAAAAATATTTTCAGTTGCCATTTGACTTTCAGTGGTGGCAGGAAAAATAAGCTAAATTTTCTCTCAAAACCAATTTCAGCTTTAAGATTTTGCCACAACATATTATTGCCTATACAGCATCTCTTGTTTTCAATATCCACAATAAACCACAAATGCCTTTTTTAGCCACAGATGTTAAGGGTAGCTAAGATTTCATTTTAGAAGAACACTGAAAATAAGATAAACCGTTTCACCTCCATCTCCTTAGAGAACAACCAGGCTGCACGGCATCTCTGCTCATCTCAGTTGTGGGCAGATTTTAATACACTGTCCATGTCACACCTGGGACACAGCTCCAGTGGCCATGCAAAGAAAATTTCTGGGCTTTTCTAGTTCATGTTACATTTTTATATTAAATTTATATGCTCTATTACTACCATAATAGTCTGTTCTGACCCACAGATGAATTTATAGACTGCCAATGTTAGGTGAGCAGAACAGACCAGGGAGCAGTGGCATTCCCGCATCTTGTCTGCATTACTCACTTGAATTCAGCAAGTGACTGCTTGAATAAATCACAATCTCCAGCTTATGTGACGTATCATTTTTTTCCAGCTCTTATTATTAACAATTACAGGTGTTTTATTTAAAATAAGCTCATGGAGTACTCAGGGAGAAAGCCATGAACTAGACTCAATGTGCTTGGCTTCTCACTAAAACAGAGATGTGAATTTTTACCAGCAAACAGAAAGATTCATCACCTAACTCTGAGAAGGAGAATTGAAGTTTTACTCACACACTGAGATGCACAGCCAGACTCCAGAGCTATTACATAGGTATTTTATAGTGTAACACTGCTGGAAATCGTATCATAGTAAGTCGGCATAAAGCATATTCTTAGAAATATCATCCTGTGAATAACCCAGTTCCTCAGGCTCTCCAGTCCCAGCTGGTGGAATATTACCACATAGTGAAAAGGCTTGCTGGGGATTTTGTTGGGGTACTGCCAGTTGAAGTTCTGGTGCAGAAAAAGGCATTCTTTGCTGTGAGGAAATTGAGGACAAGATGCAGCACCTGATGCAATCATCAGCTGCCAACCGATTTGCTTTGATTCCCTGGCAGCATGTGAAGTTTGCACAAAGAGGAGAGTTTTACACAAAATAGAACCTCTAGTCAATGGTAAGTGATGGACTTGTCAAAAGATGAAACACAGATGCCAAATACTGACTTATCTGTACAACTCCAGCTAGAAAATGCAGCTATATAAAAATGACATGGGAGCAAGAAAGGAAAGACAAAATTAAGAAAGACTGTGCAAAAAAGTAGAAAGAGGAGAAAGCTCAGTGCAAAGGAGGTCTTTCAAACAGCTAGGATGGCAATATGACCTGTATGTTTGAAATCTACACCTGACTTTGGATCTAGTAGGCTGGAAACATGTGACTCGTGACACTTCTTTCCCCTCTGTGCATGGAGACATGGAGCAGATGAGTGCAAACATCTGAGTGTCTGGGTTTTGCACATGCAAACCACCTGCTGAAGATGCAAGGAAACAGAAAGATGAGGACTTAAACAGTCACAGGAAAAGCAAGCCAGATCGCAATCTAAACATCATGTTCCAGGTATCTACCATGGTTTAATTTGTCAAAATTCTAATAACTCCATTACCCAGTCTAATCAGGTTACAAACTAGGAAAATTTCTGAAAAAATATTAATCAGCATTAAGGCAAGTTCCTTATTCAAAATTGTAAGGACTTAACACCAGAGAGACCATTGCAAAGAGAGTAGGAAAATATGTATTATTCCATTGTCAAAGACAATGTTTAATGAAGCCAGTAAAAGCAAAATCGTTTTCTGACTTCAAACTCTGCAAGACATTTCACTGAATTTATGTCAACAACAGCCTGCTTTCAGCAGTTACTAATACAATCTCATTCACTGCAGTCTTGGAAACAGGCAATTCAGACTTTTATGGCCATATTTTCCAAATCCTGTATGCTTTATGCTACAAACACATCTGTTTGAAATTAAGTCATGAACATGATTATTTAATGTGCACAATAAAGTCAAAGGGTCTAGCTGGCCATATGCTAACAACTAAACAGTACACCTGCCCTCAAACTTCACTGTAGATCAGTTTATGCATCAAACTACAAAAGCCTGGGGAAGTTTGGCTCTTTTTGTCTGGTTTTATTTTTCTCTCAGCATTTCCACACCACTGACTTACAAAATATAACAAATTTTAGGCCTGAGACAATTCTTTTCTTGCACAGTCTTCAGCACGTGGAGAATACTGCTAGGCAGGGCTTGCATTTCAAAGCAACTCTGACAATAATTGCCAGCGTGCACTTAAGTGTATGTCAATCACAGCGAGCCTTAAAGTCCATAAAAATGTAGAAAGTGTTCACTGCGTAATTTTATATGACACTACTCATGATTCACAGGGGGAAAATAAACCCAAACCCCAAAAACAACCAATGCCAGGAAAGCTATATCCCGTAATGATCTGCTTCCCAGTTACAATGAATGAAATGTAACTGAAGATTTGTGGTGTGCTATCAAATTTATGTTGATGCTTCATATCTCCATGCTGCTCTTAATTTATCAGCACTATTCTTTAGAAATGCTGGCACTAAGCTCAAGAGCTTTGTTCATCCTTCACTACTGAACACTACATTCCTAAAACCAGTAAGAAGCAACAGTTCAACGTCTGATACAATACTTGCAGCGCATTTAAAAATTTGAAATCCCAGTGTTACCTGTGTAGTCAGAGAATGAACTGCAGAAAATTTGGGGATTTTATTTTTTAAAAACAATGACTGTATCACAGGAGGTACTTACCAGTATTTACACTGAAGTTATCAGCTGAATCTGAAATATGTTTTGTGCTTCAAAGAACAAATGGAAACTTATTATTTCATGAGCATACAAAGGCAACCAGGAACCATATCCAAATGTCTGGTACTTTAGATAATGCATGATATCATTCTGAAAACGCTCATTTAAATTGATTTTTTTGGCACAAAATGGGATGGCCCTTGCCTTGACTTCAAACATACTCTAATACACCACTCAGGAATGAGATCCAGACAAAGACCAGGACATAGGATAATTAGAATATAAAGAGGCTGCTAGTATATTCGTCCAGCCTTCAACTACTGCTCATTAGAATCAGAATTCACATCCCCTAGTTACATTCCTAGGTCCTTCAGGAATTGTTTTGTCCTTGAATTTATCTAATGGCTTAGGATTTCTTTTTAAACTTATATAAACTTTGAGTATCTAGATAATTTGACAATAAAATTCAGAACGTAAGCACTTCTTGTGCAAAGAAGTAACTAGGTTTTGTGTGCAAAATGTACTTGTCTGCACATTAAGTAAGTTCTTGGCTCTTATTTACAGCATTCTGGACGTGCAACTGTGCCAAATAACAGATAGTTGAGATAATTTGGGTTAATTCTATTCTGGAGAATATATTGCTATAAACTATAACTACTGAAAGACTGTAGTTAACATCTAGACCTGAACAGTAAATTTTCTTTTCAAAACCAAGACTTAGGAAAATCTTTTGTTTGAAATTATAGCTAATGTATGTGAAAGAAAAATCACAATATTTATCTTACATCAAAATAAAACTAGAAGAAACAGTATATACCAATGATAATTGACATGCTGACCCTTACATGTTAGAAAAAGCCACAGATCTACAAAACTAATGTCTTGTGGATTACAGCAACACACTCTCAGGTGCTATGCTGTAATGAGGACAGACTTGTTTAATATTCATTACCCCTCTTCTTGTTTGCTCAGTAGAGAGGATATTTGAACTCTAAAGTGTTCAAATGGACTTTACAGACTGATTTCCCTTGGGTAGTCTTTTCATTGAAATTCCTATAAATTGATAACTAATCAAGAGAATAAAAGGGGATGGGAAGAAGTAAACAGTTGCAAAGCTTGCTGGGGTTCATGAGCAGAATATTTTCTGAGAACACTGAAATTTCAGGTATAAGAAGATTATTTGATTTTTAGCCCTAAATGAATTTAATCAGGTGGTGTTTCCTTCTTACATTTTCACAGGTGAGAAAATTATACTATCAGTTTTCTTAACAGGAATAAAATACACATTTTTGAGTGAGTCACTCTGTTACAGAACATGAACAACTCAGAAAGAGAAGGCAGTCCTGGCCTTCTATTGATCTCAGAGAAACAGATTCAAGACAAAAGATCGTCTTTTGGATGAAGTAGTGCAACAGGTTGCCTCTGGCAGTGACCAACAGGTGATGTTTTATAACAAAGATACAAAACCACATTGCTTTTAACCATCCACGCAGTGTTTTACTGACAGTTGGTTGTTCCTTTTTGCTTAAATTGGTTCTTGCACTAATTGGCTTATATTCTCTAACATGATTAGTTTTGTTTTTTCTTACTTTCACATAAGCAAGAATACAAAAATTTTGAATGTGCTGGCCGGGAACCCACTTCCAAGAGGCGTTCTTCTCTAATACAAGAACAACCCAACACAGAAAAATTACATTACAGTCTACGAGAAAGGCAACAAACCAGCGCAGCAATATTCCATCTTGAACAGATAAGAGTAATACTCTTAAAGGCTTTCTTGGTTTTCTTAAGTCTGATTGGTCTTGTGATGGTTTTCATCTTCCAAGTTTTTCTTCTGTTATTCCATAATCCATCACTTGCCTTGAAAAACAATTTACCAGCATTTATAATGCTCCTACAAACAGGAATGCTTTTCTTTGTTGCCTAAGACTAATTTTTTACCCTACCCAGATAATCAATCTGACTGAAACCAAAATTCTCTAAACAGTTGTGGCGAGCCAACAGGAAAGAAAAAGGTAAAATTGATGACAGGGCTGAGGCCACCTCATCAATGAATTACATGTCTTCAGTGGGCAGAAGTTCAACATATTATATAGAAGAGACTCATCTAACTAAATTAATAGATTTCCAGCTGTTATTATTAATGTTGAAACTTCTGCAGGGACTTGTAGACTGTCCTTATCCCTAGATTTCCAGATGATGTAATGGATGATATTGGAGCACACTGAACAGTACAACTCTGAAACTCTTTACCATCCTTTACCATTCAGATCTTGCAATAAAAACCAACAAGAATACACAAATAAAACCCAGGAGCAACTGAGCAAAAAAAGCCAAGTGGCTTAGGGTTGCAGCCTTTGAGTGACAGGGTGAGGAGTGTCTATCTTACTCTAACACTGTCTTTTTGGATGGCATGAAACCCCACTCTTACCCTCACTCCTTTACCTTCTCCCATTATCTGCTTGGGCTACATGTTCCTGCAACATATTTGTGTGATGTCTACTTGGAACAATGATATCCCAGTATTCTCTAGGGTTCTGCTACCTTCCTTTAACCCTTGACCCATTTAGCATGCTTTATGAGTGATTCCCAAGTTTGGCTGTGATTAATAACAGGAAAATATCAAATCTGGGAACTGAGGTTTGATTTGAATTTAAAAAAGTTCTTTACCAAGCTTCACTGATATTAAAGAGCTAGCTCGTTTTTGTGTAATATTAGGTCCTCATTTTGCCCTACAGTCAGAACCCAGAGTCAGATCCATACTGATGTTGTCAACTCACCCTAGTTCTTTAGAAGATCTTTGATGAAATTCTTCATTTTCCCAGAAGGACCATGACTTTTTTGTTTGAGGATTTTTCCACCTCTTTTTATTACTATAGTGAAGTTGAGAAAGTAGTTCAGACCTTAGGCTTCTAATATTTAATGAAAACCCTGCAAAAGTAGATTTCGGAGTTCTGTCAAATATAGCACAAAAGTTAATAGGGTTTAATAATTTAAACCAGTCATTCACCTACATGATATTACATATGCCTTTCACAACTCTTCACTGAGAGTCCTGCATACACTGGTAGATGTTTTTTTACTTATCAATATCTGTGTCTATTGCTCGTTCTACTTTCATGCCAGCACTTCCCAAAACGGCCCCAATGATTGAGCCATGAGTGACTCATTTCCCAAGGAGACTTCAAAAGAAGTTCTCAAAACATCATAGCAGAGTTTTGTCCCAAACCATTATTAAATCTACATCTGAGCTGGCTACTGACCATCTCTCAGGCTGGTGTAAAATCCTTTGTCTTAGACATTTAGAAATGTATGTGTCCATCTGACCTACACGCTTAGTCATGGACTAGAATGCCATGACCCGATGTGCTTACAGAACAGTCAGTACTGCACGTGGCTGACCCTGAAAGCCTTACAGGTGCTCAATGCAATAACACTATTAAGCCCTCACTAAGAAGAGCAGCTTAGCCACACCTTTTCCTCAGCACAGTTTCCAGCTCCTGAGATATCTCAGAGAATAGGCCACTTCAGCCAGCAGCGAAGCCCAGAAAGTGCCAGCCTGAGGAATGACAGAGTTGACAGACTCCACACTCACCCCATGTTTCAGGTAGGGGTTCTCTTGGAGCTGGGCTGGGCCTGTGGACTTCATGCCCTGTAGCCAACAGCTTGGACCCGCCAGCTGAAACTCACTTGAAAGAAATCTAGTAAAGTTGCTTCAAACTTACTTCTCTAGGAGAGGTGGATGGGGTTGATCAGAAGATGGGATTCAAAAGCTAAATCCTTATCCAAATGGAAAACTCAACAGTGTCCAGCTCCCACTCTCCTCCACTGCTCATTGCAACCATGTCAGTGCCCTTTTTTGTAAAAAAAACCCTCCAAACTTCAGTTTTCCACATTCTGCAGTAGATTTACATTTCACAGTGATCTTGAAAGATAACCAAGTACCAAACAGGTCGAGTCCCTCTACACAAGCTGTAGTTGATATAGAACACACCCTCTTAAGATCAGGGTGGATCATTAAAGGTAGTTCCCTTACAATTGTTGAAACTCATCTACAACTAATTACTTGAATCTGGCAGGACTACTAAAAACCTGCAAAATTAATCACTTCCTTGACTGTAAGACCAAGGGGAAAGACTTTACTGAAAAGTTTTAATATTTTATCCAAGTTTAACCTAATGGCCATGAATCCACACACACACCTCAACAGGATGAAGTCCTCTGATGAGAAAAGTTGTGCTGTCGGAAAGCAATCATGAGACAGGGCTATGGGAACTATGACCCATAAATTAGATGTCACTGACATTATCCAGTAAAAATTCTTCAACATAGAAGTGTATCATTGCTGGAGCAATTACTTTTCAATGGTTTGTTGGGGGCTTTTTGGTTCTTTTAAATAATTTTCTAACCCAGCAGGGTCACATTTACTCTGACTGCTGGTTCTGTTGGAGCTTGTCCAACTGTAAACTGAAATTCCCTGACCTTTGAGGCTCAGGGAAGACCTGATAACATAATCTACACTGATCACTTCTCGTAATTTAGCCTGTTTGGGGTTTTTTTTCCTACATTTTCTGAAAAACAACCACAGTGTGTTTAACAGTCACTTTCAGACTTTATAAATTAACCTGGCTTGACCTCTGAAAGAGAAAAATGCTTTAAAAGGAGAAGGAGTAATTATTAAGCTTTTTTGTCCATGCTACTTGTCAATTTGCATAGCATTATCTGTAATGTTTTGAAAAGCTTTTTTTGGAGGTCATCTAATCTTGTTAAATCTGTCACAGGGCTGCTGCTGTATCAGACTTAGATGACGCATTTGCACGACACAACAAGTCCCCAGCAATGATGATAAATGTGTTTGTTTCTGGCAGTCCGACCACGCAGATGCTTATTATGTATGTATGCAGGCATTTACATTATTTAATCAGCTTCAGGAAAGAGAAAGAGGGCTCAGCACCCGAGATACAGTTTGCTTTTGTATGTACTTACTGCCTGCTCATGATTGTTTTAAGCAAGCATTATCTGCTAGCTGATCCAAAAAGATCATGAACTTCTTTAGGGATCCTACACTGTTAGCATTGTTTCTATTTGTTTACAGAGACCTATCCATGCAGATGAACAATATCCAATAGTATCTTTACTCCGTCTAAAACACTCCAACTGGAGCCTAGTAAGAGACATCAAGTTCAGGGGAAGACAAATGTGCATAGCACATAGAACTGTTTGGAGCAGAAATTTCCTCTGGCTAACAAAATACATGAAACTACTAAGTGGACTGTGCACAACTCAGCTGCTTTTATAAAGCATGAAAAATTGAATTCATTTCCACTTTAGGAATCTAGTCCATTGGCATGCCAGGGCAATAAGGAGTTGAGGGTAAAGTCAATCCTGTAAACCCGCGTAGTTTGGAAGAAAAAAATCTTTTATTTCAGGCACATCTAGGATTAAACAAGGTAGTTAAAAAACCAAAACAAACAAAAGCAACCAACCAACCAAAAACAAACAAAAAAAACCCCAACAACAAAACCCCCAAACAAACTAAAAACCCAACAACAACAACACCCAAACCAAACAACAGACATTATTCTGAATTTGGCAATTAAAAGGAAAACTGCAAGTAAGCAATTTGTATTCCTTAATATGAGAAAAAGGAAGCACATCTATCTCTCAGCATTTCATAAATCTGAAAGCTAATATCAAGCAAGCTTTTTCAAGAACAGCTTAAGTCCATAAACTGTATCAACTGAGACATAAAACTTCAATTTAATCACTGTACTGAAGTAGTATTTCTCACTGCTAAATTCTAATTGCTTGACCATGTATTTAATACGGTCACTTTCCTTTGGTCAATCATAGCAAACCAGAAGATGAATATACATATAGGGAATTAGGCTCAGACTTCCCATGCCATATACATTTACAGTAAACAATAACTCAAAACTCATAACTGCTTAGAGTACTTTCAGTACCCATTACAGCCCAAAATGATAAAATAGGTAGAAAAATGCAACAACGGCTAACGTTAAACCGCTAAATTAATTAGCAAAAGTATTATCTTAATATAGCCTGTGGTTTAAATGGACTTTGCAATTTGAAAGACAATTTCTTCTTATTGATTTAATGACAGAACACGAAGAACTAAAAAATACAAACTTGCATAGTCATAACACTGACTGCTGTGCTGATGGAGATCAAATGTCATTGCCCTCTGCAGAAAGATCTGTTTGTTTGGCTTCCTATGGAGTTATATCTATTTCAAATTTGATGTTAGGCTGTCATTTTCTTTGCATGTGGTGGGTTGACTTGGGACAGCTGCCAGCTGCCCACCCAGCCACTGTCTCACTCCCCCTCCTCAAAAAGGCAGGGTGAGAAAACCGGACAAAAAAGTTCATGAGTTGCTAAAAGGCTGGGAAGATCACTTCCCAATTACAGTCACAGCCAAACCACAAGGAACATAAAGGAAAGTAATTTAACTCATTGACAGTTAAAATAGATTGGAATGATGAGGAAAAAAACCCCAAAACTACATCACCTTCCCCCCCTCCCATGTTTTTCCCTTGCTCAACTTCACTCCAACATCCTCAGTTTCTCATCACTATCTCAGCCTTTCAAGCTGACATAGACATGCTTAGATAAACAGTGACACTGTATTTTGCAGAAAAACACAGATATATTAATGCTGTTTTATCCTAGACTATTTCCATACTCTTATTAGGAGACACCTCTAAATCACAAGCTGCAGCTAGAAGATTGACTTGGCTCTGAAGGCAGTAATAAGTTACAAAAGTCTGTAGATTATTTTTAATCATGTTCCTTTTTAAATCAAGACCCAGTGTCAAGTAAGAACTTAGGAAAATTTAGAGGAAAGCAAAATTAAGAACTCAGGCTTCTATATTGCCACATTATAAATTCTGTTCATAACAAAAATGTACCGTGATAATTAACACAAACACCACATACAAATATTTTCCATTAAAACATTACTTTCCTTTGTAAGTAGCAAGTGACTGTTAGAAGCAGCATGAATATTAATAAAATTACACTTAATTGGTGTAAGTCTGCTAATTTCAGCAGATTTGCACATATTTTACGGCGGACACACCTAGCACTCGATTCAAACCTATTTTTTCAATCTGTATAATAGGCTTTGAAAGAATAAAAAGCACAACTAATTATTAATTTTTATGGAACAAAATGACTTTCACTCTATTTCTAACATGAAGTTATCTTAGCTAATGCAGTAATACAACAAAAACCAAGAATATTTACCTTTAATCCAAATGTGAAGCTTTAGTTTCCAATAACCCTTTTACAAGAATCTTGCAAACATAATACATTTTTAAAAAGCAAGTTCCTCAAGTAGTTTCATGCAGTGTCACACACATGCTGCCAGAGCTCCTGGTGAGCAGATATGCCAAAGGTTGCAATGGAAGTTGATTCCCAAATCCTGATTATTCAAATACAACATTAATTTATGTTGCAAGCTGAGAATATTGCAAAAAAAGTGTGTTCTGGTTATCTTCCTAAAGGTAACGTACTGTAATAACTACAGACAGATATCAATCACTTTTCACTTATACATGCCCATGTGAGTATTTCTACTTGTACAGCATGAGGAGATGGATCTTCAAAAGAGAACTGGGAGTTACAGATCATCAACAAATTCTTCTAAATGTTAAGATATGACATTCTTCTCAGCTCTTTGAAAATTGCTCACATCAAGTGTTTCTACTTCTAAAATGAGAAGTTAAAATTACAGTGTTTCCAGCATGGCCATCAATCTTTCTGCTTTGGTTATGACTACAAATGTCTAAAATTTCTCGATGCATTTTTGTAAGTGAGAAAACAACTGTTCATTGGTCTGAATATATTGCTAAAGGGAAACATAGAGTACCTGCCACTTGCCAAGAAAAATATTTTTATATATACAAAATATTTTATAAATTTTATATATATATGTATCAGTGTTGGACTATGCAGCATATTGTTCATATTATTGCTGTAGCTGTTAAGAAATAATCTAACGATATTCAGTACTAAGTCATAAATTCCAAGCCTTCCTTGACAACCTTACAGATGGTTATTATGCTAATATTGACTCAGATTATCTCTTAAGAGTTCTTTTCAATCCTGGCAATATTTTAGAAATTAGGTATCACAAGAGAGAAGAAACTCTTACCCAAGAGTCTGTCTCTTATATCCTCATTAAATTTCGAAGTGGCAGAGGAAAGAAATGGGTAAAGTTGCCAAACATAGTCTGAGCATTGTTTAGGAGAAAACAACTCCTGTTTGCCATGAGTCAACTTTTGTGTCCAGTTTCCTTACAAAAATACTGGCACATCTTCTCAGGAGAAAGGAAGCAACAAAATCTTAACATGATGATAACATAAGGATGAGAAGCAGACAGGATATATTAAAGATAAATCCCAACTAGGAAAAAAAACCCCATAAGTACTTATCATCCATTTAACAAACTCCTTTGGAAATAGCATTCAAGCAAAATTAGTGAGTTTTTTTACAGTTACATTGAAGAAATAATGTAATTTTGCATGAATATTGCAAAACAAATTGGAGTACTGTCATAAGTCCAGAAAGAGTACTGTTTGTCTCTTGGAAGGTCTCCTGTCTTGCACAGCGTCAGCAAATTAATTAACCCTCCAGGGAAGGATTTCACCTCAAAGGAGAGAATGAGGGGGTGGGAGCGGGGAAGACAGTACACGTGATGACAGGGGCATGAAATACTTTATTTGAAACATACCTATGCCTTGACAAATGGCTTGATCCAAACAAAAAGACAAAAGACTTGATCCAAAACTTTGATCACATAATAAAGATTTTTTTTTTTATCTGATCTGATCAGAAAGACTTGCAGGACTTTGACTTTTACATTGCAGCAATTAAAGAAATTGATTAAAGAGAGGAAAAAATTGTTCAGTGTCAAGCCTCATGTATGGAAAATATAAGTCAGCCATTCAACAAGACTTTAACTGGGCTGTGAACTAAAGCAGCTGGGAGCAAGGTAGAACTTTGGACCCAGAGGATTTTTTTCCCCCACAAAGAGGGGGTGAGGTTGGGAAACGTGTGATGGAGTTGGAAATGTAAGAGATGAAGACAACTTTTTCTGGAAGCATTATCCTTCTCTCACAAATTTAGTTATTCCTAAATTTCTGCTTATATTTTTATCAAACTAACCCCAGTACATAAGCTTGGTAATAATTCTATAGTAATAAAAAAAGAAAAAAAACAAACCTTAAAAGGTGGAAAAAAAAGTCCCCTAAATCTTACATTTGTCAGACTATCCCAGAACTGAGTAGGCTTATGAGCCATGAGCAGAGTAGAGACACACTTTATTTTTTCTTTAATTTTGTTTTTGTTATGGGTTAAAATATACAGCATCTCAATTTCAAGGTCTCCAAGGAGACAAGGAAAAAACATGTTCCTCTTTCAATCGCACAGATAAAAATGTTGGAAAATGTAAACTTCAAGAAAAATTTGAGGAGGTAATCTTTGGGAGATGATCTGGAAATAATTTTGACAGAGATCTCAATTTTCTAATCTGCTACACTGGGAGTGACATAAGTTGACAAATTACATTCTTTTGTGATTTTGACAATATTGCGACTGTAAAGAAGCACTAGAGAAATTACAGACTCTGTTACTGATCAGCTCAGTGAAGAAGCCACCAAAATGAAACAGGAACTGTGAAAGATTTATGCACAATTTCCAATAACTATTTGTCTGCTACAGAGTAGCTCCATGGGATTCAACCTACATGGGCTCAGGTAGACAAAGCTACTTAGTCATTCCAAAAATATAGCACAGTCCATACATAAATCTGTAAGAGGATCAAATAAAATAAGCATATAATTGAATGAAGGATCATTTTTTTACCAGATGACTTCACAATGGCAAAACTAGGAACTGTAAGAAAGAAGCAAGAACCCGTGCATATGTTTAAATATTACAAGAATAAACCCAAATCTTACTTCAAATTACTCTGAGATTAAAGAAAAAGTCTAATTAACTTAGCAAATATTTGTGCTGACTCAGGCTAGCTGCGATCCTGGAGGGGAGGAAAGGCTGGTGAATATTACTAAACTCCAGGCTCGTGTGCTTAGTGAAGAGGGGGATTGTGTTTTCAGAAGGACTCAGCCCTGGCAGGGAGAAGGGAAACTCTTAGCAAAGATACGTGCTGAGAGTGGGATAAGTGTGACAGAGCAAGGATCTCAGAGCTGGAAAAGGCCCTGACTGAACTCCATGGAGCTGGAGACTGTCTCCACTTCTCTATTTTATGTATGGAGTATATAGATCTATGTTCAGACTAGATGATATTAAAGGTCTTTTCCTACCTAAATGATTTTGTAATTCTATACATACTGTTCAGCACAAAGTAAGTATATCTCACTATGTACACAGTTGCCTCTGAACACAAGCCACTTTAAATTGCTTGTGACAATTCATTTCTGAGTGCTAGGAAAAAGCCCTGATGCTGTAGGCTCACATATTACAGCATTTGTCTACACATACCATGTGCATATTCTTTCTTACTAGGCATGTAAGTCCTATTACCCTAAGAGAATACATAATTCTGTCCTCCTTTGCATATTCTGTTTCCATCTGGAGCTCAAATATGGGGGCGGGGGTAGACTGTGTTGGGGTGCAGAACAGAGGGAAATCTAGTCTCGGTTATTTCCATCACCGGGAAAAAAAAAAAGAAAACAAAACAGCAGCATGATACTTTGCAAAACAAGCTGTCCCCATGACATTTCTGCCTACTGTAGATGTAGTTGGCAGCCTAAGCTTTGAATAAACTTCCCAATTTCTAACATGCTTCCTTGGAAAGCTGCTGCACATCAGAGTTTCCAAACCTGTGTGAGGCATATGAATTGTGGTTTTTTTTATTTTTCATGTCAACATTATTGAATTATTCAAATCTGAAAATACACACCAGAAAAATACACTTGCCTCTTCACTGTGCTGTTTAATCATTTACCAAAGACATTTGATGCTGGAAGTTAATTATGCCACCAACTAGATGGTCACACAACTTGCGTTTTTATGTCTTAATTCCACCCTCTCGAAATACTCTAAGAGCTCGACTGCCTGCATCCTTCCTGGAGACTTTTGAAACCCTCTCCCAGTGCGATGACAAACTAAAATGCCAAACATGGGATAAGAGGTCCTGGTCTTTCTTTAAGATTTCTCCCACAACTTATCAACACTTTTTTGCAGCTTAGGCCAGGAGAAAAACAGTGTCTGAGGGTCCTTCTCCCATATTCTCAAACTTCCTGAAGTATCAGGCTCCATTTACTATTGTTACCTGGGGCTCTGGGACACTCAACATCATTCTTTTATCATAGCATTCTTATTTCCTTCCTTTCTATATAAAGATACGAAATTTAAATTTATATTTAAATATGCAAAATTGAAAGCTAGTAATGATTGCTAGAGGTATCAGTGGTTTCCACTAGTTAAATTTTGCTCTGTGTCTAGAACGAATTGTATAGGTGGTGGAACTTGCTATTTCCCCGAATGAATGGCATATCTCAAGGATGACCCCCACTTCATCTTAGGCTAAATGAATCTTTACTTACCTTCACATGTAAAGATAAATATAATACATTGAAGATGACTTCCAACACACAAAAGCACAGACACCTGACATTAGTTTGGAAGGGGATGAAATTATCACCAAGGGAAAAGACGTATTTCTACAGCATAACCCATTCAAGGATCTTCAGCATCCAAGTAAAACTGACATTTGTTTTAGCCAAGCACTCAGATTTGGGAGAGCATGTCTTTGGCAGACCTCCATGACGAAACACAGCTCTACAGGATCACACTTGGAAATTATTGGTCTGTAAGAGCACCCACTGGACGAGTCTCATCGAGATTTTTGTCCACTGTTTATCAGTAGCTGCTATACTAAATTTCCTATACCATATGTGCAATATAGAGTTGCAGCTTGCAGGACATTTGGAGATGCTCAACTGCTAGCTTGCAGCAAGAGTAGCATGTCAATAATCCACGTTACTCCGAGTGGAGCACCAACAGATTAAAACATTCCCCAATTACGCCACACATCACAATAGATTATAACAGCTGTGAAGGAGCCATTGTGTCACTATTAAGTGTTTTGTCATGGTCTGTCAGAAAATACTAAGGAAAATTCAAGTCTGTAGATTGCTGCTAAGATAAAATGAAACAGCTCACTCAAATACACATAAAATCTCCTTGTGAAAGATTTACATGCAAAATTCTTCTTGGTGTTATGGGAATTAACTCTCTGAATCCCCCACACACTTATGGCAGCAGGATAGAGCCTTGTGACAGTGTGGCAACAAAAGATTTGGAAATTTGTTAGTGGAAGAGCATTGAGAATTTACTGGTAGATAGGCTAGTTGTCTTTCATTGGTTCTTTTCTTTGACTGAAATAGCAAGCTGTTTTAATTCCTTTTATACCCAAAAGGCACTGGTAGCTATCTTGCAGCACTTCAACCAAGTAATTTCCCTCTCCCTGCCCCCCAAAACCTCCTTTGAAAAGCATCCATACTCCTAAACCTCTCATGCGCCTTCCTTCTGAATATAAAAGGAAACATTTCTAAATGTGTATATACAAACTTAATTGTACCAATTTAATTCTCAGGTCTTCCAGCAGTGAGAGGATTTCCTGACACTTAACAAAAAAACAGGACTGATGGAGTGACCCTGCACCAACAAAGCACATCCTTCATACCAGGGCAAGCAGGTCTGCCAGCATCAGGTTTAAAAAAAGAGTCTAGGTTGACTGTGCTCATGGTGGGTTGTTATGAGCCTTTAACTAGTCCCACAAAAGGAAGCTATTGAGAGCTAAAAAATCTGCCAAAGCAGAGAACCCAAAGTCATTCCTGCAACGCCTGTGAATCCTCTAAGACTACCACTTCACTGGGGTACAACACCTGTTGTCACAGGCAAATATCATTCCAGGGAAGAATTAGCAATATCTAAAGATTTACCCTTTGGTCTTTTCTTTGCTGTTTCAGAAACAAGAAAACCCACTATGTAAACAAGTCTTTTACATGAGAATATTCTGAGTTAGTTCTTGAGGACCTTGTTCATACTTCTTCCCTTCCAATTTATTCCTTTCTATACTAATCTACTATATTGTTTCACATTGGAAGCCTCCAATAAGACTTAAAAACCATATGACACCTTTAATGTAATTTTATTTCTCCTTTAGACAGATGGTCACACATTACAGCCCACTCTGTTTAGATTCACACAAAACCTAAATAAATCTTGTGCATTGTACTCTCTTTAAATAGCACCCACTCTTAAGAGAAACTGAGCTAAGGTAAGACATCTTTAGGGTGCTCTTCTATACCAGAATCAACACGGCAGAGCATTTTACCAAGTCTGGAACTCACATCAGGCTAGAAGTAACACTGGGTGGTTTGCTTTGGGCACCCATTACTACAGGCTTGTTTTTCCTTTCAACAAAGTTTGTGCTGTCTTTCCATTCAATTTTATGCAAACCAAACATGTCACCTCATTTTAACTTGCACATTTTTGATTCATGAGAACAATGGAAAAAAGAAAGTTAGTTGCCAAGAGCAGTCTAACAACATCAGACTGTCAGAAAACACATCAAATTAGAAGGTTGTACAGTTTTTGGCCTCACATAACAAAGCAGAGAACAGCTTTGGCTGCAGGGCCATTCTAATACAGAAAGATGTCTTTTAATAATGGATGCAAAGTATTTTATCAGCACAGCAAGGAGGGATGAGGGTGGGAAGATGATGAATGACTTAAAATTCTGCAGGGGGTTTCTACTGATGTAGTTGTTTAGAAAGATGCCGTGCTCTGTCACACTGCTTTCCCTTTCTCCAGGCTATAATGAATTGAGTGCAGCTAGGGAATCATAACCTCATGCAAGAGCACAGCATGGTCTTATCTATCTTTAAGATCTAGTGCTTTGCTATCTCCAGTCATGTGGCATCAGCTCAGAAGATGGATTTCTTCAAAAGAACCAAGTCAGAGTCTAGACCCTTTGCCTGCAAGGATTGCTGTTTGGATTAGCAATCAGAACACGACCTTTTCACTGCTCTCAGAGTCTATGAGGACATGCCCAATTTGCTTCAGACTCTTTACCTGCCTTGCAAAACAACAGGACCTTTTCGTTAACTACCTCAAAGCTAAATATTCAGGGGACAAATTATCTATAATTAGTGTTCAGGAATGGTATTGACTACACTAACCTTACATGCTTTTGCTCAAAGACTTTCTTTTTTTTCATGAAACAACTAAGGCGCCCTTGTCTCTTTTGCAATTTATTCCGTGGCAGTGTTCTACCTAGTGCCTAACCTAATATCAGCATTAAAAGCAGTTGAACTTCTATGTACGTACATCTGTTTAAGACTGATTCACATTGCTGCCAGTGATTCCAGAAACGCACATTTACATTTTGCTTTCTCTAGTACCCAATTGAAATAAACCAAGTAAAAGCCAAAACTTCAAAAAGAAATTCCTACTAATTTTTAGTAAGACTCTTTCCAGAGGTGTTTTAAGGAAACAGCTGAAAAGATACAAGGAAATTAACTTTGGAAGGTGTAATCAAAGAGGCAATTTCACATACAGTACCTTGGAGCATGTAACTACCAAATGACAAATGCAACACTCCTAATAAATAACGAACTGCAAATGCTGTGGCTAAAGCATACAGGCAATACATAAAATATTAAATCCGATGTAAAAAAGTGGTACTTGGTCTTTAGCATGCAGCAAACCACAGTCTTGCACACAACATGTCAGGGACTTCACAGGGCACACACTGAATGCAAATACTGGTGTCATTATATGGTGTCTCATTGAGCTGCAAATTGGAGCAAAACAGCAGATCCTGAGACACAAGACGCAACTCTAGTAGCAAATTAGACATAAAATATCCAGGAGGTCAAAATCACAGACAACAGTTTAACCATGTTGGAGACGGAATGATGTAAAATTAAGGTGGATTTTGACTGCAAGACCTGGAAACTACAGTAAAAGCTGCATTACGAACAGGTTAGATGTGGAGAGAAACTGTAACAGAGAGAACCTGAGACGGCACTGCTGCTTGTGCAAACAAGTATATACTTCTCAGTCTCTCACCCCAGCAGGGAATCTGATTCCTGGCCTTCCTGAAAGCAGGACGTCCAGCCCATTATGTCCATTGTACATTTGTCTCACAGAAAGTTATGAACAAGACAGAATCTCTAGTAACAGGTTGTGCTTTTGAGGGTCTACAAATAGCCAGCAATTCTCTGAATACACTGTGTTTAATAGCTTTGAATACAGCAGAGGAGGCAGCAGCATTTCATCTATTGAACTGTTAAAGGCCATTTATCACAATTTTTCAGAAAATACATGCTTATACTAGATTCCAGGGAGTAAAAGCATGTGTTGACAAAGGGCACATTTATTAGAGGAGACCAAATTGCGTACTTAACCTTAGGTACATGCTGTTTTAATGGCAAATAAAAATATGCCAAGCATTTTGTATTTTTCAGAACAAGGACCAAAGGCAACAGAAGAATCAAACTCTCAATACAGAGAAATCTTTTCTTTTCCCCTCATTTCATCACAGCTAAAGCAACCTCTGGATGCCCTCAGATTAGAATATCTGCATAATAATAAACAAGACGTTTTACTGAAGAGAACCCCTGTTCTCTGCAGTCCCAATTGTTCCACCCACCTATCTGCATATGTACTGCATTCTTATCCTTCTCAATGGCAAAACAAGTGTCCTTACAACTAGTGGGCAATATTTGGTAAAAATTATGTTATAGTTAACCTGTTTGCACCTTCCTATCTCCATTTTGTTGCACTTTCTATTGAACCTTGCCTTTCCTCCAAGTGCATGGCAAAGCAGCTTGTCACACTGAGGGAAATCCCCTCCAATCATTTCCTAATATCCAATATGCTCTCAGTAACTGCTGAAATCACAGGCGCTACAGGGACCTAAATTGTCCTCCAAGGCTTTAGAGGGAGACGATGCATGATTATATGTATTGAAAAATCCTTTTTTAGGGTAAAAATAAACAAAACAAAGCAACATCTACATTCACTCAAGAAGAAAAAATTGAATTGGGAGAAAAACCACAACATTCATCTGCCTCTGCTTGAACCATGATGCTGTTCTAGCGAGTCGACTCCTCAGACCCAGAGTTACTCTGCTGGTCTTCAAAGTCTTTTATGAACTAGTTTCTAGGGAAATGAAGGGGACAAAAACTCAGCACACAAGTCACGTCCATCTCCATGAACCAACAAGGGGCAAGAGTGGGTATTTAAAAGGAAATCTATCTGTACCAGGTACCAGAATTTTCCTCCCAGTGTGAGAGGGGAAGATGTGAACTACTTGTATACAGATTAGGCACACTGTGTTCCTTGCTCCATGAGCAAAGATCACGTCAGTGACCAAACAGAAGTGAAAACAAAAATTATGCGGGGACGCAGTTGTAATCTAAGACAAAACAGGCAATGTGTCTTCCTGGTTTGACAAAACAGACCCTTGGGGAGAAGAAGTACCTTGTTACACTGGCCCACAGCTCCTGATAACCTGGGAGAAAGGAGCCTGAATATAATTCAAAACAGACCATCACAGAAGATGAGGAACTGGCACATGCGTATTTGGTTATCCACCCAGTACATCAATAATTTGAATTGTTTCCATCTTCTCACCACATGCTCAAGATTTATACCAAACCTAGGGCTTACTCCCAGAAGATATCTGACTTGCTGAAGAATTCAGAAAAGAAGAACCAGAAAAGCTACCAAAACAATCGTCATATTTTTTGTTGTGTTCCCTCTGCCTTCATTCTCTGCTTGTGCATGGGTTGTACGAGCTCAGCAGTAAAAGCTCTGTGTGAATTTGTGACTGCAAACCCTCCTGAGACTGGCAGCCACCGAGCAGGTGTGCGATGTTTATGCCTCCTCCTCTGGTAACACAGGAAACCTACTGGCACAGCAGCATATTTGCCATGGTCAAACATTACGATGACAGAACAACCAGGCTGTTGAATCCTAGCAAAATAACTCAAGATCACAACTATTTATCCAAGTGAATATTAACGATGCTTCTTCCTGTGACAATGCCAACCTGTACTAAGAACAATGAGTTCTCGCCTCTTGCAATGCTGTGAGCAGATAGACTGAAATTCCAGTATGCGACAGGAGCTGTATTTTTGTATTCTCAGAGGTCCCAAAGTATGGAAAACAGTAAGAATCGCAAGGCAATATAAAGTAGCAGTAATATTTGAGCCTAAAATAGGTTTTTGCATAGTGAAAACAATGCACAAATGGTTCTTAATTCTATGAGCATTTTGATAAGCAAGCACATATTTTTCTTTACAATTTCAGAAGGGAAATGGAGGAAGAGAATTGTGCTTTTGATAGACACGCAAGACCCCAACTCACATCTTTTTACATCTCCCAGTTAGGTATGTATTTAGTACTACCATACACTTATTCTACTGACTTGTATTTTGAGACTTCACAGAGAAGGAAAGTTTTGCTTGCTTTAACCAGTCAGTCAATTTTTTTTAAAGGATTATCTGTCATTTGCATTTATTCTTGCATATTTTATCAGCAGTATTATTCAACTCTTCCATTCTGTCCACATACCCTTCTAAGTTTACCATGAACGAATGGGCATATAATTTAATTAAAAAAACCCAAAACCCTCAAAAACCATTTCCAAAATGGTAAGGGAGAAAAAGACACTATTAAGGATCCATGCAGTATTTTTCACTTTTATGAAACCAGTCCAAACTATGCATTGAGATTTTAAGGTGAAAAAGCAGACTATGCAGAGGAAAAAATGGTAAGGTTTCTTCCACCATGAAAGGATATATGAAGAATATGGAACAAAAAAAGGGGATTAAAAAAAAATTTACTTAAAAGAAGAATAATTAAAAAGTTGACGTGTGAAAGCTGGAACTGCAGCTTATCTGAACGGTCTTAGGCTCCTATAAGTAAACAACCAGAAAAACAACCAAAACCTACTTCTGGTAAGTTCCTAATCCCCTAACCTGAAAAAAATCTGTTCGCTCCCTAAGAGTGCACTTAATAGAAAAATGTGTACTTTGCAGTATTTAAGAAAAAATCTTGGACTTACGAGAGTAACTCTGAACATGTTTAATGGAACATGGAGTGTAATACATGTTTTCTGAATGAAGGGTGACCGTAAGCAACTCATTTCAGATACTGCAGGTATGGATGCTGAAACAGGAAGTTTGAAATTGATCAGAATCTCAGAGTTCTCCAAGAAGATGGTCAGCACCGGAAGGAAAGCTCCATTTCTCCCTCCTTCATCTCCATTAAAGTTTCATTCAAAACAAAACTAAACCAACACTTCTGAGTGTTAAAAAATGCTATCGTTTTATCAGTCAGAATGGCAGAGCTCTGTTATTCCAGCCAAGCAAGCTGAGCTCATGAACTGAACCCTCTGAGGGCAACTAAACAGAGCCTGTAACCATGTGGATAGTGTATCTGAACTGAAGGCTAGTTTAATAACCACTGTAGTCCTCTTTCCAGGAGTCAGGCTGATCTGTGGATCTGATTTTGAGGAATTAAAGAATTTCATAGTCAAGCAAGTGGAAGGAATATTGTGAGTGACTTAAATCCCCACTCCAGAGGAAAAAGAAAAGCTTTCACATTGACGTGTTACCATTTATGATATACTTAGCTACACTCTAGCTGCACATTTCTTTCTAACAAAATTCAAGTACTAAAGAATAAAAGTATTGTCAATTTAGCCCTCCACTAAGTGCTATTTCACAAGTTTTTTTCTTCTCTCAATGTTTTCCACGTGCTTAGTTCCAGATTCTGCTTCTAATACCTACATTATGCATTTTGTCGCATAGGGTATAAACATCAGTATCAACAGAAACAGGCCAACTAAACTATACTAATAATGAATGCTTTCCAGTACTAGGTTTTAAAACTTGCCTGTACTCTCACCAAATTTCAAAATGCACTTTAAAGGACATCTGTTTTATTGCAGTTTTCTCCCATGAAGTATGGGTTCCTAAAAAAAAAATTGTTTCCATACACTGAAAAAAGACCTTTCTATACATTTTCTATATGTGCAGAAAGCTTCCAGATGACACTTTTTTCCCACTCACTATTACAGAAATCAATGTATCATACATGATTTTTCAAGATCCAATACAAGCGAGAATAGTCTTTTTTTTCCCCCATGTTAAACTTTTATTTAAGTCTAGCTCAGAGAATTCTAGGAATATTTTAATTAAAGCCTACCCTGTTCTAGAAGTTGTCTTTACATGTAAACTCAAGGATAACTGCTGAAAGTGGGCAAATATGCTTTAGAATATCTTTGATGCTTAAACAGTCAGTAAGGGTACAAGCCTCTTTAAGCTATTTAATTGCAAATTGCAAAAACTGCTTAATATCACTGCTATATATAGTAAGTTGTTTTATGCATAAATATGTCAAGGTCATTTGGTGCCATTACTAATATAAGAAGCCATTTCAGTATGAATGTTATTAATTGGAGGATTAATCAGTCATACAGCAATGCTTAAGCAACTTCTTCACAAACCTTGCAAATTCCAGGGTCATCTCTCCAAATATTTAAAAGGACAATTACTTCTTTCCCCAGTTTACAAATCTTTGAAGGACACTAAGTCAGGTCTCACCTATCAACTTATGAAGAATTTCTGCCTCCACAGAGGAAATAGCTCCATAATTTTCAAGCAACAAATAAAAGCGTCTCTTACTACCACTCTCTGTCCTCAGTATATTATTTCTTACATGTTACTAATCAGAAGCCCTTACTATGATTTCATAATTTGAGTACATTCAAATGTAAATGTAACCCATTATCTACTTTATCTCTACCCACAACAAACCGAAAATAATCAAATGCAGAAAAGTACCTTTAAACAGTGTACCATCTCCAGGTGAAAAGTGTCTATAAATTTAAATGATTAAAAAAAAAAAAAACAAAAAAAAAAAAAAAAAAAAAAAAAAACCAAAACAAACCTAATTATGGGTGACAAGAAAACCCCAAAAATGACTAAAATAATGAAAGATGCATTACTGAAAGATTTAAGAAAGGACTGAAACTTAACCTACTCTGTTTTGCTAGTATTTTAGAGTTTGTAGGAAAAATCACAAACAAACAGACAGGCAAACCCCAAAAAATCCCAAAGCCAAACCCAAGAGAATAATGTGAACAGAAGTCTCTAGAAATCAATGAGGACCTAAGGACTTGAAAATTGTTTTATTCCCATTTCTATCAGAAATAACACAACAACTTGTTTCTTTCCAAAACCCACTAAAATTGGAAGAACAAAACCAGCACAAATGTTAATAACTGGTGTTAACTTCCAAATCCTGTGTACGGAGTTAAAGCATTCCAGAAGATATGAGTTTAAAATGTAATCTGAAAGAAATTACAGTTCTGGTTGCTAACTGGGGTTTGTGTACATCTTTTTTTAAAACTTGATAACATTCTCACTTTTTACTTTACATTGGGACATCTGATACTGCTTTGGGAAGGGAATAGCTTTTGGGTCAATGATATCGAAAAAAATAGAAGCAATTTTTAAGATGTTCATGCTGCATTTTTAGAAAATAATAAGAGAAACATTACTTTATTTGATAAATATTTCTTCATAATGAACACCACTAAAGACAAACTATTTAAATTAAAATGAATCAACATCTAAAATGAGCAACTAGGATGTAATTAAGGTAAAATCTGAAAAGATATGTATTTTAAAATATTTAAAATTCATTGGAAGCCAGTTTTCTTTCCTGATTCCTACCATGCAAAATGGAGATGAACAAAACAATACGAAGTCAAAAAACAAGAAGAGGAGCTCTAACTCTTAAAATACAAAAAAAAAATCATGAGATACTTGAAATAAGTTATTTAAAGTAGTCCGTCCTACTGCTATTTTAATCTGGGATTTTCCCATCAGTAGAACAATGTTCCCCAGCTAGAAAGCAAAGACCAGATTTAACTGTTTAGAGATTGCAATGAAGCCCACATAAGTTCATATTTTTTCATGATGCCAATAGGCCTTGGATTGCGTCCTTTGGAAGTATTAAATTAGAGGTTTTCACCTCACTGAGAAATGAGTCATTAGGCAATATGCACAGTTCATAAACACTGGCAGCATCCACCCATATGGAATTCAAACTCCCTTGAGAAATTAAAGAGGCATGATACAACCATCATGCTTTTATATAAAATTTATATAAAGTTTTACATATCCACCTGTACGTCAAACTGTTGCTCCCCACTTTTCTCGTTCTGTTTATTTTTGCCTGTAACACCTCAACACCTTCAAAACACACATACTCACAAAGGCTGGAGCTTCCAAAATAATCTATTTCTGCCCCTCTCTATTTATCGCAAATGCAAATCCATGATTCTTCTCTAGGGGGTTTTAAATAATGCCTCCCTTTCCCACCATGCAGCTGACGGGAAGGTAAAGGCAGGAAAGCAGAGCTCAGCTCCTACTATCAGACACACCTGGTGAGTCCGAGTCCATCTGGAATTGTTCAGGCTCTGTGTAAAATGGTCCAAACTTGTGTTGGGACATTTTCTGGACAGGAAGATATAGTATACACGTGAACCCACCACTACCTTGACATGACAAGTGCTCTGAAAGCTCTCTTTGGTTTTAAGACGACAACCCTTTTCCAAAATCCACACCTGAGCTCAATGCAGCAATCCATCTGCTGTTTCTGAGAGGAACTTCACCGCATTACAGCTTGACCTAGAAGAGAACCGATACTGCCAGGGTGAGCCTGCTCTTTTCAGCCTGCATTAATACACAACACCATGACATAAAGTGCCTTTTACCTCAGAAATAGGTTTGTTGGGGTTTTTTCCCTGCCCATTTCACAACTACTTTTTATAGTACGTGATGAATCACAGCAAGACAGACAACTTAGATAAATTGGATCACAGCCAGTAAAACCCATCTCACAGCTGCTCTCTACCTCTGCAACAGAAACATCCTTCATCATAAGATCTGTTAAAATAAGCTGTCAATAAAAATTCTCTGCATTTATCTGGAAAAGAGTTGCTGGCAGAAAAGGCCAAAAGCAATAAAATCAGAGATAGGTTCTGCAGCATCAGTCAGCATTCAGTGAGGAAAAAGAATCAAACCACTGCCTTACATTTAATTAGGATTAGGGAGAAGAAAATATCTGGCCAAATAAATATTCAGTGTTTGTAAATCACCTGAGCTCCACTAAGCCTTGTACCTACTGCCACTCACTACAAATACAAGTGCCTTTCTCTGGAAATGAAATGTCATATACACTGATCTGGAGGAGAGAGGAAGGTGTTTATATCCTTATTAACACGCTGTACACCCCATCCAACATTTTCCTTTCAATGCAGTGTCATAGGGATATATACTACCCTACCCTGAGCAGGCCAGCGATTTCTACACAGAAAATGCCAACCCCTGGTTTGGGATGTGGCACCTGGTTTAACTGCAGGCGAGGAGCTGTACTGCCTGGGCTGCTCTAATGCTGGGTATTAAACAGCAAACTATTTCTCTATGCACAGCACAGGCATAGGAATAACCTTAATAGTCAGTCTTGTTGCAACAGCACTAATGAAGTCATTTCCCATGTAATGGAAATAAGGCAATGAGACAGTAAGTAAATTGTCCAGCCACAGGCAGAGCCAGGAGTAGGAAGGAGATTTTCAATTCTCAACCTGTTGCTGTCACTTCTAGACCATATTTTAATCTTCTTAATAGTCCACTATTGATCCACATATAGAGGTCCTGTCAAACTTCATATGTCTTAAGCAGAAAAGACAACACCAGCTGATCTTTATTGGCATGAAGGTACTCCATTGTCTCGGAGTGATCTACTAAGAACAAAACAAGGTTCAAAACAACCCAGCACAAGACACTTACAGCTGTGGAAGAAGTGGTTAACCTTTTATACTTCCAAGGTTTAACAATACTACTTTTTGTTTACAGAAAAAAAAAAAATTAACTAGAATTGCACCACTACTGCTTAGCTAAGAGCTAGGAAGAGGAAGAAAAATTACCCCAAAAATTCCAGTTACAAAAAGAGACTCTTTCAGAACTTTGTTGCCCCACATAATCTTCTGAGGTGTGAAGACCCAAGTAACTTATCCACGCCACACAAGTCATGTCAAAGCTGTTCAAGTTGGGTGGACAAAGGAGATTGGGTTCTTCTAAAAAAAAGGGCTGAGCTGCATCTCTCTGTGTATAAGTCCCAGTGAAGTTCTCAAAATCAAATTTAAAGAACACTGAAGTATGCAGATCTCTCACGGGCTACCTTATCAAGGGATGACACCAGAGAGGATTGGTTTGATTAGTACCTAGCTTCATACCCTGGACAAGAGGGGACACTGCATTAGCTAAGAGTGTCTACTCTCCTTCAGTGAAGACTGTGAAACTTAGTGAAAATGAGTGCTTTCTGTCACTTAGGTTATTTGTTGACAAAAACTTCACTTCTCAAATTAGCTGCCAACTGAAGGTGTATTCACATTTTAATGTTCGAGGTTTGATATCAAAGCTGTCACAGATGCCATTGGTCAGTGCCATTTCCCACTGCTGATAGTTTGTGGGCTTGCACAGAAAAAGAAATTCAGGTTCTTCCCTTTTGACTGGACGGAGCTGAAGCGGTAGCTCCCACTGTAACCATCTGGCTATTCCATAGGCTTGGCTAAGGCACTCCTGGTTTCTCCCACAAACACTGTTATTCAAAAAAGTGGGTTTGAATATTTTGAAGTAAAAGGACTGCAAATCAGCCATTCATCTTCCATTCCTTTTAAAGTGACTATGGATTTGATATCTTCATTTGTTTTTGGGCACCTGTTTACCGCGAGATGAAACACTAAAACCCACTCATGGTGTGAAACCTCTCTATGTTACTTTCTGAAGGGCTTTAGTATAACTTGTTTGTGTTTACCATTAACTCCTTTTTCTAATCACTCATCTGAGTCCTCTCCTCTGTATGTAATCCTTATGTGAAGAGAGAAAAAAGTTTCAGTGCTTTCTTATTGTGCATTTTATTCTTGCGCTGCGAATCAACGCATTTTGCATTAAGGCAATTTCTTGAACATTCTTTTAACCAGCAATGAGCTGAACTTTCAGCAGCAGCTGAAGGATACAGCAAAGAGAAAGTAAAATAAACTGCAGGGCTATGCATTTCTTCCTTTGGGAATGAGGGAACGAATCCAATGAAAGACGTGCACATCTTTTATCTAAATTTACAAAGACTGCATCACAGAGCACAAACAGCATTCAGGCTACCCCACCCTAGAAATGGGCACATTTTGTGAATCCACTGGCACAACAAACTGAGCAAGAAATGTTCTGAAGTCTTCAGATTGATCATATAACCGCCAAAATGTCACCAACAGAAGTACACCAAAAATGGTGTCAATCCCTGTCCTGCTGCAGCTTCCATCATGTGAGGCACTCTCAACGACACAGGCTACCAGGCACAGTAGCCCCCTCAAAAGGCACCCACCTATTCCTTGTTTGCCTAAGGCTATATTATGTTAATTCTTATGGTTTCATAATGAAATACAAAAAAGGCGGGAGGGGCAGCAGTAATGCTTTCCTTACTCCTCTTGCACGAGCAATAGCCAACTGTTGGGAATTCAGTGAGGAAAAGAAAGCTCTTGGTTCATTCTTGCTGTTTCGCTAGAGGTGAGGTTAACTGTGCACCTACCAAGGAAAAAAGTGATCCATGCAGCACACAAAATATAGAGCTAGAAGGTGCAGTATGCTGAAAACAAATCGAGATTTATAAAGTAGAACAAGGAGTGCAATTTCATTATCGAATACTCACATGAAAGATCATCCTGATCCCTTTTCCCTGAACTGCCCACATGCACCACCATCCAACAAGGATGATAAACTGGCAAGTCTAAGGCAAAGCCAGAACAGCAGTCAAGCTCCCTAGGCACTAAAAATCAATCACTGGTCAGTGTGTCAGGGCTTCTTTCCCAGCAGTAACATTCCACTCCCCGGTTTTGCTAAAGCCTGCCAAGCCACTTCTCCACTGCTCTGAGTGAAGTCAGTTCCATGCTTACTTTCCAGAAGTGTCTTAATAATGACATTACTCAATGCCCTTTTTTTTTAACCAGTAAAAGTTTGATGGAATTATTAAATATATTTTAGAAATAGCTTACTGGAAAATAATGTTTTCTTTGAAATCTACAACATTTACACCAAATTCTTTTCATTATGCTTTCTACTTCGTAATTAAAACAACTTTAAAAGTAATCTGCTGGTTTTATACTCAAGCCTGCTAAACTATTTTCTGTCATGAGCAATAACAGCCTTACACTTACACAGCATTATTACATGAGAATTTTTGTGTTAAAGAAGAAGAACGTTCCACAAATGCACAGGCATTTTTTCGGCCATAGTACTCACACAAAAGATCATTGAGTTTTCATATTGAAATTGGTATGTACCAAAAATGCTGGTGAGGATAGTTCTTACACTGATAACAGAAGATACGAGAGTTTTAATTTGGACAGTGAGAACACTCAGTAGTCTCTTGAACTACTCAGTTTCAGGAGAGTCTTTGTCGTGTGCTGGATGTGAACAATGTTTCCAGCATTACAATTCCTGTATCTGTATGGTAGAATTTCACTCAGGTTAGGACTACACACAAACCTATGTGCGTCTCTGTGTATTGCTAGAAATGCTAGCATGAACCACTTTCTGCAGTGGCAGTAGAAAATATTTTTTTCCCTCATGCTGATACCTTGAGGGACTCATAAAAACAGTATCTGTTGCTGACCATAGGCAACATACCATAACAAAAACGCATAATTTGGGTGTCTCTCCCTTATATATAAAGATGAACAAAAAATGATGATTATATAAAGATGAAAAAAAAGACAATTTTATATACATACACACGTACCAAAGCAATCACTAAAATACATAAGACCGTAGTAAGCACTGCTTACTTTTGGAATAAAAAAGGCACAAGAAGCATTCCAGGAATAATAGCTTTACTCTAGCCTAGGTAATCTGCCAGAACCTCTAACTGCAACAAGAGGAGTGTAATGTTTGCCTATGTCATTTTACCCCAGAAAAGGCTCAATAAACCAACACCTCCACCCCCTTCCCCATCAGGAATATGTCAGTTTCATTGGACCTTTTTTTCCACAGAAGATTTTTTTTCAGGCTCAGAAGAGATCTTCCATCACATAAGAACAAGCAATGCGGTACCACTAGAATTTGAAGAGTTTGCAAATTACTCTCTTGAATTTAAATATGCATTATTAATGACAATAAACCAATGGACATTACAGGCTAGGTGATCATGATACTCTACTGACTTCCACCTACCATAGATAGCCTGAGCTTCCAGTAGGGCATGAGATTTACTGGCCCACTATGACAAGGTCCTTCCCAATTTTGGAGTTCGAAATGAAGGCACCACTAGACCAGAAAATGACAGTTGCCAGGGGTTCAACATAATGATTCAAGATATGGGTCAAATGCCCAACATGGTACACACGAAAAGTTGATATTTTCTATTTCAAAGGGATAATTTCCTGAAGTATTCAAGATTACTTCAAAGAGCTCTGAACAGAAGGAAAACTTGCAGAAGCCCTGACTTCTTTAGATTAGTTTATTAGATGACATCCTAAAATTTCTGATGACTTTCAAAAAGCTTGTAGGAAGCGTAACAGAGAGGTAGGCAGACAGAAAAATGGTCCTGTATTTTGGACAGTTATTTATTCAAAATAGTTATGGGTCCTTGAATTTTTCACCTCTGTGAATCTTTTCACTTCATTGTGCGTTATCTTCACATGTTGTAACATTATATGCATAAGTAGTGAGGCAAAACACATTTATGTTCAAGAATATTCAACGTAAAAATTGAAAAAAAAAAAACCAAAAGCCTTTTTGCTATCATTTTTCAGTATTAAGATGAGTGTCTTGTATCTCCTAAAATGAGACCAGAACTTGGTGTGAACTGGCTGGTGTACTTCAGGGACTTTTTTAACCCAGGAGCAGAGAGCAAAGTGTTTGAGCAGATTAAAATTTCTGAGTGCATCTACATTTTCACAGAAAGCAACACCATGCATTCCATTGCGCTCTCCCCAGTGCTGAAACAGCCTTCAAAAGCAACACAAGTTTTTTGGGCAAGAATTCTCAGGGATTACCCTTTGCCTTCTCTTTAAAATAGATGAAATACATCAATAGTTTATATCGTAGCATCTTCTAAACATCTTACAGTGTTCAACAGGGATGGAAATTTTTCTACTTGCATGCTGCAAATCTACAGAGTCTGAGTATATAAATGTGAATTTCCATATATTGTGCAATACCCAGTTATTGACTTTGCAAAATTAATACACTCTGTTTCTTAAAATCTACACAAAAATCCAGCACTCAAATTACAAGCAGTAGAGCCTACTAGGAATAAACTATATTAAATGCCTTCTGCTTAGGCATAATGAATTATAGTTTCAGAAACAATTCAAAGGGTTTCTTGAAATTGTTTCACTGATAAAAAAGGCTACACTCATAAAGTGGGTAATTCTAAACTGAGAACAAGGTAGCTTAAGGATTCGAATAAAGTATTCTGTCAAGAGAGATTCACTGCCAAGAAGCCATTACTGTAATCTGTTATTTGTGATTTGCAAAATGGTGATTTTAGCAACAGATCAGTTTACTGACCTGAAACTAAACCTTGTGCACTCCTGAAGTCAGGAACTCAATTTTAAATGAACTACACCTTATGTATGTTACTCCAAAAAGCCTCTTTAAAAACAAAGGAGGGGAAGAGTTGACTGGATAAATTATTCCGTTCCCCACGAATAAACACAATACAAAGCTATTTATATTATCTTGCCTACACAGCACAGTATAACATTTTCCTTCTACATAATAGCATACTCTGCATTTACAGAACAGAGATATTATATGTTATGACAGAATTGTTTTATCCTGTTCAAAAAAATGACATGCATCAATGAGAAAAAATCAAAAGAGCAGAAGGAGAAGATTTTTTTATTATTACAGACATGGTAGTCTGTTGTAAATTAGCTTGGCCATTATCAGCCAGAACACCAATATATGCTCCCTGACAGAAGCCCATTTCAGGAACTGGTGACATTTTGATTAATGCTCTATAATAGCACTGCATTTTACATGCTATATATCTTTAGACAAATATTGCACCTTGGACAGGATTTCATCCTAGTTCTCGCCAGATGACATTAAGAAGCTGCGTATATGCCTTAATTAAACATTTGATTATGACTACTAATTATTGCTTGAATTAAGACAACAACAAGTCTAATGACTGCTTTTTGGAATAAAGGGTTTCTTATTTTCAAGCTATGTAAATTGACGCAGAAACAACATCCATTGTGCTAAAGGCATTAATAAGAGATAATATGTTTTCAAAAGTTAAAACAATCCAGTTGATTGCATTAAGCACTGCTTGTGCTTGCAATTTTTCTTAGATGTTGTTTTCTGGAAATTGTTTCATAGGTGATCCGTTTCTGTTAGAGATTCATTGTTTCATCTTTCATAGAAAAGCAAGTCAGGGCCTTAGAAGAAAAGCTGTGTTGGAGATGTGACACGTTAACACTACTGACTCACAAGAACACAGTGTGTTTTTTAACGTCTGCATTAAATTTGCGATTACTATTCTGCTTTTCAAACGTGGCTGATCTTGGGCTGCAGAGATAGTCATCAAAACCAGGTACAAAACAAGACAACTGCCCTTTTAAATATAATATAGAAAGAAATGTCTAAAAAGAGATTTCCTATTTACCTGACACACCTCCAGGGAAGGGGTCCCTATATATTCATTCCCACATTGAGAATAACTAGCAAGGAACGAGAGACAATGTGTCCAATGCCATGTACAAATTGTAGCTTAACAAAACAAAGCAGATGCAGAATTCCGTAATTCATCTGCCTCCACTTCCTAAACATGTCCTTGATCCTCCCTTCAGAGCAACAGCAGTGCGTTAACCTCATCTTCACAGCTGCCCTTCCAACCTCTCCATCTGGATGCTAGAAAGCCAAGATCAGAAAAATACAAGTGCTTTCTTTATACGGGTAATCTAAAATTCAGCTAAAATTCAGGAGAAAAATCTAGTTTATTTCAGGTAACAAGAAGGGAATATTGTATGTTTTAAAATAATACATATTTGACATCCCTTTTACCAGCAGCCAGAGGCAAATTTAAGAAGATAAGATGCTTCTGTGAGTTGTGGATTCAACTGAAGTCAGCGAGACAGATCACGGTACCAGAGGTGAAACTTCAGCAGACCTGCATGGTTTTCATTTGGCTTCTTTACTTTTTTGGGGGCTTGATCGGTTTTGAGAGACAAGACACTTTTACACATTGTGTTTTATTCAACTGGCAGGCACAGGGCACCGGCTGTGTTCGAGACGCACATGGCGCAGGTTGTGTCCAGAGAAGGCAAACAGGGTACGCTGCGGTCCATAAAACTTGAAAGTTTTTGTGTCAGTAAGGCTTGCCTGAAAAGCCAGAAGCAACAAGAAACTCAGCTTCAAGACCAATTCCCAATGGTAAAATGGGCATGGCCATGAACATCTCACATGGTACACACCATTTCCCTTACCAAGGGCCAGAGGACAAAAAGTAGAAATTAATTTCAACCAGTAAGGAAAGCACTGGCTGAGGAAGGCTGACTTTAGAAATATGAAGGCATGCATACTCATGGTGCTCCTTTTAAGTGCATCTTTGTTTGAAATACATCTGTTATTGCTTTATGGGACTTAACACGGGCTTAAACCTTCAACATCTTCACAGCTCTCCCTGACGATCTTGCCCTTGGGCACATACTGGTGTTCTCCCTCCTTTCAGCTTGTGCAGTTAGTTCACATTCCTTATATTGGGTCAGCCCAAGCCTGTGTATTTTACTGTCTCTTGGGTGGATAGTGTCAGACAAGGAGAGATTAATGTATTATCACACAGCTTTTGATTTAAAATTAGCTTACCTATTGAATCTCTTTCAACTGGCCTTTTGAAAAGGATAATATATTCCAACCACCGAGCAAAGATGTCTCCTCTGGCATTGATTGAAATAAAAGAGCATTTTTGCTTGAAGAGGATTCCTTTTCTGACCCTTCTTCCACTCAAGACATTTGCCTGTAATTTTGGTAACCTGAAGCAAATCTCTAGCGTATAGTCATTAACCTCATGAACCAAAGAAGAGTGAAGCTTGGCAAGAGAAATACCTATTTTACAATTTCCCTCCACCAGCGTAGGCCCCATTTTGTTTAATTTTCTAATCACTCTTTCTGTACGCCTTACAAGCTAATCTCTCCAGTCACAAAAGAAATAATTAGAAGATTGCATTCATATACAATTAATGTTCAAATTGATTGCGAGGGAAAGTCAGATTTTGCTTTGACTTAATTATGTAAATGAACACTAGAAAGAGTCAGGCAGGTGAAGACCACAGGGTTTGATACACAAGCACGTTTCCTTAGCCCAGCTGAGTTTCTTTCTACTTTATGCACACATACAGAGCATTAACAATTATTTTACAATGGAAAGTCCACATTAATCCCATTACAGCGCACATTGCCTGCCCATGTAGACAAGAATACTATGTACTGCAAATTAAGGTTATACAAACAACCTGAACTATACCAAAATTAATCTATCACACCAGAAAGGACTGATAATTAAATTTGCATAGAATCAAGTTAAAATTCTCACTTGATGTCATATGCCCACAAAATACATGCTTTTACAAAATAAAAGGGAAAACTCTATGTTGTATTCTCTACTGTTACGGTACAGCCTTTGCTGATAATTTTGGAGATGAAGGTTTCTTACTGGAAAGTGATATAGGGCCAAAATTAACACTAGGCGTGATAAAGACATTTAACGAAAATAGGAATTGTAGAATGCCCATAAAAAATATAAGAAGGGTAAACAGTGGAGAAGTGTGAGCTACAGCATACTTATGATATTACTGAAACTTTCTTCAGACTCTAGTTCATGTTCAGGAGCAAGTATATTTACCGCTCACTCAGTCGCCAGCATTCTTGTAGCTGCTTCTCATTGAAGCTACAGAAGGCAGAAAGTGCATTTTTAGGGAAATCTCCTTCCCACAGTGAAACTCTTCTACTTCTATTTCCTTTGATAGACTGAGATTCTGAAAAAAGAAAGCTTGCCATTGCTGACTCTTCAAATGCACAACTCAAGTGAAGGCAGGTGTTCTGCTCAAAAAGCAGTGTCCCACAACATTTTTTTTTTTTCCCAAGTACTTGAGGGTGGACCAGAAGCTTACACATCCAGCCATGAAACATTCATGCTTGCTTCAGTCCAGGTGAGCTAGCAAGATTTAACGGCCTCAAGGTGCTAAAAGACCATCAAAAATACTGGTTAGGAAAGGAGTTTATGACTTGGAAAACAGAACTCCCAGACTGAAAAGTTGCCAAAAGTAAGCTGGCATAGAAATCTATCCCCCTTCACAATACGTGGGACATTTTTTCAGCAGATAAAACTGGTTTTGCTTCAAGCAGCAGATATACTACTAACAAGTTTGAAGTTTGAGATGTTTTATCACATGGTATGAAGTAGGCTTTAGCATTTTTAATGGAACAGTTGATTTCAGACAGTACACAGTATATCCTTTTTATCATAGCCTGTAAGTGATAAGAAGCTCAACTTCAGTTTAAAAAACTGTTTTACTGTGATATTTTCCAATTATTTTTTTAAATGTTTCATATCCAGAATTTTTATAATTATGTGTTTTAATACTAATGTGAATTACCATATGGTTTAAAATGCAGCAATTTTGCATGAGGCACACCTGGCTAAGTTAGGATAAAAGCATTTTTGTCTGTATGATATTCAATGCCTAACTCATAATCAAAGACTAGTACAGATCACACAAAACCCTTGATGAACTGTAAATGAGCCTCCATCAATCCACAACCCTAAATCAAAACCCACTTGGTTGCTTCAACTTTTTTCCATGTGCCACTCTGAGTAGATTGGTGGTAGTGCCAAGTTCTTCATGCTAACTGTGTTTGAGATTCAGCAGCCAACTTTGGGAGCTTGCATGGGTGTCTGTGATACTGCTTTCTCAGAGTGCACCCCCAACTTGTATGAGCACACAGACATACTATCTCCTCATACAGAATGACTAAAGGTCTATGTACAGAAGATCCAGTCAGATTTCAGCTGTCTTGGTAAGTCTTACACATAAGATTATAAAAAAACTTCTGCCCAGACGCTTGTATGCCAAAGCATCTAAAAATGCCCTAGACTTTTGCGAAAATCATACTGCATTACTAGACATTTTGTTATTGCACAGGACTGCAGGCACTTCCATACTGGCCATCCTGAACAGGATGGTGCTGTTACTGCATAAGGCCAGCTAGGACCCATAAATTATATGCCACTGCACTTCCCACGAGTAGCTGAGCACACACCTGACACCAGCTCCCAAAAGCCAATTAAGTGCAAAGATGAGCAGCACAAATACGGCAGGACGAAAACAAGGATGCATCTTGGCAATAACAACCTCCTGGTAGCAGGTGAAGGATTGCAGGCTAAAACTTTTCCCTAACAGAAGTAGTTCAAACCATCTGTTTATTCATTGCTGGTCAGTAAAAAAGTTTAAGCCAATCCCACAGATTTTCTCTCAATGTGGAATGAGTGCCTTGGAAACATTTCAAAGTTCAGGAGGAGAGAAAGAAGGAAAAAAGGGACTTGATACATGAAGAAAAGGAAGAACCCAGGGTCCATGTCATTCCCCCCACCTCTGTGGAGGGCAGAAGCATCAAGAGACCTGCTGGCTTCTTTCTGGGGACAGGGCTTTATCTACTGGGCTACAGTCATGCACTTTCACAGCACAACTGCCCTAACTGGTAGGTAAGGTATTCGTGTCTCCTAAAAAAGTGATAAAATGAAGTAAAACACTACCCTGAAGCAAGGCTGTATCACTTCTGAGGATCACAGACAAATGAGTGAAACCGGATTTCAAATTCTGCATTACACCAGAATAAGCCCTGCATGTCCCAAGATCACTTTAAAAGAGAATATATAATCATGAATTTACCCAACAAAATTTTATCAAGTCATCTGTTTCCCTTCAAACTACTTCCTTAAGCTGAAAGAATAAAAGTAAACATAAGGAGCCTTAACCTGTTTGCCTGTACATCAGTTAGATACTCCCTGCCAAATTGGTGTGCTGACCTTTGAGATGCAAAATAGAAAGGGGAGAATACATGGAATATTACAGGAAGTCTCACTGCATTTATGCTGTCTCTAAGTGAAGCAGCACCTAAATTCCTAACCATATGCCAACCAACTCAAGCCAGGTAACAGCTACCAATACCATTCTCACGAGAAATGTTTTACAGAACTGGAAGTGCTCCAGTGGAAAGCATGAATAGGAAGGACGAATACGATCTCTGCGGGGAAAACTCTTCATAAAGAAAAAAAGAGAGCTAAATTTTAATGCTTTCATATTTAAATTTCTGTCAAGAAAGAATAGTTTGCATTTTTATAACACCTGATTTATGGGAGTTTCAAAACACTCTAGACATATAAATAAATTCCATTTGTTACCTCCCATGAAGTGTGAGAACATTATCCCCATTTCAACATTCAGACACCTAAAGTGTTGAGATTAAGCTATTTACCACAGATTACAAAGAAAGACTAAGGAGGAGAGACAAAGGTCACAAACCTCTCAGCTCCTCTTCTCCCTGCTCTTCAACGTTCAACACTGTGCTTTGCAGAGCAAATTTTTTAAAATATGTCTATATTTTTAAAAAAAAACTAAATTAAAATTTATATTTGTTCTTAACATTGAAAGAAACATCCCCATGACATAAAGGGAAGTGCACAAGGAGCAAAAGGGAGAAGATAAATCAGCATGTTCTCAAGGTCTTTCTTTTAGCAGTCTTTTCCCAGCTGAACAGTTCATTTGTCTTTAAAATATTCTTCCAGCATAACTGACTCCAAACCATCCCATGTGATAAACAACAAACTGTTCTATTTCTTCTCAGTGGGAACACTTAAGCACAAAAGTCAGAGCTTATACAAAGGTACCCAAGGACTCATTGCAAAACATGGAACCAGCTAGAGAGGAACAAATATATTTATTTGTTTTGATGGCATAAATGAAAAATAACTTAAAACCATTTTATGTGTGTGATTCCAGGTCAATCTGGAGTTCTTTTTTTCATCTATTGCTGTAGTCAGGAAAAAAGGCAAGAAAATGAAAAAATAAATATTCCGCCTCCCTTGAAACTGAATGATACTACATTTCAGTTACTAGAACTGCTAATAAATTTTACTTTTTCCAACATAAAAAAATATAATTAGAGATTTTATGTTACTGGGTTTTTTTAATTGAAAACAGTTTTGTAAATAAACAGTGTATATTAAACACTGTATATTTCTGCCATCTTCACTCTAGTTTGCAGTCTGTCTGAACTAACACAAAGGATCCAACTTTCAGACCCCTTTTATGCTAACCAAGGATGTAAGAGCCCCTGATTAAAGAGCCTCCTATTATCGATCAAAACGCACCTGTGCTTACCCCACAATTCCCTTCTTAGGGCTGGCCACTGGTGCCCAACTCTAGTGACCCTGTTGTGTGCTTTGGTGACCTCTTGATGTTTTCCTGCCCTGCTTTCTGCATCAGGGAACCCAGCCAGCTGAGAGAAAAGCCTGCTTACAAACACGCCTGCTGCATACGGCCAGCTGTGAAAAGAGGGGAATTGGTGGCACACAGCCTGCAGCTCCAGGGTTACAGAGGTTATGGGGAGGGCTGAAGCTGATCTGGAAGTCACACACACACATACATTCTACTGGATACTTTCCATTTCTTCTGACAATAGCAAATACATGGATAGCCAAAAGGAACTGAAGACAAGCCAAATGGATCACCCCCTTATCACATCAATTTTCTTTTGGGAGAAATTGCAAGAAGAACAGATTTCCAAGACTGGATCAAATGAGATGCTTACAAGTAATGGAGAATTTTTAGAACACCAAAACCTTAGACAGAATATATATAGGAAATTATTTCTGTGCATCCAAAAAACCATCACTGTTCATCATGAAACAACAATCGTGCTGGATATTTACTCAGGACATAATTATCCTTGTTTACTATGTAAGCCTGGGCAGATGAAACAAACAAAAAAAAAAGCATCAACCCCTATCTCTGTATCTGTTCCAACAACAACAACAAAAAAAAGCTCAGTTCTAGCACTTACAGTACCAGAGCTTGTTTTCCAGATTTGGAGCACTGCACTTTCTAATACTGTGTATTGCTCTGCATCAACCCCTATCCCTGTGTCTGTTCCTGCCCAGGAATAAAAAGCAGATAGAGGGCCTTGGGGAAAGCATTCCTGCATGGGATACAGACCTGATGAGACAATCCTGCACTACACAAGCTTTGTGGTCCCAGAACGATTCAGGGTTTTGTAAGGGAGAGAAGCACGTGGCTGTTTGAGGGACACAGGTCAGCCTCCAGCCAAGATCCATTGCTGCTGCAGCAATTCCACATTCCCCAAGGGAGCACAGCCAATCTGAGCTCTCTACACACCAGTGCAAAGCTCCACAAGCAACCCATACAAGCAAGGTGGGAAACGCTACCTGAAACCCCTTGCCTGTTCCATTCTCTATTCTGGTATCTTTTCCCTTCTTCGCACAGGAGACGTGTTAACCCAAAAAGAGAATCCAGGACAAGATTTCTTAAGGAAAGTAAATTGCCCATGAATTCTTCTGAAAGGTGAGTGCACATGACCTTAAACCCCAAACTGATGATCTCCAACCAGCTGCTGGACACAACACTCCAAGCAATGGTAGTTGAAATAACAGCACATTGGAACTAGACTTTGTTCTTTGAGAAACTGTTTTTTTCACAGGGGCAGATGCTTTAGTTCAGACCTAAAAGGTGTTTATCTTCAAGCTAACACAGAGAATACCAAACAGCAAAGAAAATTCAACAAGTGAAAAGGAAGTAGCAGTCCCACAGAACTCACAAGTTTCACAAGACTTGAAAGAATTTCTTATTTTCACTGTTGCCTAAACAACAGATGAATACAGCTATGATCCATCTAACATGTCTCCCTCTTATTTGTCACTTGTGAACCAGACTGTCCTTTGAGGTCCAAAGCAATTGAAAAAATATATTTATTGCCCGGACTATATCAGTGTTAAAGCTCTACAGTTTCATTGGAACCATATAATAATAGTGACAACTTCCTAGAGGTTAGGGATTTGTGCTTTTCTTTAAACCTGGATTGGACACTATGATTTTGTAAAACCAAAATTGTTTCGCTCTACACAGATATAATTCTGGGAAGTTCTGTAGCCATTATCATACAGCATTAATGATTTACCGATCTTTTTCCTTTCTTTTTTTAATCTCCCTAATGAAAAGAAAAAACATGCATTTAAATGTTTCCTGCTACAGGACCTACTTTACTAGCACAAAACGAAGTGCACCTCAGAAAAAAACCAAAACATGATACATGTGGATTTGCAGTTTTTAAATGGTCTTTACTTCAAGATTCATAGTATTTAATACACTTCCTGTGTACCAAATAACAATACCTGTATTTGTCAGAACACGGCAGGGGTAGTCGTTTCTTGTTTGCTTAAATACACTTCAGATCATTCCAAGTATTTAACTACAAGATATAATGGGCAAAAGCAGAAAAAGCTGTATAAATACTTCAATAGAGTACCATTTTAATACACTTCAGTTTCGAAACTGCTTTTTTTAGCAGGTGGGAGGCCTGCTAAACCTGTCATTTACATATGAGAGTAAACGAAGGGTATTTTGGTAGGGAAGATACTGTTCTGACAGCTAGGTGCTCCTTTAAACACTTCACTTGTTTTCACTCCCATAACCTACAGCCTATAAAACAGAAACACGAGAAAAAATATGCCACTGCTAAAATTAGTGAGGAAGGATTTCATCCCTCATGCATCTTAGACCTCTCCTGCAGGAGATGACATCAAGTGCCTCAAGAACTGCATCGTGCCAGCAATCCTCAGCAAACTGCTGTCACGTGGATGTTGGTACCACTCGTCACCACCCAGGAGGGCATCAGCACCTTCAAGGAGTGGGATCTTCATGCAAATGAGAAGATGAATTTCTGTGTAGCACCCACTTCCCAGGGGCAGTGGTAGGGGTGGAGAAGCAAAGCAACATGATGACTGCATTCTGCTCTCCTGGTGGTTTATGCAAGGAGGAATGGCATTTTCCTCACAAAACATAAACAGCCAGTGAATTGCAGGAAATGTAATTAAGCCTCATCTAGCTGCCAGCCATGTTTGTCTCTGGACAAATATTTCAAATCATTTGTGTTTTGGAAATGGGCAATGATATATCCAATGGGGGGATTTTTTTCTTCATCTAAACACCCAAAATCTGTATATGAAATGAGCTACAGAACTCTGCAGCAAGCTTTCTAATGAATGCTTCCAATATCTCAAGGAAAAAAAAAACAAACTGAACCCAAATCTGCTACATCTCATGAAATCAGATATGAAGACTCCCTAGAAAAAGCTTTCATTTCAGATTCATGAGATGCTTTATGAAACAAAGTATGATCCCAGTTTGTAAGATGAAGCTGTAGGGATGAGAAGGCTGCTGAATGGGTTAAGAAAATAGCTAAGAACATCCCTTGCTCACCATCCTGACTTGTCATAATCTGTCATTGCTTTAGGAGGAAGAAGACAAAACAAATCATGTCTAGTTGCATTGTTAGCATGATTTTAACCTCAGGATAAACATCTGGACCAACTCTCAGCATCGTTATTATTTGTTGCCACTATTATCCCGGAATCCACAGTTCTGGAGCAAGACCACAGCAACACTAAACCAGTGTGCACTGGAAAAATAAAAAGGTTCTTTCCCAAGAAACTACAGATATCTGAACAAAAGGACAGAAAATATAAAAAAGCCCCAAACAGTTAAGAAAACAATGGCAAAATACAAATGAGAATGGTATAGCTGCTTTCTTTCTATCGTCTCCTTTTAAATAATTCTTTGCATCTTTTCATGTCTCTTCCTAATATACAGTAGGGCATTTCTAGTGGAGGAGGGTCTTTATAGGAAGCCATCTGAAACAGCACAGATTTTACTGTAACTTCTACAACACAGAAAGAGCCCATTAACCACATCTGTAAGGCAAAACCCCTTGAGAAACATCTGAATCCTGAAAGAATGAATCTAACTGACCAACAAGGAAATGCACCCATTCCCTCTCCTAGGAGCTGAAACCAAGATATAAACCTAAAGCAGACACCGCAATACCAGACATCTTCCTCAGCCTCTCTCAATGTTCATTGAACAAACCTTGGCTGAATTTTTCAAATTGAAAACTGAACAGCCCTTTTGCCGTATTTCTTCTGGTGACCATAATTACTGAACACATTTGCAACGTCTCCTGTGACCTTAGCACTTTATGCCCATTAGGTATAAAATCTAATCCAGTCTGATAGCAAAATTTGCTCTTATATTTTATCTATGTGTTTATCACTAAAATTAAAGAGAAACTGTAGCCAAAGCCCACACAACTCCTTTTATATAATTTGAGACTGATCCCTACCACACAGAAGCTCCAGCATTAGACCCAGACTAAAGGGAGAGGGGCAGAAAGTCTATACCAAACTCTAGATTAGCCAAATGGAAAGCCACGGATTAGCCATGGAAAGCTACATGCCTCCCTAAAATCGGTGAGAATGAATTTCTCTAAAGCAGCCAGGATTTTTGCAACAAGCCCTGGTTTGAAATAATTGTCCCATTAAAACAGTGGAGATGTATTTTTACAGATACAAGGTGCATTACACTGGCTCTTCCTCTTATGAAAGAGAGTCTTGATTTATTTTGGGTATTGGGGGGTGGGGGTCTATGGGTTTTTTAAAAGATTTCTCTGAGCCTTAAAAAAGATTTGTTCTTCTGCCTTTCCAACCTAAAGGACAATGAGATCATATTTTGTGTTTTAGAAGGCTGTAAGCCTTCCTTTGGAAAACCATTAAGTTTATTCACAGCACTGAACAGTCCCAATTGACAAGTTTATGGTCAAAACCCTAATTTTCCTCCTTGCAGGTCCAGCATAGGAATGCAGCTACAACACAGTTAAAAGTCCAACTGGAATTAAGCTGAAATACAAGGAAACTCAGGAATCCAAGTGGTATCCAAGTACAAATTCCCATCATTATGAAATTTCTTCACCACTAACTTCCTGAAAAATTACTTCTTCCCTGTGCTTCATTTCACCTGCACACAGGACAAGAATCTTTTCTCTGGCACAACAAGGGGCATGCCAAAATATTTGAACCGGCAACTCAGTTTTGTCAAATTTTCCTTGGAAATTGGGATTACTGTCATCACCGGTCATAGGACCAGACACTGCCTCTGAAAGAATAACAGTATGTCTTCACCAACACAACTCAGAATGAAGGAAAACATTCAAATGACTGCTCTGTTTAGATGGATGCATTTCTCATGATATTTAAAATGAAGAAGGATTGATTCCAGACCTTTCACAAAATTTGCAATTGGGATATAATAGGAAAGAAGGAGAAATACTGACTTTTAGACCTAGGAGGGTATGAAGCATACCAGAAAAAGACTTGAGAATCTCTGAGTTGTAGTTAGCATCTCATGGGAAGTCTGACATCAAACAAGCTTCCCCAGTTACCTGAGAGGGAGCCTGCAGGGAAACATTGCTGTTTGCTGCCTCTGTCCTGGATAGAGATCAGCTCACCCACACCACTACGTCATACATCACAATCTAATCGAACATTATTTCTTCAGTTCACAGAAAAGTCTAAAAGGGGGAACAGGAGAACATGAACTAAGTAATATTGACAGGTTCAATTTAATAAACTAAAGTTTTATGAGGATTGCAAATCAGAGTCATTCAGACTTTGAAGACTTCTGACAAATATTTCAGCCCTCCAAAAAGAACACTTCAAGAGATTAATCAGCTGAAACATCATTGTGAGTCCTGAATACAAACGGATCGTTACATACAGTGGCAGGGGGTGTCTTCCCATGCCTATAAACACACACTTCCACTGATATTAATGGAGAGAAGAACAGTCTAATTAGTGTTGTATATTTATCTATTTATTTTTTTAGTCTGGGGATTTCTTGAATAAATTTAATTAAACTGTGCCTGTGCTTCCACGCTTTGAGAGTTTGGCATGGGTGGGTTGAAATGTGCCTGAATACTTGATAGTCTGTTCCATTTGCTTAACAGTCTTAGAGGAAGAAGGAAAAAAAAAAAAGGAGAAGGAAAGCACGTCCTCCAAGTCACTTTGACTAAAACCTGCATTTCTGCTTCACTCAACATTTACACAAAACCATTAAACTTGCTTGTCTGATTATAGAAGGACAGAAACTGATTTTAATTCCAATAATCTGGTCACTCCACATTAGCACTACATATAGAGGACATGATGACACCATTTTTGCCCTCTCTTTTATGTTTTGCAATGTAAAGTAGGTTACATACCTCTGCATAGGTCTGTAATATATCAGCACCAGCCTAGAAGCTGAAGGCATACTATGACCTTGACAAGCAGGTAGGAATATACAACACAGTTCTTAATTCAATGTTATCTAACTGCATACTCTGTTTTCTGCAACAGCCGGTATTTCTCTGTTTCCCTGTGAAATCCAAAGTGGGCAATCTCATGACTGAAGTGCTTATTTGGGCCCAAAAACTGAAGATAAAATCTACGTCCTGCTATAGTTGAAGTGAGTTTTGTCACTGACTTCAAAAGTGTTATAATTTCACCTTGTGAAATTTAAATTCCTTGCCTGGTGAATCCTGCGTATGTTTTCCTTGAATACCCAATTCTGTCAGCTCTGAAATACTAAGTATAAGGGAATGCTGCAGGAAAAGTACAGGAGAAGAAACGGAGCACTTGGTTTTGGCAGAAACATATCTTTGTGGAAGACTCAAGCAAAAGGCCAAATTTAGGGAGTAGACAAAAAAAAAAAGGGAGAAAATAGAAAGGTTGTAACACCAGCACTTCACTAGACTATCAACTTCATATATACGATGTAAGCACACTGCATATGAAGAGCTCTACCATTCCATGAGCTGGTAAATTCTGCTACAGAAAACTATAAATTTAGCATTTAGTTAAGATTCTTTTCCTCACTGAAAACAACGAAGAACATAGAAAAACAGCTTTAATTACTGCCACATTTCTAATAATCTAAAATTACAGGAAAAACAATATTGCAAAATCTTGAAATTTTACCTCACATAATATGTGAGCTAAATATTTCAATACATAATCAGTTTGCTGTAAATTTTCATCTAGAAAATGGCTCTGACAAAAAATGACTAAGCAAGAAAAAGAACCATATTTTTATCCCAAAAAACCACAAGTACCGATTTCACTTATGTCAACCAGTTTAGCAATCTTAACAATAGGTCAACCAAATTCTATACGCAAGTATCACGTACGACAGACTAAGGTGCTTCTTTCCTTCCTCCTGTCCTCAAATTCATCTGAACTATTATACTCACTCATGCCAATGGCAAGTCATTGCTGTGAGCCAACACACATTTCTGCCCACATAGATAACTAAACACCCAGAGCGCACTATATGCAAACAAAGAATGAAATTGTGCGAACAAACCACTGCACTGCATTCTCACAAGTGTAAATTATAACCACCCCTTCCTTCACCTCGTGGGAAGGAAAAAAGGCACCCCCATGGAGCCTGCTCCTTTCCAGAAGCACAGACAATCCTGATTTCCAGGCACAACGATCACCCAGATTAGCTTTCTCTGGAGATGCTCTTATCAAACTCAGATATTTCTCAGCTGTCTGTGCAACTTGGCCAGTACTACCCCACCAGAACTGCCTTCCCTGCAGAAAGGTGCTGCATCCAGTATGCATTCATCTCTGCGTTGCTATAATTAATGCTGAGCTCCAAATTGGATTAGCCATGCAAGGCAGCTCCATAAACAAGTTAATAGGATCTCTGTGCTAACAACGCTGTTACCAATATCCAATTACTGTAACCAGGTATTAATCTAATGGTGTTAATCTGTCAGATTCTAAAATTTAAAGCACACTGCTGTAACATTTTAATAAAATTAGAAAGTAATTTTCCCCTTTTACTAAAATATGTGTACTAATTGATATTTTATTTTGATATCACAGCAATGGCCATGTAGAAAACATAGAAAAAACGCAAACCGGCTCAGGACCTGTGACTTCCATTACTGCATTACTCAAACAGTGACGCTGACACTTTTGTTTGGTGGGGTTTTTTGCCTATTAGGTAGACCAAAGCATCCAAACCCACTACACTGAATAAACAACAAGAAGTTTCTATCAATTATTCTAAGTTTCTTTAAAAGCAAATATCAGAAATAATGATTACTACTAGAATTCACAGTGGAATAACAAAGAGAACACCTGTTCATTATTTAAAAGTTTCTCCTCCTAGTTTTTTTATCCAAATATTAAATACATCCTATCAAAGAAGACATGGTGAATTACTAAAGAGAATCAACAGCAAATATATAACAGACCACAGCTTATATCAGAAAGTGATTGTTTTTGAAGTTCTGTATAAGAAAGCGACTAACACAATAATTATGATTTCTGTTTGTTCATTCACTTTCAGCATAGCAAGTCATGAGCTTGCTAAGGGTTTCCACCACCCTGGGTACAGGAAGCTGTTGCAGCACATCAAGACACAGTGAGGTGAGCACAAAAGAAAAAAAATCCATTAAAATTTGCATTCTGGACAGCACAACTATCTCTCAAAAAAAGCATTATTTTCTGAATATCCATCCCAGTGCAAAAAAAAATTGGGGAAAAAAAAACAAAACAAAAGGTAACAATAAATAATTTATCATGGGTTTCACATTTCTGAATGAATACTAATTCTGGTTTTGCTCCAAACTGATGGTGTTCAGCTCCAAGTAGGAAGGAAAAGAGGTGCACTCTGCCGGAGACAGCAGCTGTGGGCTCATGTCATATCTCCTATGGGCTCTACACTGAGGACCTTCTGGAGAGACTTGTCCCTCCCCACTGCAGCACTGTGTATGCGCACATCCCATCTCAGTGGGGATGGCCAGGACCCCACTGCCACCCTGCTGTCCCCAGGGCAATGTTGCTGCTCCTTCTGCCAGCTGGTGCTGGGGGTGCTGGAGAATGAAACGCAGAGAAACTGGTCACATCTGTAAGCAAGCCAGATCACAGCGCCAGATTTACACACCACTGTATGGGCAAGGGATTCAGCTTGCAGGGACGGCTTTCAACTAAGCACAGGATCAAAAGACTGATCTTCTCAAGAGTCCAAGGCATAAAGGAGAAATGGGTTGAGCAATGGATGCCACCTTAGCAATGTTCATGAGTTTCCTGCTAACTTTAAGCACGAGAAAGAAGCAGGTCAGAAACCAGAAACTAGACTGTGAATACTAGAGCATAAAATGATAGTATGAGGCTGATGTACAAACCAGAAATCTGAGGGACAAAATCAGACGCAAGGGGCAAGAAATATCAATGGTAAAAAGAAATCACAGTAAGTATAAGGAAGTAATGTAACATCAACCTCAAATGTGTAAGACAGAGGAAGAAAAGAGCATGCTAGGGGCTATGTAAAAAAGTTTCCAGTCCATCTGATGCAGCTTACACAAAGATACTTTTTCTTAGCATTTAAAGAACTGACAGAAGTACTCTCACAGGGAAGAGTGGAAAACAAAAAATGATCTTTAAAAGTCAGGAACATATACAGACTAGCAGCAGGAGCAAATGTGGTGGCCTGTGAGCTCTTAGCCCACCAGCCCTCTGTGCTCCCCTGGAGAAGGGATGCCTGAGGCCATAAGGACTCTTGAGTTGAGAAACTCACTTTTAGGTTACCGTGACCAAGTGAACCACCCCCAGCATGCCTTGCTTCGTTATGGTAATACCTTGTACCCAGCTGGCTAACTGGTTTCTGCCCTCCCCTAGCCTTCCCCATAAAAAGAGCTCGTGTCTGCCCTGAGATCGAGAGGGGGAACCTGTTCCTGGCCTCCCCTTCACAGAGCTGCTGGGCAATAACGCTACCTTTCTGTGGAACTGCCATACAGGGCTCCCTGTCTCTCTGTCCCCGTGTTAGCTTCGGGGTATTTCACAAAGAGCTGAATCACAAGAGCTGAAATCACTTGTAGCTGAGAAATCGCTACACTTGCTGAAATCCCTCACTGTGCAGGGAGGTTTGCCTTCGTCCCTAGAAGAGCTGTTCTTGCAGGACACTTTCTTTAGGAAGGCCATGACACTGGTGCTTGAGCAGCATCAGAAAACCCCCTGAGACAAAGGAACACAATTGCATGGCAAATCTATGAGCCCACATAGATTCATAAGTTGCTAAGGTACATTCTTATTGTGATGGGGCAGAACTAATATTTCCTAGGTGCCAATTTACTTACTTAAGCTTTTGTGCTTCTTGATTTGCACTGGAATATTCACTTTAGCATTTGTTTTTCTGCTACAGGCTTACTGTCTCAGGTGTCTGCTTGAGCTGGAAACACAAAGCTGCGTCCCAACACACAACGACTATGTACTACGACTCCCTCTATGGAAAAAAACTCTACTCATAGAGTCTACATTAAATTTTCCCTATGAAAAATAAATAATTTGATAAAGACTTCAGAAATAATAATATAGAGGTAATGTTTATGTAATAAACATAACATTCGACAGCTTAAGTTCTATTAGCCAATTGTGAGGTAATATTATATGCTACTAAATGTCAGAAAAAGTGGCCCTGACTACCTATTTCATGGGATAAAATGGTTAAGATTAAAAAACTGTAAATAAAACGTTATCACATCATTACAAGTCTGAGAGCACAAATTATCAGTCCATCAATTTCTCCTTATACAACACGAGCTATGAAAAAAGCACTAGCACTTAGTAGTCCACCCTTTTCTGACACCCCACATAAACCAGTTTTACAGTAATAGGAAAAACCCTTAAGATGACAAAACTCCAGATCACTCACTGGTTCGCTAATAATGCTCAAGTAAATCTTCCCAAGATCTCCTACATGCCTTTCTTCATATGCTATAGCTCACACTGCTGATATAATAATATAACACAAAGTGCAGTTATATTTTTAAAGGGCTGATAAACAAATACTTCCATCGCTTAATAGAACCCGGAGGCCTTTGCTTCATTTTATACTTCCTTAGCTAACATAGCTGGTGGAAAGTGCAGCACATTTAAAAAGTAGAAATACATAAACTTTAATAAAATAGAAGTACATAAATTCATGTTATAAAAAAGATAATGAATTGTTAATTAAACATAACTACAACTTACTCAGGATGAAGAAAGACTTTTTTTTCTTGATTGGACTTTAAAAACATAACTAGAATATCACAGAAGAAGTACCACAAGGAGATTGCCACATTTGGCCGTCTTGCATAGGTCTGACATAGAAAAGAGAATTTAGAAAATTTCCTCTCAAACACATCAGTCTTTACTGAATAGCTTTTACCTTTCTTTCTATCACTCAGTTATGGGAGGGCTTATATTTCCTTTTAGACCATTGCTACAAAGCCGGGCCACTAAGACGCCCACATTTAACATGTCCATTCATACATGTATATAAAACGTCACTTCTTTTAGGATAAATGAATAAACTGTAAAGCCAGCAGAAGTTCTCTGAATTTGTGATGACTTTCTGTCTGCAACAGAAGAGGTCAATTGTTCAGAAATCTTTTCCTAATCCTTCTACAGTCCCAAAAAACCCTACGTAAGAAGACAGAGACAATCTGACGTGTCACTGCTTGAAGGTTTCATTTTATTTTTCATTCCTTATCCAGGCTAAAATGCAAGCAATGGGAAGAGAGATGACTATATGCTTAATGATTTTGCAACCTAAAAATTGAGGCTGGCAAATGCTGTGTAAAGTTATCCTTTCTAAATAAATCTGTATTATTTCCCCATTTAGAATTCAACTTTCAAGAAGTGTATTGACATAGAAAGTTAAACAAATCTTGACAAACTTACTACATGAACTTTAGCTGTATAGTGAAGGTATTATAGTGACAATGGGTTAGATTGTACACATTCTCCCAACTGCAACATCCTGGAAATATTCTGTCCCTTGCCTATGTGAGTTTTCAATGATGCACACTTACAAACTGTTTGAACTTGGTATCTCTAATTTAGGTAAATATTAAACATGTTATATTCACTTGCATTTTTCTTTTCTGGTAAAGAAGTAGATTTGAGAAGTAGCCCATGGAGGTATGGAACACAAGACTACAAAAACATAGTAGCTTCACCAAAAGACCTTTTTGATGTGTGGTAAAGAGCAGCCTGGAGCAGATTCCTATTATACATGCAAAGATAATACAGTCTGTGGACTAAGGCCATTAAGAGAAGACACTGTCACTCCATTTTGATCCCCAGACTCTCCCCAGCTAGCAGGAGGATTCACACCCCACAGTATCAGGCAGGCAAGTTATTTACACAACATGGTCATGCCTCAGAACTCCATGTGTCCCTCCCCAGACATGCCAGGATGTACATAAGGGCACATATTCCTAACATCACATTACTGTCAGGCCTCTCCTGATAGCCAGAACACCCAAGGAAACCTCACCCAGCAGCCCCTTTACTGCCAGGTGATTAAGGGCTACATCATGAGCTACTGAGAAACCCCCTCAGCCCTTGCTGGACTTCCCTGCCTGAGCTATTAAAAGGCTCTCCCTTCCCATACATCATAAATATAACACATGAAGAGCACTTCTCTTCTGAGCTACTTTTTAACCAGCCTATAAAGGGAAAAAAGCCTGCTTGTACTCTCATCCTTGTATCCTTCTAAACACACAGATGAAAATAATCTCTCCTAAAAGCATAGCACACCTTGCAATGCCTTGGCCCATGTGCACCTGTGTCAGGGCAAATCCTCTTTTCTAACACAAGAGTGCCTATTGGACTCCCTAGGAGGTGCAAACACCTTCCCCAGACTTCTCCCAGTCATCACACTGGTAGCCCAGAGTCACGAAGAAGGTGCTGGAGGAGGAACGGGAAAGCAGGAGCACAGCTGGAACTGACTCACCACAGGCTCTGGGTACAGGGTTATCTGTGTGCTGCCCAAGGCAGAAACGTGTAGGATTCTGGGGAAAAACATGCAAACATAAAATACCAGCTGTTCAACTGCTAGGCCAAAAGCACTTGGAAAGTTGGGGGTATTTGAAACCCATGGTGTTTTGCAGCTTCTGCTTTAGTATGTGGCAAGACAAATCCTGTTGGCAGCTCCTAAACTTAGGGCTTTTATAGTCCTGACTGCCATGCCAAATCTATGCTGGAGCTCCTGCTGTTGCAAAGTCCCACTGGGGGCCACCACACGTTCACACACGGCAGTAAAGCCAGAAAACATGTTATAAACCACAGAAATACTTCCTTGTCAAGGACAAAAGAAAATCCTTTTAAGTGCAAGCAAGCAGCACTGGCCTTGCAAAGGCACTACTTGACCTTGAAAAAAGTTCTACAGTCAGCAGCACTGCATGGATTTACCCATCCATTGAGAGAAAAAATGAGAAAAACAAACACAAAAGAGAACATTTATAAAAAGGCTAGTCTCTTTGCAGTGACACTGGGATATTTTACTAAGAGCACTGTCAGATTACTCAAACAAAATTATTATTTATCCTATTGTGGACAGTACAAATTGGTACTATTCTAAAAGAGAGGACTTTCTCACAGAAAGAGATCCCTCAAGATCTTTTCAGATGGTCTTCCATACTAGAGGCTATTTCCCAGGAAGGACGGATAACTCAGAAAAGGAACAAACAATGTCTGTCTTGACCCTTAAAGGAAGTTGCTTGACTGCTTGAAAAACAAAGCAGTCCTCAGTAAGAGGAAAGATGGTCTGAAAGACCATCTAGTGATGCCAAACAAAAACTTACTTAGCTCCCCTCCTTGTCTCTTTCAGTCCTGGCATCCAAATCATGAGTCATTGCACATTCCATTCCAATATATGAGCCATGCACTTGGAACATGTTTGTTGTGATTATTCATCCCTGCTCACATACGTATGGCATCACGACAAGCCATGATCACACAGCTGAACTCAGATGCAGCAATCCAGAGTGTACAGAACAGTCTGGGAGCAGTAAGCTGTGGTGGAAGAGGAGATGATGGCTGATCTCCCAGTCCTGGCTACTGGTAGCTAGATACTCATGGTCTTGTGTCCCACATGCTGCAAGATCTCAACCTCCAGCTACTGTTCCAGAAGGGCATGACAATCTCGCTGTATCTTGTTACTGCCTCCTTTTGTACCCTAGACAGTCTGAGAGAGTCTCTGAAGCATTTCCAATCTGAGATGTAGCTCTCCACCTCCTATTTCCAAATTAAAGTCCACTCTGAATCACAACAAGCAAGGAGCAGATAATAAGGAGACACTGTTTTTTCTGCAGTTTTATCCTGCACTACAGTAGAAAAAGATAACAAGGTCAGCATAAACCCTTGTTCCCAATATGCAATTTTTTTTTGAAAGAAAAAAGATTGTAAAAGGCTGCCACTCCTTAAGCACGTCACCATTTTTTTTAAAATCTTTTTTAAACCATATGCCAGTCTGAAAGACACAATCACTTGCGTGAGATTTGGGGCAGGGAATAACCCTTCCGTAGTCATTGTCTCTTCAATCCATCCTGCAGTCCTCTTTTGGGATGCCACACCTAGATTCAATTTATTCAATAAAATAAGGTGATCCAGAAATTAATTCCCTGACATACTGCTCCTACTCCTTAAATGAGTGGGTCTCCTAAGAGAGACTCTTGACATGGGCCTTCCCTCGACATTCAAGGTGGGAAAAAAGTTGAACTCTCGTAGCTCACTGTGAATTCCTTCCGGCTCCGTTACACCTCTCTGGAAGAGGTGGTTATGATAACGTTGGCAGCTGCTGGTCCACAGACAGACTAAGGCAAGCTCTCCTGAGAATAAGGATTTCTACTGTCCACATGACTTTTCCAAGGCTGTCCAAGGACCTGGTTAAGGGAAGTTTGGAATTCTGCAGATACGCAAGGTTTTTGACCACTTTGTTACAAGACATATCTCCGCTCCCTAAGTCTGGTATGCCTCCTTTCCTCCTCTCTTCTCCTCCCAGATATGTGCTTATTCCACATTTCAGACTGCAGCCTCTTTGTCAAAGCCCTTCTGGATCTTCTCTGCAAGAGGATTACTTCCATGAACTGTAGTTGTTACTTAAAAATAAACCTTCTTGACCTTCCACATTGCTTTGTGGCTAGCTCTGTTAAAACTGCTTTGCATGTGTACATGCTGAATTGATAGGAAGACGTAGATCTCCCCGAGCTTTGAGCAGAGCACCCCTCCAAAGCATCATGCCATGCATGGAAGCATCCTGGCAGCAGTGGAAGATGGATGGTGTGGGCCATGCCATATGTCCTTTAGAGAGATGCGTTGGCAGAATCGGGTCATTCCAAGTGGGTCCCTGGGAGGTGCGAGCCATCCAAACTGCCTGCACACACTTTGGAGGGTGGGTGCTCCTGGGCTTTCACCCACACGTGACAGATGGGGCATCCCACTGGCACAGCTAGGCACTAATCAGGGAAACGGAATCCCTAGGGAAGCCCATCAATGAAGCAAAGACCTGCCCAAGGACACCTGAAATTATAGCAGACGTGCTCTGAAGACTGGTGGATGGTAATGACTGACACGAACCCATGGCTGCTTTTGTGGCATTTCATAATACAATAACTGCACAGCAGAAAGAGTCAAAGGGATTTTCCTTGGCCGTTTTCCTAAGATGATTATGAGCTCTATTGTCCAATAATGACAGGGTTTATCAGCTACATGAGATATTTTTTTAAATGGTTCTTCAGTATCCAAAGACTTAGTCAATAAAAGTTCTAAGATTATAATGTAGTAAAGATGGAATATGGGCATTTTTCATGCTCCTATGTGCCCCTAAAAATGTCAGTTATCCTATGCATCTTTCATAGAAAGTAAAGAAAACTCACAATACACAGTTCATCCCCAGCTGGCAAATGTAACTCTTATTTTTTCTCTACCATAAGCATTGAACTTCAAACAGTTTTCTGGTCACTTGTTAACACAATGAATTAGTCACTTCTGTGATAAATGATGAAAGTTCTCTCTGTAACAAAATCCCAGTGTTCATACAAAATGATATGTAATGGGGAAAATAGAAGAAACTGATCTACCCAAGAACTGCATGCATTTATTGAGACTGATTTATTAGTTTTAATTAATCTAAGCTCAAAAACATCATGAGCTCTCACGATATATAGGAAATTAATTTTATTTGATTCCAAAATAAAATATTAATTCAGGTCAGTTTTTCTTGAGATATGTCAAAATAGTTTTGTGACCTCATACAGATTCTTAGCTTCATTCAAAATTAGGTTTAAAAGAAATATCTGGACACAGGTGTGCTGCACAAGTCATATCAAAATTTCAGGAAATTCTCATACTGGAATTTGTCAAAGACATTGACTTTAATTTACCCTTTCTTGGAAAAGTGCCACAGGGTTTAAAATGGTCTGCTCAGTTCTTTAGCTTGACCTCTCACCGTAAACACAACAGCACAGTACTTTAAAGCCTTATTACAGTATAAAATAAATAGGAAGAGAACACCTCACATTATTTCCAGCAGTGCCTACGTCGATACCAGAAGTCACTGCTAAACCTTGCTAAGTTCATGAAATCCCATAGAAACATTACACAGATTAGTAGCAGTAAATACAGTTATTCTGTATACCAGACTACCCAGAAGTGCTTTGATTGACTTAGATTAATTCAGGTTCGATAACATCAAAACTTCAGGTCATTTTGCTGGTTAGACATGGTTTCTAAGGCTTGAAGCAATATTAAAGATTTCGCACACAAACTGCAGCTCTTTTGCTGTTTTTGCTCTCCAGCGCCAGCTCCTGGGTCTCTCTAGGTCACCAGGAACTCAATGTCTGTGTTTGTACACAGGATTCAATTAATTAATTAATTAACTACAGGCTTTTTAACATAAGATTAAAACCTCACCATTATATTAATTGCAAACAAGAGTGAATCAATACTACTTTTTTCCCAAGAGAGCTTTATGCTATTACTCTACTTGTCTACCACCTGAGATGGCGATTACCCTCAGGAATTATGAGACAAAAAGGTAAATCACTTTAGTTCAATAGACAGTTCGTATTACATGGAACAGCAATTTGTGCTTCAGTGCATATGAAATCTCTTACCTCTAGGGTTTCCCTCCCCCATTTTTTCCAGTTAACCACAGGATACAGACTGTGAAAAATGTGAGTAAAAACTGTGCTTTTAGGATCAAATATTTACAGTCCAAGTATAAAGTTTACAGTATGGAAGACTTTCCCGTAAGGTATTTAATATTATTGATCACAATTATGTCTTTAAGCAGAATTTTCTGCTCTTTCCTTTGATCTCTGTTGTAGATGGAAGCTGATTGTATCATTTTCACCTTTAACCTCTCTTAAATGCAGAAAGATACTATCAGGTGTATTAAGCAGACATTGTTTTAATGTGACGCGCAGCTATCATCAAGAGTTAGCTTCAAGCATAAAGAAAAAAATGAATTCACTCATTCATTGGAGAATAAAATAAACAGTCATAACTCCAGATATCCTGATGCCACAAGAGGTGAAAGGGGGAAGAAAGGTGTGGAGAGGGGTAGAGAAAAGCAGAGAAGAGCACAAAAGATGGGTAGAAGATAAGGGAAAGGGAGCTGGGTGTCTGGCCTATAGTTATGGTTTTGCAACATAGGGGAGAGAAGGATAGAGGGGTTGAAGGAGGTGAAGAATGACAGAGAAGGCCAGAAAAAGGCTGAGATCTGTGTGTAGAGATGGGCAGGCAACAGCCAAAGGACTGAAAGGAGTGGAAAGGGGACAGTGAAGGGCAGCAAAGGTCAAAGAACCTAAAAAAAAAAGGCAGAACAGAGCAGAGAAGGGGAGAGAGCAGCAGAGAAGAGCAAAGGGAAAAAATGAACAAAGAAATGAAAAAGGAAAGGAAGAAAAGCAGAAAACGAAGACAGAGAAGAAGAGCTGAGATGGGCAGAAGGAAAAGAAGAGCAGAGAAAAGAACAGAAGAGTGGAGAAGGTCAGAAAAGTTCAAAAAACTTCAAAGAAGGTCAGAGAAAGTCACTTTGCCAATATCGGCACTAAAAGTGTACTAAGGAAATTCATCCTGTGATTGATCAGAGCTGCTGAAGGATCCACGATCAGTGCAGTGAACCTCATTTCTCTCAATAATAGACACATATATCTGCATTTTTCAGTTCAAATGGGAAACGTGGGAGTTTTGCTCTCCTCTTTCCCTAGCTTGCTGCTTTTGATCTGGGAACAGAGAATTCCAATTCTACTCAGGCCAGTCACAGCAAACAATTTCCCAGCCATCTGCTATCTAATAAAACGACTCATCTAGACAAACCACCGTCCGGGCAACAAGTCTGATATTGCACTTGAAGTCACCATAAGTATTAACAACCTGCCATATATAAACCAAAATATTTCATAATCAAAATACCTACACTGAAAGAATATTAAGAACGTAATGCCAAGTACTCAAATCCTAGGCAAAAAGCCTGTATCCCATTTTCTCTAAGCTCTCAGTTTTTCATTTCATAAAGGCACTTTTTAATTCCCCTCCTGAGGGATGAGTGCTTCATTCAGTGTGTAGTGTGGGGCCTTACGACACAAATGAATCAGGGCCGAGCAGTTAAGGCTGCTGTCCATGCCTCATTTGTGCCAGTGCTGCAAAGGGTTAATAAACAGAGCTGGACACAGAAGAGAAATGAGAGTTTGATAGTGAAGACAATTGAATGTTACTCCAAAGAATTGGATTCCAACACCATCTCTGCCATCAAGCTCCACTGTGAAGCCAGGCAAACATTTCACAGATGGCTACTAATTGTGTCTTTCTCATTTCCTGCATGCTCAGTGGGCAACACCTGGGGCCAGACTCACAGAAGTACTCAACATTCAAACAGTATTTGGCTGAAGAGGCTTTCTGAATGGAAACACTACTGTAGAAACTTGACGCCTCTGAAAATTCAGATCATGCCTCTTCAAACAAATGTTTGCTTGACAGTTTTGGTCATAATCTCCGGAAGAGTCAATCGTGTATTTGTGAAACAGAGATAAGGCAGCAACTTTCCTTTGGGTATGGTTATGATAAATTCATTAAAGTTTATACAGCACTTCAAGACCCTCTAATGCAAAATTCCCACTACAACACTGATGATGATGATGCAGGGTATTTACTGAGAAGTTGCAAAGAAGTGCACTAAATACAACATTCAGCAATACATTGGGGAGGATTAAAAGTACAAATACATACACTGAACAATCAACAATTTCCTCTCTGTGTAAGACCTCTGAGAAAATAATGTGACTTCACAGGAAAAACTAATTTACAACAGAACTATGCAGAAAAATGCAATTGATTACAAATAGAAGGCAATTTTAATATTGGTATCACCTATTTTTGTAATATTTGGTTTTTTGCAATCCTAAAATTCATATTTTCTGGCACAATTTGTGCTTACATGAATCCATATACATTATAGAAAGATTTCTGTCAAATTTCATAAGTTTAACAGTTGCCTTGGCAACTAAATTTGAACAGATCTGCTGGCTGCTCTCTCTTGACCCTTTCTTTCTGAAGCTGTTTTGAAATCTAACTTTTCAATACTCCTCAATATCCTTCTGCTCTGAAAATGAAAATACACCAAAGCACGCAGCAACAGGACTCCTACGAGATTATGGGCAATTCCTGTCCATTGCTGTTGCACACTTCACAAATCAGGCTTTCTGATAGTAAAAGTCACACTGTTTTCCCATTCTCACCTGGTCCTCTTCAAGAATTATTTCTGAAATTAGCCACAACCCCAATTTGTGCTGAGGAACAGGTATGGAATTTTATTTTTTTAAACTTTTTCACTGAACTCTAAGGGGTTTTTTGTCTTTACAGTTTGTGCATGCTGTCTTTCTACAGCAACGATCAATAAACTCAAGATGAATGTTTCGCAGTAGGGCTTATCCTCATCCTGTTGATGCACTAGTGGCTATACCTTGACCTTCCCCTTTTCCTTTCATAATCAAATCACAAATATGAGCCACATCAAGGCTGCTCTGAATTGTGCTCAAATGCAGCAAAGTAAACAAAGCCCTTCTGGACTCTAGGATTTACTCTAGACATTTTTTTCCCCTCTCCCTGCTCCCCAAGGTGTCATCTGACACATATTTCATATTGCAGGCTGCAAAGAGGAGTGAAATCAGACAGCTCTCCTGGCATGATGCCACCAAGGGATTTTCTTCCCTTCAGCACACTCCCCGGGCAGAAAGCTGTGCCAGCTGCCCTGCTGCTCCGATCTGCAGGAACAGTGCAAAGCAGTGTGGAAGAAGACAGAAGATCTGGGCCATGATAACTTTGTGAAGAAAGCACTGATTCCCATTCTGCAATTCATGTTCAGCGTGTTTCAGATTAATGCTTTTTTTAAAAAACACAGCTCTCAGGTTGTGGAAAACACGGAGAAGTTTTGTGTTCCCTTGCCTTTACCTGCAATAGGCTAAAGCTAAGGGGCTTAGAGCCCACAAGACAGTGGGCAAATAACAATGGATAATGAGCACAGATTTGCAAGAACTGGTTAAGCATTTGTAAATGAGCCAGCAGCAGCAAGAAACACCATAAACGGTTCCCTAATCTAAGGTATTTTTTGAATGCTTCTGTAAAAAGCTTCCTCTAGAAAGAAAACCATGCTTATTTATATGCTTTTTATGTTGAAATAATTACATTCGCAGGCTATTTTAAATGGTATCAAGAAACTTCTATGAAAAACTCAACAACCTAAATTTCCACTGATAATGGTTTTCACCAAGTGACAGTTTCAGAAAATGTTCTGTGTGAAGAACTGTCGGTTTTCATTTATGTTTTGCATTAGAAGGATGCATTTGGAATGATAAACTGTAAATTATAGCAAACTAAAACAAAATTTCATAAATCTTAGTTACATTAACCAAAGCATGATTCTGACATTCCTAATACAAGAAAATCAATCAAACTCAGCTCCAGTTAAGCTCAGCTACTAAACAAAGAGATGCCATTGTCAGGAACGGTGATTGCTTTTGAAGTTCGGAGTAAGAATTCAAAGGAAGTTTTAGCATGGGGTATGTCATGTGAAAAGGAAATCCTTGTGGCTTGGATACACTGCAGAAGGGAAGCCCACGTGCCTAAGAAACACTGGGCAATGCCATCAAAATACACCTTATGCATATTTAGACTTCAATTCAAATCACTTCCATGTGAATTCATTTCTGTGGCTTGAAGTATTTCTCATTATGCTCTCCTACCTTTTGAACAGCTTGTGTTTAGCTGAAGTCACATACTGAAAGGGAATATAATAGATTGCCATTCTGACCATGGAGGTCCATATTTGTCAGAGGCAATGCTGAAAAAACCCCATCATGCAGACACATGTATTTCATTCCGGAGAACTGCAGTAAGAGGCCAGCAATATATGCTACGTGGGATTATGTGCTTGCATCTGATATCTGTCTAATTCTCTACACACATAGAGACCAAAAACTATGGAAAAGAAAACTGTTTTAGAGCCTTTTTTAAATTGGAGCTAAAGACCTGAACTTTGATTCATTTCCTATCCAAAGTGAATAATAAAATTTAAAAAAAGAAAAAAAATCAAGTACTGTACTGTAGTATCAGCTATGTTAAGACTATCTCTGGAGGAAAAGGGAATCATGGATAGACTGGCAACAAGTTTTCCCTAGATTTACATATTCTTACAGTGAAAGTGGCAACAGATCCCTAGCTGCACAATTCCATCTGTAGCATTTAAAACTATATGTGCTCCTTAGAGAGAGAGAAATGGAAGTGCTGTGCTCATCTACCAACCCTAGTAGCCTGTGCCGCAAGTTTCCATCAAACAATGCTTGGTCTCCTTTATTTACCACAGTTTAGTACTGGAGTGTTTTTTTAAACTATAAATATATTTAGTTTTAGCTTAAGGCTCCCGTTTGTGACAACAGACTTTGATCCAGTTCCTGCATGTCTACAGTTCACCAATAAGAACAGGGCAAAATTACCTCAGTACACCCACATAAATTAGCTCTGGTCTAGCAGAGTGTTGCTACAGCTGTACCTCCTCTACTGCTAGCTTGTCTTCATTTACCTAGAATTTAAAACTTTATTCCAATCCCACATTTTAAAATAAGACCCTGAACTTTCCTCATAGCTATCCACATTTAGAAATGTATTTCTGTGTCACCTTTAAGTATTTCTGCCTTGCTACATGAAGGATTTATCTAAATTCCTTCTGGCTGTCAAAATCTTACAGCAACAACTTCCCATGATATTATTTCCTTTTATGATGAGCTTCCATCCTAAAAGATAAATGGGGCATACAAGAAATTGAGGCCAGACATGCACACAATCAAATTATAATTATTACTACAGTCCTTACTTAAGTCACAGTTCTTTCCCAGATGAAACAGAAACTTTCTCAGGACAGAGGTCGTTTCCTAGGGCTTCACTCTATGCTAACACATTGCTACCACTCTTTTTCTCTTGCTCCAGTGCCTAGAAAAGGGAGCTTCTAGGCAAAACAAGCCCAGACAAGCAGAGAATACAAGCGTACAAGCAGAGTTTGCATCAAGCTACATACACCGGATTCTGCAGCACTTCATATTATTTCCCCCGAACATGTTTGGCTTTCTGACCAGACGATTAGAAGTCTGAAGTTCAACCTTGAAGTTTTTCTGTTAAAGCAAAACAAAACCTGGCACTTCAACAAATAAAGTGACACACAAGATCAAATTACTTTAGGTTCACAAGGATGCTGCAATATTGTATAGTTTAAATGCAAGATGATGCCAAACCAGCACACCTTCATAGTGCTAGATACTACTTAGACATATTTTAATGTGTCCTTTTTGGATCAACTTTCATTCTGTTGATTAACCAAAAAATTCCAGCCAGTGAATTTTCACTATATAATATATATTCCAATATGCTCTTTCCACCAAATCATAAATTCTGAATTCAGCACTAATCAGCACAAGAAAGAAGGAAGGTAACAAAAAAATGCACTGTGTGTGGAGTCCTAACATTGCCATTTTGGAGTTTTGACATACTTCTGAATGGCAGTGTTGATCTGCTGGAAGGTAGGAAAGCTCTGCAGAGGGATCTGGACAAGCTGGATTGATAAACCAAGGCCAATCAAACGAGGTTCAAAAAGGCAAAGTTCTGGGTCCTGCACTTGGGTCATGACAACCCCAGATGTGCCACAGGCTAGGGAAGAGTGGCTGGGAAGGGGGCCAGCCAAAAAGGNGAAAGTGGCCCAGCAAAAAAGGACCTAGGGGTGTTGGTTGACAGCAGCTGAATGTGAGCCAGGGTGTGCCCAGGTGGCCAGAAGGCCAATGGCACCTGGCCTGGATCAGCAATAGTGCAGCCAGCAAGACCAAGGAAGGGATTGTCCCCCTGTACTCGTGACTGGTGAGGCCACACCTCAAATCCTGTGTTCAGTTCTGGGCCCCTCATTACAAGAAGGACATTGAGGTGCTGGAGGGAGTCCAGAGAAGGGCAACAGAGCTGGGGAAGGATCTGGAACACAACTCTGAAGAGGAGCAGCTGATGGATCTAGGATTGCTTGCACTGGAGAAAAGGAAGGTCGGGGAGAAGGTTAAGAACTGCTTGAGAGGAGGTTGTAATGATGTGGGTGTCAGTCTCTTCTCCCATGTAACAAGGAATAAGACAAGAGGAAATGGCTTCAGGTTGCATAAGGGGAGATTTAGATTGGATTCTAAGAAAAATTTCTTCACCGAAAGGGTTATCAAGCATTGGAACAGGCTGCCCAGGGAAGTAGTGGAGTCACTATTCCTGGATATATTTAACAGGCATATAAACGTGGTGTTTGTGGACATGGTTCAGTGCTGGATTGGCAGCGCTGGGCTGGAGTCTGTGATCTTAAAGGTCTTTTCCAACCTATACGATTCTGCGATTTTAACCATAAACCACATGCTCTGCTTTCTAGGCTCCCATGTTTGCAACAAAAAAAGCATGCTACACTTGAATATAAGCTCTGTTGACAGGATTTCATCACGCTAGAGTTAGCAGAATTTCCAGAGCAGACAAAAACAATAAAGCCTGATGACTTTTTTTTATTTGAGTTTGCATCCTCAGGAAATGAAGCATAACAATATTTATGTCGATATTTCATATTCTGTGTTCACTCATAGTCAAGAACCCAGGTTTCCCTGGCAACCTCCATTGTTTTGCCTCCACAGGTTCCTTTAGCTTTACCCTCAACTTGGCACCTGCGATACAGTGCAGCCACTATGGCTGGGACAGAGAGGCGCTCACTTGTGCTGCTACTGCCACAGCCCTGACCTTCAGTAGGCTGCAGAGCCCATCACCAAAGGACCAGGGTTTTGAAGCCTGACCTTGCCTTCTTGGTGGAAGCCCAATTAATTTTCACAGGTCTTTCCCACAGCTTCAGGTTGTCAAACCACACAGCACCAGCCTGGGTTAAACTGCATCCAAAGAGACAGCAGCTACAGACCAGCTCTCTGATACAGCTGGCAGTCCATTTAAATGAACTGCTAGTCAAGAGCTAAAGGGAGGGAATTCGAGAGAGTGACAGACAGACACGGTGAAGTCTCCGCTTCCAAAGGAATTGCCATAATGTGTCTGAGCAGGTGGCAACAATGAGAAGAAAAACCTGGAAAAAGAATATGAATTTAATTTCTGTCTCAAGTTGTTAATAGTAGCTGAGGCACAGGCCCTTTCACAGCTGAACTGGCATTTGGATTGATCAGTATTGACAGCTTGTTTACTGGGAAGATCTTAAGAACTAGAAGTGCTCACCAAGTAGCTTAAGCTCCTTCCTTCCAATGTAGGGAAAATACAGTGAGGGGGAGGCTAGCTCCTTACACTCTGCTGCTGCAAGAGGAGAAGAAAACCTTTTACTTTCTGGTTTTGCATTGAATTTAGAGAATTTGACTTGCTAATCTTTTATACGTTGGCATTCTTTCATCTTCTTGAGAGATAAATATTTTTAATCAGGCAATTCCCTTCAGGATAACAGCGATTCAAATTATACTGATGAATGATATCAATCAGTTATTAGGCATGAAAAATGTGTATGTCAAACCCTAACAATGTTTATCCTAACAAAAGTGCAAAGCTTTTTTCTCCTTCTTAAGAAAACCCAAACCTCTAATAGTTTTTTTCTGAACTCAAGAGGGCTTTTTTTTCTGCAAATGTTAGAGTAAAACCAGCAGCTAAATAGTGAGTCCTGTTTGCAGTAGTACATTATTATATGTACTAATTAATCAAATTAATGGAAGATACCATGCCGTATCCCTGCAGATATACAGAAGATATTTTCAAAGGCTGCTTTTAAAAATGGAAAATTAACATTAAATGGCGCTGCTGACTTTAAAAGCCCTAGACATGGTTGGTTTCTTTTTTCCCCTCATTATTTTGCCAGATATCTATCTTGACGCAGACAGCATCTGACTTTTATGGGTTTTAAATGGTCAGAACATCAGGGCCGGTCCCAGGGGAGTTCAAGCAGAGAGCTCTACCTCTCTCTGTCCCTTATCCCAGGAGTCAGACTGTGACCCTTGCTGCAGGGGAGGTGGCTTTGCTAAAACAGGACATCTATCAAAGCTGCTCACCCCTCAGCTTCTCCGTGCAGTAGGGGATTGCCTGGACTGCACCATGAGGTTTTCCCTGGCAAAGACAATGCCACGCCAATGACCGCACCCGGGCAGCATAGCTAGATGTGACCATTCCACAAACCAGCAAAGAATTTGTGGTGGGTGGCAGCAGAAAATGTTGTAATGAGGAGACAGTGATTTCAGGCAAAGCCTAAGGAGGGTCTGACCACAAGCCTTGCTCAACGAGACCCATATGCTAGCAGAAGTAACACCTACATAACCTGAGCACATGCCTTGTTTGCCTCTAACGGGTTCCTGTGGAGATACACCAGAATGGACAGCTCTCAGCAGATCTCAGTGGCTGCTGAACAAACTTAGCTGATGAATTTGTAATGGAGAAAGCTGTATGTAGCTCCCATCTAGTCCATGTGTGATCTAAGTTTGTGTACAACACAATCTACCCACCTCGTCTTTCCTTTAGATTAAGCAGCACACCTAACACAACATTCCTCTACCTGACAGCAGAACAGATGAATATGTTTGTTTACTTTCCAGAAATTCCAATGAAATGTCCAAAGACCGCAATGCTGACAAACTTAAACATAGACAGGATCTGCATAGCATGAACAACTTAAAGGGATTCTTTTGATGATGAGACAGCCAAGGTTCCCAGTATTAGAAGGGACTTAAACTTCCTATAATTTTTCCCATTACTTCCCTGCTATCAGAAGAGAGATAAGATTGGTATCACCTTTTATACTTCCATTCTTTATGCAATAAACTCAAACAACCTCAAGTCTCTTTGCATTACTTACTGAGACCCCAAAAGAACCCGCAGACACTTCGTGAACAAAAGAATTCATGATGTGTATCAGGCTATCCACCTGCTTCTGTCAGCTGCCATACTGCCTTAAGTTAGAAGGAAAACAAAAACCAAAATCGAACAACAAAACTCCAATTGGCCAAACCATTTTTTCTGAGGATAACACAGGATCAGTAAAACAGGGCTGAAAAATATACACTGCAAAATCAAGTACCAGACTTGTTCGTTTCACTTGTGCTCGACATGGCCTGCTTTCCTCACGGGACCAACATTAGGAATCTGACCTAAGAAGTCACTTGTGCTTCACCTGCTGCTCACAGATGTCCCTCCCCATCACCATAGTCACAAGTAGGAGTGAAATGTTCAACAAAACACAGTTTGGCCATTACCATTATTTTAAGCTCGCTCTCAAGAGAAACAAAACTGAATGTTACATCTCCAGCATTCAAAGAAAGAAAGACATCTTAATTGGTGTTCACAAAAGGATCCCAGTAGATAATGAAAACAGTAAAAATCTACAGAAGAAATTACGTTCTGAAAACAAGTCAGGAAACACATTGAATATCCAAACAATTCCCTACAGAAGGGCAATAGAGGACAAATAATGCTCATCAAGATTAAGTTACAGTAAAATTAATTCATTTTGTAAACAGAAAATTCTTATCAGTAATAAGCAGTATAAACACCTAAAGCAAAAGAAGATGCAGGTTCAAATTATGGCAGAATGTCATTTCTACAGCTACCTTGTCATTACAGAACTAAGCATATTGCTTAGGTCCTGCTTGCAGAAGTCATTTTTACAAAACGATATCTATTTTATGCATAACACATCTGGTGCTGAAGGTAGAAACACAATATACTAAATATACACATGAAGATGTTTTACTTAAGTTCACACAGTCATTTGAAATATTGCGCCTTCATAAAGAAACTCAGAAAAGTTTCCAAGTTTGATTATCTGTGCAAGAGATGAGTATGTTAACAGGGATTCCTCACAAGCCATGAATTAGAAGGCGTAGTTCAAAGAAATGCATTTGGCACAGAGAGGAACAAAAGGCAATTAACACAAATTCTTGCTCGGAAACATTTTAACCTAGAAGAAGCGCAGAAATACCAATCCTGGGCACAAAGTTCATTTCCCAGCAGTGGGTAAAGGACTAATCCAAATTGATTCTGACCAATATTTCATGCTTTAATCAACAAATATATGTTGCAGAGAGCTATCTAGGGAAATTAAAAAAAAAAAAAAAAAGAAGGCAAAACATAACAAAACATGGGTCCTGATCTGATGCCATGAAGGATATTCATTAATGCCGCAACAGATGGTTAATCTGCAGACTTAAAATATGTCAACTTCATTTAATTAAAAGTCAACATTATTATAATATTGCCATCATGAAATCAGATTCTGACAGCATGCCAAATTTTATTGTTGTTTTACTTTAAACAGAAACTTTTTGAAGAAGAGCAACACATTCACCACTTCTGTGAACAATTATACATCTCAGTAAACACAGAGCAACTTCTCCTGCAGGCTCCCTCCTGCAGCAGCTCTGCCATGCACAGCAGGATTTTTGATCCCTCCGCTCCTACACTCAGCAACGTTTCATGCAGGATGCAGCAGGTTCTGGAACCAATACAGATACACTGCTACTGGGAAGGAAGTTAACTGGTGTTGTGTCAGATCGAATAGGTCATCCATCACCCTGTACTTGCAGTGTAAATACACAGCAGTGGGCCTAACTCTAAGCGAGGTGTAACTAATTGAAGGGGTGTAACTAAGTGAAGGGCTTAAGTTATTCATAAGAAACTTAAGACAAGGAAGCACCCAAATCAGGTAATATTCATTATTTGCCATCACATGCCACCAAAAGCAAACTGGCACTGAGGCGTGAGGGGTAACTACTAGAGCTGGCTGCCAGCACCAGACAGAGCAGTCATTACAAAACACCACGCCACCAGAGCTATCCTGATCTTAGGCCCATTACATGACTTGTTTTTCCTGAGGCTTGTCAAATATTTCATTAAGGAACACCTCAATTCATCCCCTAGTATTTCTGGATTTAAAATCTCAAATGGCAGGGACTATACCACTGAGAGACTTCAGCCTGCACTGCTATTTTGCCGTAGTTATCTCTCAAAAACCTCTTCTCCTACCACAGAAGACTCCAGATCTTAATGGAAGAAGAGCATGAACTGCAGGGCCCAGCAGGGAGCAAGCATTTGACACCCACTGGTACCAGAGCAGAAAGGAATCAAATATTGATGTGCAAGCCCTGGTGACAGCTGGTAAGGGGTTGCAAACACTGATATAAAAGTGCCAAGGAAAGAGACAAGCCAAGTCCCATCTGGTTATGGACTACTATGCTCTGAGATTTGGTGCAGACCCAGTTCTGTTAATAAGAAGAAATACCATCTTACTGGCTTGGATTAATTTTTCCCAAGAATAAGAAAATAAATGCAATGCTTTTATCTAGAGGAAAAAGAAAGCTTTTTTTTTGTCTTTAACTAACACCCAATAGTTCTGAAGTATAATGCCTCATATGTCACTGACCCACAGATAAAAAATGTAAGTAACAGCACCACAAGGACGTATTGGCTCAGGCACCAGGGTATGAGAGCTTATTTTTATGTTCCAAGAAAACACCTATAGGCAGTGTTTTAAAACCATTACAAGTGTGTGGTCTGCAGAGAGATTGTGAAAAAAAATCCGACTGCTGTTTTGCTGTATGTTCCCAGACATCAAACAGGGAGCTAAACTCCTGCCAGTTGCATCTGCAGAATGACCCAGCAGCCGTGTAACCCTTCGCTAGCTCCTTTGGACAGCTCCACAGCTGCCGCAGCCTTGAGCAGCGGGGCTAGACCAGGGGTCGGAGAGGACAGCGGAGTCAATCACACAGGTACCAGGCTTAGAAACAAGCAGCCAAAGCTTGTTTTGCAGCTCCTAAGCACACCTCTTATCTGAACGCAGTCTCTGAATTCAGTAGAATTCAACAGAGCAGGCAAACGCATAGGAACAAATTCATCGCTACTCTAGTGGGAACGTGTACAATGACAATGAATAATACAGCATTTACAGCCTCAAAGTATTAAAGAATGCTAAGCAGATCTTGGTACATGCTACCAAAAGCTTGGTATTTTAATAACTCTGTCTTTTCCTCCAGAGTTTTGGACCTTACTCCTTGGACGCTCAGAAGTGACAGACACATTCTTAGAAACATCAATATAAAACATACAGTGGATTCTTCAAAGCTGAAGGCAGAAATGGGCTGCAGGATTGTCTTAGAAGTTTGCAGTGCTCTTGTTTTAATTAGAGACTAGATCAATCACTCCAGATTCCTATCACAAACCTGGATGCCACAAGAAATATGAGAGCTAAATACATAGGTATTATTGAGGAGGCAGGTGCTGGCAAATGCTGGTATTGCAAACCAAGTGGGAAGGCAGCAGTCATAGGGAGCTGACGCATTCCTGACTTCTATTTCCCATATGCAGTCTTGGTCGAGTTTGCTGTTAACAGCTGTAGAAAAATGGCTGTGCAAAAGCCACGCCTCTTAGGTAACCACACCCTAATCCACTTGAAGCTCTAGCATGATGCAAAGATTTCTGCCCTTATCAGTGGACACAAAAACATCACTGGAAACCCAATGTACAGACCTACAGACAAAATATAGGTCTGAACCTAACATGAATCTAACAACCCCATCCTGAGTTCCCTGAAGACCTGTAAAAGAGTGGAATTCAGTTGGATTAAACTGTGACAAACATACTTTCTGGTAGAAAAACATGCAGTGAACCTATAATCTCTCTATTGTAAATTGCGTGCTAATTAGGACAGAATTTCAGTGAGCATGATGTCTTGCTAGGTATAGTCAGGTATTCAACTTTTCCCTCCTATTCAAAGTAGTAAACCTGACACAAACATTAATTAGGAGCAATACTCCTGTTTGCTCAAAGTCTTATTTCCACAAGTTCTTTCTCCTTTTTGTAGCTGAATTTTGAACATTCTGATTTACTTCAATGTAAGAAATCATCAGTCATTTTTAATATTTAATTACTTTGTCAATATAATGACAAAAATATCATATAAAAACCAGATGTTCACACCAAACCCTCACTGAGATCAACTAGCTTAGTAACTAACTTAGTTACTTAGTAAATATCTGTTGGATTTACATAATGCCCTGATGCATAAACACTTTTTCAAAGCAAAGAGTCCAAGGACATCTCGAGCAAAGACACATTTAAGATCCTAGAGCACTTCAAGAAAGAAGAGTGAAATTACAGGAAAATATGAAATGCTTACAACATGATCCAAAGGTCACCAGGATCAAAGGAGACACTCATAATGAGTTCAGCAAACTTTGTGACTTTATCATAGTCATTTAGAAAAGGACACCAAGTATACATTCAAAGAATTACCAATAAATACATACTCATAGTTGAAATATTCAGTACTTCACAGTGGTAATACACTGTCACTCTCATAGCATCTCTCATTAAAGTACTAAATTCTCACAACTCCAATAAATTCCAAGTATGATAAAAAGAGATCATATTCAAAGATAAAACATATGCTTATTACCTGGTATTTTTAGATAACACAAACTTCAGTTTCTAGTTCAAGTCACTTATTTTAATCCTAACTAAAAATAGCAGACTTGCCAATTCCTCTGCTAGCCTGACAAGTAGTCTAGACATGGTTAGATAATAGCATTCACCTTTGACAGTCCCCTCTGAGGTATTAAACATTTGTTAATGGTTTAATAAATTCCAGTCAAATATTGCTTTATGACAGTCATGGCAGTTAATAAATTCCAAGATGTTTATAACTACAAAGACCATGTTTGTCCTCAGACACCTGAATCAGAATAAATTATGAACATACAGCCATTATTGATATGTGGAATAGAAACACAATTGATTGAAACATACTGCAAAATTCTCTTCATGCTTCCAAAAATATAGGCAAGTAACAGTTAAATTTGTTACGAAAGATACTGTAATGAGCAATTAAACATCTAGACATTTTTGCCCTTCCAAAAATCTTCAGTCTTTCAAAAACATACTCAAAATTTTCGTATTACTCAGCATTCTGTAGTCCTGAAATGCAAATACCTTTGATGAGAGGCAATTCTGCATAGCACTTAGAGCCACAAGTCCACCATGTTTCCCTTCATCTTGAAGTATTTCCTGAAACAGTCTCTTTTCTCCAAAATCCATACATCCTTACTTTTCTAGAATACTTACTTTCTCAAACTACCCCCACTATCTCTGAATAACATGCATCCTTTTACAAAGTGAAGATACAGTACATTTACTTACAAGTACACCAATCCACACAGTAAAGAAAATTTTCACGTTACTGAAAAAGAATTAAAGAATGCATGCCATTTCCAGGATATGTACTTATCTAAGCCTTGTCCTTCAGCTTTCATATATAATTTCAAGCCGCCATTGACTGGCAGAAGATTTAACAACAAGGAAGAAAATAATGCCTCTATGTGACTCAGCAGCATCCTAATACAGCAATATCTGAATATGCTGACCCTAAACCTGCAAAGAGCATCTGCATTAGCTGATAAGAGATCTATACAATTGTTAGGTCACAGATCATTCTGCCTCAATGTTTCACTGTTGCAGTAAACCCTGACAGCTTCAGCAATCACAAATGCTCTCCTGCTCCTACAATAAAAGGTTTAATATTGCCAAACACATTTATTCACTCTGGTCTTCTTTACTCCCCATCACAGAGCATCAAAAGCAGCAGATTCTACAGTATGCCTAAATTCAATGAACATATGGGCCTCCATTTAAGAAGGATAAATTAGTTCTCTGCTGATTAGTTAGAGAAATATAATTGGTGTCCAGCTTCTGCAGAGCATCTGGGTTTCCCCTACCTCTCTTTTTCATAGTCAAGAGAAGGATGAAAATTTCCTCCTGTTTAATGACTCTGCATAGAGGAGAACAATGCTGCTGTTCATGGTGGGGAAGAAGGAAATCAAATTTATAGATGCTGACCTGACAAAAGCTTTGATTAGGACTTTTCTCATCTATTCCAGAAGGGAAAGGCAGGGAAATTAATCCACTGGCAGTTTAACTGAGAAAAGCAGTCACAAGTGATTTCCTATACAATATTTTGTTAATCGTTGTATTTGGACACTAATCAAGAGATCTGATCACAGCACTTTTTGTTTAGAGTGTCAAGGGCAGCTGAACTAATACAGCACCTGTGCTGGACAGGGCTTGGTCTCCAATGTGATAAAAGTTTACTTATCTAAGACAGGGTAGAGATGTCTTACCCTTTTCAGAGAAGCTCAAAATATCTGTGAATGCCTCAGGATCCAAAATACCAACGTACAAACTGGTTCACAATTTAAAGGCTCATTGTTGAAAGGCCAGTCCCACAGCTGGTACATTTCTCCCTCAATGGTTAATGATTATTCCCTTCTCTTTTCCATATTCCATTACTTCTTTGTCCAAGAGTACCAGCATCAAAGCGTCTGCAGAGTGACACCACCTTGCTGGAAGTCTGAAAGGCGGTAACTCCATATGGAGAGGGATAATGTGCCATTTCACAAAGCCTGGCACCTGAGGCCATGCTACAAACTTCCGTGGTGTCAATGCCAGGAGAAAAATCTGGTCTATGGTTTGGTGTCAAGCTGGCCACAGATTCTAACAGCCAGGAATTGCATCCAAAATCCTGTATTGCAATTCATGGGAAACAGTCAGGAAAGGAGCTCCACATCCCTGAAATTATGGTGAGCCTATCACCCTGGGATCACTCCAAGGTTCTGCCTGCCTGGATTTTTCCAAGCAGATCATCAGACACTACAAATAGGGAATTCCTACTTTTTGGGTGCTAGCATACAACAGAAAGACTGAGCCTCTGGGGCACAATCACATTCGACAGATAAAGATTTCCCTGCATTGGAGAGCTGCTAGCCGAGGTTTGCATACGAAGGAGATGGCAGCAGGAATGCTGCAAGCCTGGAGATGTACATCATCAGGGTGGAATAATTCAGGGCTATCTGCTCTGACCATAATATAAAGAAAACACTGAAGTGTCTGCCCCTGCTGTGATCAAGCCTGCTTAGAGCCTTACCCAGACACCACACCAACAGAGCAGGTTTTGACCTCACTGTGAAGATAATACCTCCCTCCTGCTTCCCCTGAACGTTCTCTTTGTGGAAGCAAAAAGACAGTTTTCCCCTTTACACAGTGTCCTGCAGCGTGGTACCCTGAGGTCAGCATGCCAGCATGCTCCGGATCTAAATGGCCTGGTTTTTCCTGCCACCTCTCTCCCCTCCCCCATCATACTTCAGAATTTTCAATAATAATAACAACAACACTACAATAGAGATCAAAATATCCTCCATGTGACAGTTGAAACACATTCTAAATACTTATGCCTAGAGATGCTGAGGGGAGACCTGATTGCTTTCTGCAAGTACCTGAACAGAGGCTGGAATGAGGCGGGGCTGATCTCTTCTTCCAGGTAACAAGTTGTATAATGACAAGACATGGCCTCAAGTTTCCCCAGCAGAGACTCAGATGTGATATTAGGAAAAAAATTTCTTCACTTGAAAGGGTTATCAAGCACTGGAACAGGCTGCCCAGGGAAGTGGTGGAGTTACCACCCACGAAGCTATTTATAAGATGAGTAGATGTGGCACTTGGGGACACAGCTCAGTGGTGGGCTTGGCAGTGCTGCGTTAATAGTTGGGCGCAGGGATCTAAAGGGTCTTTTCCAACCTAAATGATTATAAGACCATCATCTCAAATTCACCTCAGTGGCTTCCAGTTTCCCTGCTCTCCCTCAAGGTCATCCGTGTGTTTCTTACCTCTGCTCCATAATGAATCCTACAGGGCCAGTTTTCCCTTTCTATCAGGGCCCCATGCTTTTGCTCCTAACATTGGCTGGATGCTCCTCTCCCCTCAGACCTCCATCTCTCTTACCCTTCATCTGCTCCAATTTTTGTCACTCTTGCATTGCATTCTCCTTGCTCATCTTCAGAACGGCCTCAGCACCAATCCTTATCAAAGCACCCAGTAACAGTTGCATTGATAAAAGTATGAAAATTAATACTATTTTTCGAATCTGTGATGTATCTAGGTTTGCAGCACCCCTCAGGTGTTAGCTGATGCCTAACTATTCCGATCTTTTCCCTCAGTAACTCCTTCGTTATAAAACACACAATTTACTTGCACGCATCTTTGTTCTGGCTTCCAAGTTAGCTACATGCAAACGTGAGCTCACAGATAGTGCTTCAGGTTCCTGAATTTTGACATTCTTTTTTCCCTGTGACATAGCTCTCTAGATGAACAAAACAGTCAAGACAAACCCCTTCAGAGTATTTATAACTGAATAAATTGTACAGTTCACTTGCAGCTACTCCCTGTGTCATTTGGTTAATTATTTAAGTTAAGCAGGTTTATTTGTTTTATTGGAAACATGTCTTGTTTGCCCTTTAATGGCTTCTTTTCTTTTCCTCCACCATTACTCAACTCAAGAATTTTAAGACATGAAACAAAACTAACAATCCTAAATGTCCCCATTCCCAAATGAGAGATAGATAATTTTACTATCATGAACACTCTACTGGCTCAAAACCACCAGGCAATTTTTGGCTTTGCTTATTAGAAAACTACCTTAAAAATGTGAGAAAGTAAAAAAAAAAA